>CM042170.1:19972895-19980395 GCA_023376005.1 Doryteuthis pealeii | reverse complement strand
GGTTTTAATAGTATTTCTATTAAATATTTTATTGTATCTATTTTGAGATGGGAAGTGTTTGTCTATTAAATCCAGGAATTTTTTTACCCACATTTGTTCTGTTTTAGAAAGGGGGGGTGTAAACCAAATTATCTTTCTTTTTCTGTTCATGGATTTATTTTGTTTGGGGATGTTATCTATATAGTAGATTTTTTCTTTGAATCTGCTCTTTTAAGGCTTTATCATAATAAGGAGCTGCTTTTTCAAAAATATCTTTATTAGATGACAACTCAGAGATCCTACGGCTAATATTAGGGACTAGGTTTTTTTAAAAACTAATGGTGGGTGGTTGGAATTTACGTTAATATACTTAAGCCTCTCATTTTGTTTGTGATATGGTTTATATATATTATTTTTTAGATCTAAATTAACATCAAGGAAATTGACATTTGTTAAGTTAGTATCTATGGTTATCTTAAGTTCCATATTTTTTAGGTGTGCGATTATATCTTTACGTAATCTATCCAATGTTTTACCGCAACAGTCACGTGAAATACAAATGCCGTCGTCACGATAGATTGCGAATGTATGTGTAGGAAATTTCTGTTTCAGTGAGTCTAGTATGTACAATCCCACCAAATCACAAATTCCAGCACTGTCATATCCACCCATGGCGATATCGAAGTAGTCTGATGGGTTTAATTTTTTCACCCACGATTTTCCTTCATTAAAATAGAATCGTCTTACGTGCATGCATTATTGTACCAGTCTCTAGTTTCGTTATCTTGGTAAATTTTTTAGCGAATTCTAATGCTTTAAGTAGGAGTTTTTTAGTGATTGATGGATAAAAATCAACTATGTCAAATTGTGTAAACTTATGGCTATTTTTTGAGGGGATATTTTTGAACCAGTTAATTGCAGCTGATGTGTTATCCCATTGCAATAATTGAGTTTTAGTTTTGATTTCCAGGATTATTTTATTTATAATATCTTTACTTACTAACCCTAATTCGGATTTAGCTGGATTTATTAATCTGCAAGATGGTCCGTTTTTGAAATCAGTTTTATGGTATTTTAATGCGATGAAAACTTCTCGTTTAGCAAGGTATTTTACCCTGTCATCTATTTTGAGTTTATTTGCAAAAAAGTTTAGCTTCATTTATCTTATTATATGCGCTGGTTTCAGTTAATTGATAGTTGTTTGTCATGCTATTTAATATTGTTATATATATATATATATATATATATATATATATATATATATATATATATAGTTTGGTGTTTGGTTTTGAAGGCTATCACAATGCAAGTGTAAAGAAATATAAGGCAATGCTGATGTTGTTTGTTAACCTTTGTTTATTCTTAATATTTTGAGATAAAGATCTCCTATTTATTTGTATGTGTGTGTGTTATCTAGGCACATCTGATTATATATATATATATATATATATATATATATATATATATATATCACTCGGGTATATGATTAATGTGTCGTCTATCTATCGGAGATACCAGGAGTTGTTTGGGGTGATGTGCTTAAAGGGACCGGCTTCTAGGAATCCTAGGTATAAGCACACTATCTATCTATCTATCTATCTATCTATCTGTCTGTCTATCTATCTATCTTTTTTTTCTTTCATTTCCCTCTGGGATTCGCCGGAATGGCAAATCCACTAGATGACAATTTCTTTCTTCTTCTTAATTAGCACTAGGTCTGGTCTTCTGAGCCGGATTAGGTGACCTGTTTGTATCTCAAAATGTTTTTATGAATCTCATTCTCTAGCACGAATTTTGGTTTGTGCATATACTTTTTGACTGCATAGTAAAATTTTAATTTCTTGCATAATTCATAATGCATCCCCTTTCCTACCCAGTCGAGCCTAATCTTGTACTAATTTGCTGCATATGACTCCTAGGGATCTTTTCTTTTTACACCAGTGTTAACTGACAGTTTTTCACTTGAGTCAGAGTGACAGCAAGTCTCATGAAGGTCCTCAGCCTTTCTGAGTATTCGAACCGATCTTAATACTGCTGTTGTCGGGTTGTTCTCGATTCTTCCTCTGATTTCCGATGCATCTAGTCTTTTTTCCAAACTCTTGGGGTTCATTACAAGGGCACCAACTACTATTGGTATCAATTTCAGCAAAATAGCAGAACATCACTCAAATATTCGATGGGGTCTGTATGAGATGCCATTCTGAAATCATTATTATATGTGAGTTTCTCACACCAACCCGTGGTTATTCATTGGGGTATGACTGACAGCGGGACTCCTCGAGTCTTCAGCACTTTTTAGTATTCTAGCCGATCTCAACAATGCTGTTGTCTGGATGGTCTCGATTCTTCCTCTAATTTCCAATTCATCCAGTATTTTTCAGAACCCTTAGGGACCATTCGAGGGGAACCAACTACAATTGCTATCATCTTCAGCCTCATAGTTATTTTTGTCAAGGTTCTCTATTAAGGTCTAATTATTTGTCTATATTTTCATTTTCTTTCAATTATACTCTGTGATCCACCGGAGAAGTAAAATTCATCAGATTAAAAATTATTTTTTCTTGTTAATCAACATTAGGTCGGGTCTTCTGGCCGGGATTGGCGATCCATTTGTATCTCAAAACCCCGGAGAATATTGGGTCTTTTTCTCTCGGATGGATTTTGGTTTGTGCATATACCTTTCTGTAGTTATTGTTATATGTGAGTTTTTCTTACACCAGTGGTATTTGGAATCTGAGTGACAGCAAGTCTTCTCGGGCATCCAGAAATCTTCTGAGTATTCTAGCTGATCTTGATTCTGCTCTTGTCAGGACGGTCTCGATTCTTCTGATTCCAAATTTTCCAGTCTTTTTCCAAACCTTTGGGAACAGTTCCAAGGGCATCAACTACAATTGGTATGGCCTCCATCCACATGTTCCAAAGGTTTTTCAATTCTCAAGCAAAGTCTAAATATCTATCTTTTCACTCTGGGGTCAGATAGAATGGCAAAATCCACTACATGACATTTTTTCTTCTTCTTAATTAGCTCTAAGTCTGGTCTTATGAGCGGATTTGGGTGATCCGTTTGTATCTAAAAATTTAAGAGAATTTTATAAGTTTCATTCTCTATCATGGAATCTGGTTTGTGTATAAACCATTTGGTAGTATTGTTAAATTTTAATTTCTTGTACGATTCCCAGTGTATCCCCTTTCCCAACTTATCTTGCCTAGTTTTGTAGTCCTTTTGTGCTTGTTTGCTGTATTCCTCTATCATTTAACTAACAGTTTCATCTCTAGTATTATCTGCGTTATTGGGGCTATTGTCCCCATCTTCATTGTTACTTGTACAACGTTTCGGCCGATATGCCCTCCGGCCTTCTTCAGGTATTTTTTGTCGGACTCGGGAACCTTCTCGGACTCGGGAACCTTCTTTTCGAACTCGGGAACTTTCTTGTCGTAAAAGAAGGTTCCCGAGTCCGAGAAGGTTCCCGAGTCCGACAAGAAATACCTGAAGAAGGCCGGAGGGCATATCAGCCGAAACGTTGTACAAGTAACAATGAAGATGGGGACAATAGTCCGAATAACGCAGATAATACTAATCTTCAAGCCTCATCTCAAACATTCAGAGAAATAGTTTCATCTCTGTCTCCACATAACTTACATTTCATATTTTGTTGCGTCTTATCTGTTTTTACTTTGATATAATTTGTCCCCATGGTATTATTTTGAGTTGCAATTATAAGAGAAACTTTCCTTGGTCTCCCTTTTTAGGGAATGGGAGAATACAAACTTTTTTGTCTATTTTTCTATCGAATTCTATCTGCATACTGCATTGCAGGGTCTAGAAATTCTCAACTGAATATGACTAGTATAACGAATATCGCATCCCCTTTATATTGATTAATTAGGAAATGGCCCCTCTTTTTAGGGAATGATACGATGCAACACTTGATACAGTTTTCTATCGTATTCTATCTGCATACTGCATTGTATAGTATTTCATCTATCATTATAATTTGCGTAATATAACGAATATTGTATAAAAAAGAAGAAGGTCCGCAAAATGTATTATGTTCTCAGAAAATTAAAAAAAATTCTTTTTATCTTACATATGCGACACGTGTTTCTGGTCTGTTGTCTTCTTCACGCATTGAGTTATTATTTTGTCAGAATATGTCCGATATTTGATAGGTTGTGTGTGTTTCTGAAACTTTTCTATTATAATGGCTGTGTAATAACGTTTGAACGCTACGTTATTTTTTTATATTTTTTTTTTTCAATCTTTGCGTGCAATTTGCGAATATTGTATTCGCCTTTATATTGATAAATATAAATAAACTTTCTTAGGTCTCCCTTTTTAAGGAACCCTTTGTCCATTTTCTATCGTATTTTGTCTTCATACTACATTGCATTGTCTAAGTAATATGTCATCGAAATTATTGGATTCTTTCAATCCACTAAGGACGATCGCGTTGTGTCAAAAAAAAAAAAATATTTGGATTTGCGCAAGTGACTCTGCAGGCCAATTCTTGAGTGTCAGTCTTTGGTGCACTGAATGCACACAAACTGTGATGATTTCTGGGACTGCTGGCTTTTCTCTCTCTTTCTGGTTATCTTTGCTGTCAAGGCTACTCTTCTCTCTGCCTCATCCTTCTCCGTGCCTTGCTTAACGTTGAGGCGACAGGCCGCTCTATTTTTGCATCTACCTCCCACATCTTTGTGTCAATTTGGCATATCCTTATAACTCTCCTGCAGACATCTTTAAATCATAGGCGTGGTCTACCAACCAATCGGGAGCCTTTTACTAATTCGCCGTACAAAAGATCTTTTGGGATGCGTCTATTTTCCATTCTCCTGACATGTCCAAGCCAACGAAGGCGCTTCTCACAGAGAATGGAGAACATGCTGTTCATGTCGGCGCAATCCAGCACGACTGTGTTGGACACTTTATCCGGACCATATTACCTTTAGGCACACCTTTTTGATCTCGATTAAGAAAGGACATGTTTTTCATTTACACCGTCGATATCCGGTTGTTTGTTAGGGGTTAGAGTTAGGGGTTAGGTTTAGGGGTTAGTGGTTAGGGTTAATGGTTAGTTTTATAATTTAAAAAAATCTAAAAATCGTCTGTTACAACAACCGGATATTGACGGTGTAAATGAAAAACATATCCTTTCTCAATCGAGATCAAAAAGGGGTGCCTAAATGTCATATGGTCCCTTTATCCTGCCAGCGAATCTGTAGAATAGGTCGTAGACATCGGAGATGGAAACTATTGAGTCATCGAAATATGCATCGTATAGCGAATATCACATTCGCATTAATATTGATTATATAAGAAATGGTTGGGAAGAAGAGGCTCACTATCCTTCAAGTTATTATGAATCAATGATAACACCACCTTTTCTTTTCTTTTTGTAATTTATCTAATCATTTCGTTGGCTAATTCAATCCGTTCATATCGAAAAGTTAATTTCAGGGGAGGCAACTCTGTATTCTTTTGTAGGAATGTTGTAAGGGAAACAATTTAGTTTTTAAGTAATTTTATCTGGATCTATTATACAGAACAACAAATATTTTGAAAGTCTCAGTTGCATGAGTTAAAAAAATTTTTTTTTTTTACAATTTTTGATCTGCTGATTTCAAATATAGAAATAATTTTCTTCTGTATGCTCTAATTTTAATGCAATTTGAGGTATTACATTTTATAAATAATAAAAAGAAATAAAGAATTAAAGATTAAAATAATAATTATCTATACATATATAAAGGGCAGTTGTGTGTCCGGAGGAAACTTCGAAAGTAAGACAATTAACGACAAAGTATACATATATATATATATACATTAAATATCACCAGGGCTTGGTTTTTGAGCAAAAATAATAGAGATTTTATTTATATTCGTGAAGATAAGTAAAAATAAAATTTAAATGATAAAAGCATGGATCTTTTTTTTCATTTAATATTTTAGATAGTAGACATTAACATTTCTTTTCAGAGTAGATGGATCAATGCAAGGTCTATTTTTTTTATTTTTTTTTTTACATAGGGATTTAAATGGGGCATCCCACCAGGATTTAACTCACGATTCAGTAATAATGGATCTGCGGGACTAACTTAAAAAACCCTCCTCTACCCAGTCGACGCTGGGTAGCCGCTGCTAGTATAGAATAACAGGAAAAGAGAAAGATTAATGTTGGACTAAAAGCTGGAATAAAGTTCTGCCATTAAACTTATCTTCTTTCCGGCTATCGTAAGTTTTTGTTTTCACATGTCATATGTTGGACAAAATGGATATCTTTATTCTGGCTTTTAGTCCAACTTTAATTCTTTCTATTTCCATTTTATTCTTGTTGTGGGGTTTTTAAGGGTAAAAAAATACGACAAACGACTGGTAACTATGGATACAAATGTATTGAACAAAAAGGAGTAGAAATTACAGAAAAGAGAGTGGAGATTGCGTCCGACCATAGAGTTGTGAGCTGACTCGCGTTACTTCGTGTCAAGCGACAATTGTTCCTGCTACTTATAGTAGTCGTCGGCGCATTCCATTTATGTACATAGGTTATATCACCTATAACAATTCTATATAATTAATTTTTTTTATATTGACCACCTGTCCAAATGGACGAAAACAATTTATGTCTATTTCTGACGGCTGGAGAGTCCAGGAGAAAAGGAGATGCTGATTTTGGTGACACTGCCTTTAAATATTTTGGTCGCAACGCCACCTAATGGCAAACCGTATCAAGTAAGGGAACGGTCCATTATTTAGCTGAGGTGACGACACTAATTCTTAGCTTCTTTTGTTAACCCCCCTCACTCCTCTCTTTCCCCTTTCTCTCTGGTTCCCTGGTGTTTCTAAAATCCCGTTAGTCCGGTCACGGAGCGGGTAATCCTGTTAGTATAGTTTAAGATTTTATCCTTTTTTTTTTGCCTGGTTAGTCATTTTGGTATTTAGTATTTTTGATACAACAAAAATATCATTTTGTTTCTCTTAGAAATACCAAATTTGGTAAATGTTTGCATGTCTTCGAAAGTTCCTTTCCTATTTTTATTCTTAGAATGGGATCTGAATTTAAAGAAAAAGAAAAAGAGAAAGAGAAAGAAAAGATGTAATATTTGTTTTCTTTCTTTGCAAGTAAAAAAATAAATTTGTAATATCCCGCAAAAATATTCTTAGTGCAAAAAAAAAAATAATAATAAAAAATAAAAAAATAAGGAAAAGACAAAAAAAAAAAAAAAAGTCTATATTAAACTCTGTGTTGTTAGGTGATTCTTCTGTTATATTAGTTTTATTTCTTTAATGTGATTTCGGCCTTAGGCAAAGATGTCGGAGATTTTTTCAATAGAGCTAATCATTTGGCTGTTTTGTTCGATGTCTGACTACAAAAAAGTTGCTTTGATGAGACCAGCAATCCTTTTGCTTGAAAGTGAAATAAAGGAAGTTACTTGGTTGGATTTTACGGGGTGTCAACCCTTGTTGGGTCATTTTATACCAAAGATGTTTTTCTTTTATTCATTCTTGTTGGGTATTTAAAT
>CM042170.1:19960395-19967895 GCA_023376005.1 Doryteuthis pealeii | reverse complement strand
CGAGGCCTTGTGCCCAGCCCATACAAGTGGGGTATGAGGCAAATACCCCCCATATATATATATATATATATATATATATATATATATATATATATATATATATATGTTGTAGGTAACTCACCTATGACACGAACATAGACTTACCCAAAGGGTATATATTATCAGAGCAATGCTACTCAAGTGAGAAGTAGCAGATACATGTTCTTCGTGTACGCTGTAACAAGGAAACCCTACTCAGTTGTACATTGATATATTGCTGAATACATCTGTTCCCTATATTTTAGCTCCGTGTTGAGTGATTATTTATTGACCCTTAAACAGGTCATAATGTATAATCAAGATTTGGCGTTAAATAATCTACAAATTTTAATATGCCATAAAACAAAACACCCCTGGTATCACGCAAAAGTATATTGACCTTTAAGGTTGTTTTTGTAAACCAAAGATACCAGTAAAAAAGACTGAGGCCATGTTAGTACTACTATATGGATTTTAATGAAACGTTTGGTGAAAAATCTAGATGAGAACTACACAAGGATGCCGAGTAGTATTTGGATAAAATCCCGAAACAGCACCCAACAAAACAGAAGTTGTACGGCCACTTACCCCCATCTCACAAACCATCCAAGTATGACGTGCTAGGCACTGCTGGAAAAGTAAGAACGAACTCATAAACAACGTTCTCCAAATGGACACTTCAGTGCTGGTTGATCAGCAAAAACTTAGATTTATCAGCTATGTGCGGATTCTGGATGCCGTTGAGGACATCCCTGTGACCCACTTTTATTGTAAAAGAAATTCTGGTACACAGAGGCAAAAATAGAAATTTCATAAAACGGGAAATATATTTTATTTACAAAAGTAAAATGTTGTGGAAAATACAATTCTGACTAATGACTCCACTGCCCCCTGGTGTCGATCTATCAGCTTGAACATCAAATACTCGGTTCTGCTCCAGGCGTTGGTCTTTTTTTATTTTGTCAGTCTGCAATAAATCACCCCCCCCACACATATATATATATATATATATATATATATATATATATATATATTACAATATATATTTACACACTTTACAATATATATATCTTTTTTTTCACTTTTTATATAATTCCTATGCTTCCAATATCAACGAAAACATTCACAATAACAATAACATATATATATATATATATATATATATATATATATATATATATATATATATATATATAATATACAGACGCACACACATTTACAATACACACATACACATACATATATATATATATACATTACAATATATATTTACACACTTTACAATATATATATATTTTTTTTTCTCTTTTCATATATTTCCTATGCTTCCAATATCACCGAAAACATTCACAATAACAATAACAATATATATATTATATATATATATATATATATATATATATATACAGACGCACACACATTACAATATATATATATATATATATATATATATACACACATTACAATATATAATATACATACATATATATATATATACACACACAACACACACACACACACACACACACACACACACACATATATATATTATATATATATATATATATATATATATATAATACAATATGTATATATATTTTTTCACTTTTTATATATTTCTTATGCTTCCAATATCACCGAAAACGTTCACAAGAAAAATATATTAATACTCAAAAGTATCTATATACTATATATTTCGATGAACTATTTTCCTTAGACCAACTAAAGATCCACGTCATAAATCCGTCTATAGGAATAATTTTTTTTCAAATCTGCAATAAATAACGTTTCTTTGTGAGTGCATCACTTGCTGTAGAAAATCCTGCCTTAACCAACCAGATGATGGGAAAACCAAATAAGAATAGAACAACCTTTTCAAAAAATCAGGAGTTCAGAGGATTTTACTTTAACTATCCAATCAATCCTTCCCATGGGATCAATGTCTTGCTCAAAAAATCACCTATTCGCAGACTTTATTTTTTAATATTTACGTTGATAGAGAGAATTGTTCTGTTGTCTTGTCTGCAAGAAAGTGAGGCTGAGAATTGTTGATTTCTCTTTTGGAGAGACGAGAGCAGGAAGCATTTAAAATAGTTTACAACTGTTCTTAGATCTGTTCCTAGTTAATTTTACTGCCAGGAAGACCTATCTTTTGGATTAACACCAAAGAAAACCCATCAGACTAGGATTACCAACCACTACAGACTTGGATTATGGGAGTAAACTACGAAAAACAAATCCGGAGCCGGAGTCCCTAAGGGGGTGTGACGCTGAAATCCAGTGCAATTCATCATCTCCTGCGACACTCCCGCTGCCAAACTACATTGGCTTCTTACCTTTCCTTTGGATCACAGCGGCAGTGTGGAGATGGGGGATTTGCTGTCTGGGCAACAGCTCATCGTACATACCAAACCGCTCAGGCTACATAGTTCCACAAAAAATTGACACTACTCCATCTTCTTTCGTAGACGGAAGGATGCCAATGTCTTGCTCACCTAAGACATCAAAATGTATCATATCCATTTAGGCGGGTCTTTTCAATGACCTCCCACTTCCACTACTGTCACACTGTCCAAGAATTACTCCTACCATTTTTTACTGCCACCCCTTAGGGATAGCAGTTTGAAGAGAAATCTCAGTGTTCCCTCAGATACCATTCGGGACAGTAGAAGAAAAATAGCTCTCCGAATGGTGGACATTTCAATATTTCAACTGTCTAAAGTAATTAGCAAGGAGCTATCCGGGATATTCAACAATCCAAGAAATGCTTGAGTATTTTGAGTATATGGTGTGCTAAAGACCGCAACTTATATTTATAGACTGTTCCAAAACAACGGTAGCTGAATTGACCAATCAAAAACGCCCAAACATGTATTTAATTTACTATCTAAAGGCGTTGATAAATTATCCTAAAATTACTCGCTGGAAGAGCTACTTAAAGAAATGACCAACAGGATCAACTCTGATACAACTTTCTACTTTGAGGACAGATGAACAAGCCAGGATTAAAACTGATACTACATCTTTTTACTTCAAGAAAGGATCAGACTTTATGCCAAAAAAAACAAAAAAAACAAAAACAAAAACACTACTGTTAAACTGCCTTCAACCACAGCCCTAATATTGCCACGTGAATCATAACACTCTGCAATTACTCGATTATATATAACACATCTTTCTACTATGTGGATAGATCAACAGACAAGGATTATACAACTTTCTCCTTCAAGGCAGGATCAACTCTGATACTTCTACTTTGAGGACATATCAACAGACAAGGATTCAATCTGATACTATATCTTTCTACTTCAAGAAAGGATAAGACCTTATACCACAAAAAATCACCACTATCAAACCGCCTTCATCTACAGCCCTAAAATGGCCACGCGAATTATAACACTGTTAACCAATACTCGATTATTTCTAACACATCTTTCTACTATGAGGACAGATCAACAGACAAGGATTAAATCTGATACTCTATCTTTCTACTTCAAGAAAGGTTCAAACTTTATGCCACAAAGAATCTCCACTGTTAAACTGCCTTCAACTAGAGCCCTAAAATCACCACGCGAATTGTAAAACAAACTATAAAACACTTTTACATTATTTCCATTGTCATTCACTTGTATCAATGGCGTACTTTTGTAGGAATATGTAAATTTATTTTGTTTTGTAAATTATTTTTGTAAACCTTAAAAAGGATGTGAATACCGTATTTCCCCAAAAATTAATTTTCACTCCGATATATAACTCTACTTATTTTCGGAATCAAAAAACGACATTACAAAGTAGAAAATTACAAAATTTCTATATCAACTCTGATGCAACTTCTACTTTGAGAACAGATCAACAACAAGAATCAAAACTGGAGAAAGATCAACAGACAAGGATTATGATATTACATCTTCTACTTCAAGAAAGGATCACACTTTATGCAAAAGAATCTCCACTGTAAAATGCCTTCAACTTCAGCCCTAATGTCCACGCGAATCGTAACACTAACATTCGCTAGATGGAAAATCCTTAATTCAAACAGTGTCTAAAAAATTTAATCTGGTGGCCCATTCTACTCGTGAATGAATCGTTGGCTAAATACATACGATTAACTTAAACGTTATTTCAGGAGAGATCAACGGAGAAGGATTAAAACTGATACTACATCTTTTTATTTCAAGAAAGGATCACACTTTATGCCACAAAGAATCTCCACTCTAAAACTGCCTTAAACTACAGACCAAAAATGGCCACGCGAATCGTAACAAGAAATACTAAAAGACCAAAAAACAAAAAAACAAAAAAACAAAAAACAAAAAAATACAAACAAAAATACAAAACAAACAAAAACAAACAAAACAAAAAAAAAAAAACAACAGTGCACAGCGCGACAGCTTCAGTGTGAATTGGAATCACATTTTTCTCCCTCACATTTGATACTCACAAGAATTAAAGAGACGCCATTAAAGTAGTCGACACATTCGAACGAAAATTCAACTTAAAAACTTCAAAGACAAATAGTAGTAATAAGTCGTATGGGCGGCCTAAAGTCGGTATCAGCCAGTCAGCGAGGGAGTCTATCCCCTTTTCAATAGCGCTAGACCAAGGAGATTGTTTTGGCGTCTGAGGTGGAGCGCCACACCTACCATCAGCTCATTACTTTATCGCACAGATCCCTGTGCTACTCATACGCTGAGTTGGCGAGGACCGGTATCAAACTAGGAACCTTGTGGTTTCTAGCCCAACGCTCTACCGACTGAGCTAATCCGGTCCCCTTAAAGACAAAGACATTCTTAAATTCTACGAAACCAAGAAAACTTATATTCAAAGAAAAAATCTATTTAAAAAAAACGCCCAACTCTATTTGAACTCAATTTCAAAGAACTTTTGTTAATCTGACTTAATGCTAAATTACCCCGCAAATACAACAAATTTGCAAATACCCAATCTCAAATCTATATTTACTTTTTTTTTTGTTTTTTGTTTTGAATACATTAAATTTCTTACAATATATGTTTGTCTTCTGTCTTATCTTTTTATTCAGTTTCTGAACTTGAAATTTACGAGACTTAACTTGAGAATTTGCCCACTAAAGGTCCCTTAAAATATTTCCGAGTATATGTAGGAAATCCATTAGGGGACAGAGGTTCGGATTCCCCGGCCATCAGAAACTCTCTGGAGATTACGTATGGTCAGATATAAGAGTAAGTCACCAGCATCTCCTCCCACTTTCTTCTTTTGACATGGCTACACAAGGCGAGGCTGGTAGAATTCAACAAGACCAGGACGCCCACAATGGGCCATTTGTTGACCGTGGGTGGCGACCCGTGATGCTTAAAGATGGAACCCAGGTGGCTGAGCAGTCCATGACTGCAACACTCCACTTTGGCCTTACTTGGGCTAGACGGGCAGTCGAAGAGGCCCCCTCCGATTAATCGGCTCGTCATGTCAAGCCCTAGCACCTAATTCTATTGCCCTTATGTCAAGCTCCAACACTTTTTATCATATGGGGCTAGAACGCGGTGACTGAAGGTCGTCATGTCTTGGGAATGGCGTTAGACTCTGTCTGATAGTGAGGTTCCAGTTCTGGAGGTTTGGGTAATGTGGAGCCCCCCTTCATCATCATTGCTCCCAGGTCCATTCTAATCCGGAGTGGTAACACCTGTTAGGTTCCCATCTATGAGTTAAATAAAAAAAATATTTATAAAAATTGTTTAAAAACTTTCTACCAAACTATCGCTTATAACAAACTTAAAACTTTACCCTATAAAATTATCCTTAAACTGATTTCCAATCCTGTTAGCAACAAACAACTACAAACAACCTACTGCCAAGATAAATAAAAATCAATAACATTTGAATTTGAAATTATTTTGTCATATATCAAAAAATTGGTAATTTACCCATAATTTGAATTATTTTGTTATATATCAAAAATTGGTAATTTACCCATAATTTGAAATTATTTTGTCAATATATCCTTTACCCCATATATTGGAATTCGAAGTTTATTCCCCACATGGGTGAATTTAATTAAAAAAACAAAATTCTAATTTTTATAATATGGCATCAAGTATTCCTATTGAATACGAATCATTTATAAACAGATCTATTTGACCCATACAAATTGCACAAGCCGAATCTACTGCATAGCCTGGATCAGCCAGCAAGAGCATTGGTCTCTCCGTGAACTCAGAGTTCATATGTTTTAATTAAGATGGAACCCTCTGCACATCAAATGCCAGCCTCTGAAATTAATAGACCAGTAGACATATACATTGGTAGCAATATCCCATCTACTGAAAGCGATATCAATATTCGCATAAGTAAAACATGTTTTTTGTTTGTTTTCTTTTTCTGTTTTTTTTTGTCTTATTTCCTCTTTTTTTGTTTTGTTATTTTTATTTTATTTTTTGTTTTTTTGGTGTTGGGGGAAGATCGACAAAGACAAAAAATAAAAAAATAAAAAGACAAAAACAAAACAAATATCCCCACCAAAAACGAAAAACAAAACTAGCAAAAAAAGAAAAAAAAAAGAACAAAAGCCCCCCCACTAACAACAAATAATTATATAAAAAATATGTTCCGCCTTTCTTTGAAAAATAAAGAAGCCATTATTAAAACATATAATTACAAATACAGGTAAGTCAACTCATACGCACGTATGCGCAACTACGAGGAGGTGATGAAAAGTCCTCGGCTGAACCAAGACAGGGATGATCTTTATATTTCTTACTTATATCATTTTTACTAGCAAATATATGCACCCTCCTCCCCCCCAAAAGAAAAAAAAGTAAAAGAAAACAAAGAAACTATGAAAATTAAAGCCTAAAAGAATTTAGGTCCCAAAGGAATGTAGAAAAGAGAGAAGCTGGGCGCTGTTTATTAAGAAAGGATACGACAACCAATGATACTACGAAAAGCATTTAATGTATAAAGCATAAATGTACAATGTTGAATAAGTCCGAAAAGAAGGTTCCCGAGTCCGAGAAGGTTCCCGAGTCCGACAAGAATTACCTGAAGAAGGCCGGATGGGTATATCGGCCGAAACGTTGTACAAATAACAATAAAGATGCGGACAATAGTCTGAATAACGCAGATAATACTAATCATTAAGCCTCATTTTAAACATTCAGATAAAAAGTATAAAAACGAATATATATATTACCAACCCCTCAGCGCGAGCAGGATGTGACACAAGGTCAATTTCTTAAGCGGAGTTCAACAGGTTTGAATTCAGAGTTTTCTTCTCCTAGACCGGTTGCCTAACCAAGGTTAAAGAGCCCAGTCTGCCCTACTATTTACCCATAGCTGGAGGGAGAGTAGGATTCATGCCTTTCCCAAGGGTATTAGCGCTAAGTGAAATGCAAATTACCACACCCAGGATTTGAACTCGGGGCGACGAGTTCATTTCCCATGACTTTAACCATTACACCACGCGCTTCCTAACGAATATATAAATAGTCACAAACAATGTAAAAGTGA
>CM042170.1:19935395-19952895 GCA_023376005.1 Doryteuthis pealeii | reverse complement strand
CGACGTTATAACGTTTCGCTTTTTACAAATTTCATCGGGACATGAGGTAGGTGAAATTTTGTGTAGTGATGGTTGGATGACTTCCAAAAAACTAAAAAAAAAAAAAAAAAAAAAACAAAAAACATATACAATTTTCAGAAGCCAAATAATACCAATTAAAATGTTTTTGCCCATGTTTAAGACCAACACTGATCAATGGATTTTCAATTAGGGTTGCCAACCTGAAATCTTTCTAAAGATAAAAAGAACCTTGGTTTCATTTACCTTCTAGATAGACGTCGTATATATTATCTATGCTTTGTATGTGTTCTACTGATTAGCGGCTTATGTTTCTACCTGGAAAGAAATCTCCTTCCCCTGACCGGGATATGCATGCAGGGTTTGGGGATCGCTTGTAAATTCCCTATTCTCTTGTTACTCCTTTCATGAATTCACCACAATTGCGTTGAATCACCGTTCAGGGTCTGTCTTCATTCGGGATATGGTAAATTCATTGGATGGAGCCGGCTCAACCGACTCAAGGGGATTACCGTCACAGTTACAGTTACAGGGTTGCCAACCTGAAATTTTTAAAATGATAAAAAAAAATTCAGTTTCATTTACCTTCTAGATAGACGACGTATATTTTATCTACGTTTTGTATGTGTTCTAGTGATTAGCGGCTTATGTTTCTACCTGGAAAGAAAATCCCCTCCATGAAATCTGTCGAGTCAAATAAGCATCAAACAATTGTGAAAAGTGGATGATTAAAAGTACATTTACTGCCAAATGGATTAATGATATTATTTCTTTTGCTTACAAATAGGACGAACATCTAATGGAAGTACAATATTCTAAATCTCCCCCCCCTCTCTCTCTCTCTCTCTCTCTTCTCTCTATATATATATATATATATATATATTTATATATATGAGTTAAGAGTAAGGAAATGAATCCGACAGTATATGTATAGATATGATTCCTTTACTCTTGATATTCTATAAGTTTTCTTGTACTAAAACTGTGTTCATATATATATATATATATATATATATATATATATATATATATATATATATATATATATATATATATATATATATATACAGTTTGTATATATATATATTTACCAACGCACGAGCAGGATGTGACACAAGGTTTTGCTATTAAAAAAACAACTTTATTTCACTATGCCGAGCAAGGCTATATTTATAGTAAAAATTAAAAGAATTTCGAACAATTTCCACGCGCACAGGAGCAGCCGAGCCGAATTAACATCACGGAAATAGCCGATTTAACATCACGGAAGTAACCGAAAAAGAAAAAAATAATTTCAAATATACGGCGTTCCTCAACTTCTTAAACAACAGATGATTACAATATCGCCGTGGGATAAGTACTATAAAAAAAAAAACAGTACTTTCAATAACTCTGAGGATGGAATTTTACTTCCGAAAATATTTAGTTTTGAAAAAAAAAAAAAAGTTAAATAAAATATAATTTTCAACACATATTGCATTGTAAATTGCCTTCAAAAATCTTTATATTACATATATATATATACTAGTAAATATATGCACCCTCCGGGTGCAAGTATTTAAGTTTTAATGTAATAAAATATTGTATTGAATTTAAAAAGGCTAATGAAACTGTATAAGAAGCGGATAAAAAGATTTGAAACAGAGGGAGTATAATCGAAAATAGAAACACTGAAACTTACTCTTCACATCACTCTCGTCTTGTTAATGGATTTCTTTTAAGATTCATTGAAGAGATTTTTGCTTATATTCATTAAAATAAAACCAAACAGTTAGAAATCAATAACACTGAGCACATATTTATTAAATTCAATTTTTTAATATTAATATGCAAATTAGCCTTCCGTTCACGCTGTAAACCGCTATTTTGTTGTATATATATAATGATTGCATGTTGTTAGTATGTTGATATGGTCAACAGTATTAATAATGTAAAACATTTTATTATATAACTGTGGTTAAAATTAAAATAAAATCATTGAGAATGTGATGTCAATAACTAAGGGAACTATGACTTGAGTAGTGATAGAGTTTCGGTTACAGACAGGAAAAACACACAATCTCCATAATAATAAGATATATATTAATATATATATATATTTTGGATTTATATATATCGAATTTTATGCGATACATGCGTTGTAAGTGCCTTCAAGTAAAATTAATATATATATAATATATAATATATATATATATATATATGTATGGTTTGATGGTTGGTTTTGAATGCTATCTTAATGCAAGTGTAGAAGAAAAATAAGGCAACGATGATGTTGTTTGCTAACCTTTGTTTATTCTTAATATATTCGAGATAAAGATCGCTTCCTATTTATTTGTATGTATGGGCGTGGTGTATTTACCTTTACTTATATGTATATGCGTGAGGTGCGTCATGGATATATGTGTCTACCTTTACTAATATATATATATATATATATATATATATATTGTAATACGGGTAAAGTGAAACATACTCGAATTTCACCAATAAGGATCTTCAGGGTTAAATCCACTGGATTAATCAAGATATTGAAATTGCAGTTTGATTACACGTGTGTGTCTTTCGTGATAAGCGAACAGTTTGTTGCGAAAGACATACACGTGTAATCAACTGCAATTAATCAATATCTCGATTAATCCAGTGGATTTAACCCTGAAGATCCTTATGGTAAAACTCGAGTAGGTTTATTACTTGTACCTGTATTGCAATAAATTTGCTCTACTAACGTGTTGAGCACTTTTTATTTGTTATATCGCTGTCTTACCTTTCTGAATTTTGCATCAACTAACCATTGTGAACATCTTCACCGGTAAGTCAACTTTTCCAAAATAAACACACACGACACACACACACCACATATAATATATATATATATATATATATATATATATATTATGTGTGTGTGTGTGTGTTGTGTGTGTGTGTGTTGTGTGTGTGTTGGTGGTGCGGGGTGTAATGGTTAGAGTTGTAGGAAATTGACTCTTAGACCGATCCTAGACTGTTAACATTTCACATAGCGCTAATATCATTGGGAAGGGTATGAAATCCTACTATTCTCCCTCCAGCTATGGGTAAATAGTAGGGCAGGCTGGGCTTCTATAACCTAGGTTAGGTAACCAGTCTATGAGAAGGAAAACTGTGAATTCAAACAGTTAAACTCCGCTTAAGAAATTGACCTTGTGTCACATCCTGCTCGTGCGTAGGGGTTGGTAAGTATGTAAGTATATATATATATAATATATATATATATATATAATATATATTATATTATTGATCAAAGCCTGAAGAAGATACCAGAAGAACTGAACACGTGTGTGCATATGTTTGATAAAAAGAATAATTTTTTTTTCCGAAAACATAATACATTTCTGGACCTTCTTTTTTATAAATATTGTTTTTCTGCGTCGGAACTAGAACAACATTTTATATATATATATATATATATATATATATATGATGGTAACCATGGTTACACACACAAATACACACACACACACACATACACACGCATACACACACACATACACACACACACAACCTTGAGGTTATTTCTGCTGTCGTTTATCGGCAAAAGATTTATACAGCCACACACAAACACACAGCACAGTCCACAGCACACACCAGCACGACACACACACACACATGTACCACAACCTAAAAAATTGCACAATGTTTCCTTTCGATATCACAACTTAAACGCGTCCATACCGGCGTATGAGCCGACGTGCCGGTCATAGAAATGAGAAATTTTAAAAACCGTTGTTTTTCGATGTAAAAGGCCAAACGCCTCCGATTATTTCAAACTCAAAAATATATTTTAAACAGACTGATTACAAGGACACACTCGCTTTTCTCGTATTCTGTGATAATTCTTATTACCTTCCATATACAACAATGCCCTGAAGATGATCTAATAAATAGATCGAAACACTGCAGGCGTCGGCCATAAACTCACCAACTTAACCCATTTAAACCTGTGTTTTTTCATTTTTCTTAATATACTACATCCGTCGGATTCACTTCATTTCTTCATAATAAATATACTATATATATATAATATATATATATGTGGGTGTGTGGTGTGTGTGTGGTGTGTGTGGTGTGTGTGTTGTTTAGGTGGGTGGTTGAAATACAATATGTTTTTTATCACGTTTTACTGAACAACTAAGAGAATAAGAAGAACGATTATTTTCTTTTTGGGTGGGGAATTATTGAGGGTGACGTTTTATTTTAAGAATATTTTATTTAAAGCCAGTCGTTTTAAGGAACAGCCTCTGTGTCAGAACTCATGTCAGTAATAAGATCAGGTGCTCCCCAGGCGTAGGGAGACGTGATTATTTTCAACAACCTAATTGATGTCATCCCACAAGTGCCCGGGGGGTCAACTCGCACCTATCCGCTGAAGAGTAATTGTAAAAAAAAAAAAATACTTCCAATGCTGGAAGTACATTAACAAACGTAAATTCTTCCCGGTTTCTTCGGAAACCCGTGTCCAGTGACTTTGGCTATTGGACCGGTCATCATCATCCTCATGTTGCGCAATTAGCAGTGTAATACATCACAATCTCTTGCCAAGCTTCTCTATCACTTGTAACATTATTGAAGTGTTATGGGTTGATTGGCGATCTATTAATTAATAACTATTTAATTAAAACAACCCTAATTATTAATTATGGTGGTTTGTTAAAATTAAATAATAATAATAATAATAATATAATAATAATAATAATAATAATAATAATAATTGTTTTATAAAAATATAAATTATAGAAATTCCTTAAATTATGGAATTTGACATATTTTGACATATATCATCGGATTTTAAATTTTTGCCAAAATAAAATGATAATTAAATTAAGATTCCAGTTTTTGACAAGTTGGTCAACAATTTTCAAACAAACTGTAAAAATGTTTGGCCTTGACTCGTTGGAGTTGGAAAAACCCAAATGGAATATAGATTATAGCGGCATGTGGTTAATAGATCGCCAATCAACCCATAACACTTCAATAGTGTTACAATCACTCATTGTCCCAGGGAGGTCCTCTGCGCAGCATCCAGTATCAGCGCAGAGCTGGTCAATATACATCCTTGCTAGGCGGCCCACATTTGCATGTCCATGTGTTGGCTTCCACTGGAGAACGTCACTTATGAGTTCGTCCTAGGTTCTCCAGCAGTGACCAGCATGTCTTGTCCGTCTCACTCGGATGGCTTGTGAGATAGGGGGCAGGTGGCCGTACAGCATCGCACGCAGCACTCTTGGACCGGTACGATATCAATATCAGCATGATCACAGGGGGCCTTCTAACTAGGCAACACTAACCACATTGATTTAAAGGGTCAGGGCTAGGCTTATTGCCCAGTGCCTGAGGTGTCTCAAAAGTGGAATAAACTAGCCACGCATGAGTTTCGGTTAGTGCGTAGTTCCTCACTATAATGATCCTTGCATTCAATTGGCATGGTAGTATGTCGGTAAATACTTACTCCCAATGCTGGATTGGACACGTGAAGCACTTCAGTTTCATCGGTGCTCAAGAAAATTTGACCCTGTGTCAGACACCCATTATTTACGGGCGTAACGATTTGTCTAAAGAGTGTGCCTATTTTTGGATGACTCTATCAAGATTTGATTTTGTAATTACTTGGTTAGATTTAAAATCTGACTTCTTGGGGGGATGTGTGGGTCGCATTACCAGATAAAGGAGATGGGATTGTCTTTTTTTTGTGGAGCTAGGCCACGTGCGTGGGCAGCGAGGACACTAATTAGAGCCGATCGACAATAGATAATGTCAGTCGTATATATATATATATATATATATATATATATATATATTGAGTGACAGAAAACCCAATGACGGAAAAAAAAAGATCCCGTGATAGACTTTGTTTATGCAGGAAAACGATGAAGTAGTGAACGCACACGCACAGAACGACACACACAAATGCCGCTTTGATTTTACGGCATATCAACCCTTGTTGGGTTATTTTATACCAAACATTTTCAAACGCATTTTCAAACACATTTTTAATGCTCATTAGTTCTATTTAACCCATATATATATTTACCAACCCCTCCGCACGAGCAGGATGTGACACAAGGTCAATTTCTTAAGCGGAGCTTAACAGGTTTGAATTCAGAGTTTTACTTCTCCTAGACTGGTTACCTAGCCATGGTTAAAGAGCCCAGTCTGCCCTGCTATTTGCCCATATCTGGAGGGAGAATTGGATTCATACCTTTCCCAAGGGTATTAGTGCTAAGTGAAGTGTAAACAGCTTCGTCCAGGAATTGAACTCGGGTCGACGAGTCCATTTTCTACGACACTAACCATTAGACCACGCGCCTCCAATTTAACCCATATATGGGACCATAACAGGTACTACTACTCCAGGTCAGAGTGGACCTGGGAGTAATGGTGATGAAGGGGTACACTACATTCCCCAGAGCTCCAGAATTGGAACTTCACCATCAGAGAGAGTTTAATGTCATACCCAGGACACTAGAACCCTCAGCCACCGTCTTCTAGCACGTATATGATAAAAAGGGTTGGGGATTGCCATATGGTCGGGGCAATCGTATAGGTGCTAGGGCTTGACATGACCAGCCGAATGATCGGAGGGGCGTCTCCGACCGCCCGTCTAGCCTAATTAAGAGCCAAAGTGGAGTGTTACACGCCATGAACTGCTCAGCAACCAGGATTCTATCCTTAAGCATCATGGGTCACCAACCACGGTCAAAAGTTGGCCCAATTGGGGGAGGGTCTTGTTGGGATTATTTGTGATTATATATATATATATTTACCAACCCTTCCGCACGAGCAGGATGTGACACAAGGTCAATTTCTTAAGCGGAGTTTAACAGGTTTGAATTCAGAGTTTTCCTTCTCCTAGACTGGTTACCTAGCCATGGTTAAAGAGTCCAGTCTGCCATGCTATTTACCCATAGATGGAGGGAGAATTGGATCCATACCTTTCCCAAGGGTATTAGCGCCATGTGAAATGCCAACAGCTTCGTCCAGGAATTGAACTCGCGTTGACGAGTCCATTTCCTACGACCACGCGCCTCCATATTATTATATGTGATATAAGATGTGCTCTAAATACCCACGTCTATTTATAGACTATCCAAGGTCACGTGATTGACTCTTGTAACCAATCACTAGCAATACTACTGGACTGATAGAATACTTAACCCTCCAAATAATTAAAACTGTACTCTTTGACGACGGACACACATAGGATTGCCGGGTCTGTACCAATACTCTCGAAGGACTTATACTTTATACCAGTAACTGAGAACACTTTAGTAACCAAAGGCTTCACATTGTCGACGGACTCTTTATCAACGATTCCACCAGATAATCGCTATAAGGCCAAGGAATGGCCCTTAAAGACGTAACAGGTCTTACTCCTCTACAGAGGAGCAGTCGGTGTATTCTAAAGTCCCAACCGACAGGGCGGTTTAAAGTAGTTATTTATAAATAGTTGAATTATTTACAAAGGATTATTAGTTATAGGGCCGGTTTAGCTCAGTCGGTAGAGTGTTCGGCTAGGAATCACAAGGTTTATAGTTCGATACCGGCCCTCGCCAACTCAGCGTATGAGAAGCACAGGGATCAGTGCTGTAGAGTGAGAAGCTGATGGTAGGTGTACCGCTACACCTCAGATGCTGAAATAATCTCCTTGGTCTAGCGCT
Source organism: Doryteuthis pealeii (assembly GCA_023376005.1). Classification (NCBI taxonomy): domain Eukaryota; kingdom Metazoa; phylum Mollusca; class Cephalopoda; order Myopsida; family Loliginidae; genus Doryteuthis; species Doryteuthis pealeii. The sequence continues at coordinate 19,945,186 of CM042170.1, read as the reverse complement.
AGTGGAAAAGGGGATATACTCCCTCGCTGTCTGGCTGATACCGACATTAGGCCGCCCCGACAACTTTACTTATTAGTTACATGAAACCATATAATTGACGGGTGGTCGGAGAGGCCTCCTCCGATCAGTCAGCTGGTCATAGCACCTATATGGTTGTCTACGTATTGCCCTTATGGTAAGTCTCCAATCATTTTTATCATGTGCTAGAAGGCGGTGACCAAGGGTGTTAGTGTATTGGGCATGACGTTAAACTGCATCTAATAATGAAATTCCAATCCGTAAGCTCTCGGGATGTAGCATCAGTTTTCACCCTTGTCTATTGATCTGTCCTCAAAGCTATTGATCTCAGAGTTGATCCCGTCTGGAAATAGAAAGGAGTTATATCGAGGAAATAGCATCAAAGATCGTCTACTAAAATGCACTAAAAATCATCGCTTTCGGTAAATTTAGCCTTTAGAAAACGGGGATTTACTAAAACTATATGTTTTTGGCATAGAATAACCTAACAAGGGTTGACATGTCGTAAAAACCAACCAACCAACCAACCAACCAACCAACCAATATGTTTTACAAAATAATAATAATAATAATAATAATAATAATAATAATAATAATAATATGATGATGATGATGAAGAAATGAGACCATCCAGGCTATAGCATTGCTACAATCAGCTAGAATACTCAGAAGACTCCTGGAAACCTAAGGGGACTTGTTGTCACTCATACTCCAGTGAAATACCATTAGCTAACGCTGATGTGAAAATCTCAAAAGGAGTGATAATAATAATAATAATAATAATAATAATAATAATAATAATAATAAAACCTGGACGTGGTTAAGAAAAGGAAACCTCAAAAAAGAAACTGAATCATTAATAATTGCTGCACAGAATAATGCCATAAGAACAAACTACATCAAAGCGAAAATTGATAGGACCCAACAAAAAAGTAAATGTAGACTTTGCGGTAATAGAGATGAGACTGTAAACCATATACTCTGCGAATGTAGCAAACTAGCACAACGAGAATACAAAACTAGACACGACTGGGTAGGGAAGGTGATCCACTGGGAATTAGGCAAAAAATTAAATTTTGACCATACAACAAAATGGTATATGCATAAACCAGAATCTGTTCTTGAGAACGAAACATAAAATTCTCTGGGACTTTGAAATAAAAACGGATCACCTTATCCCAGCAAGAAGACCAGACCTAGTGTTGATAAACAAAAAAGAAAGAACTTGTCAACTGGTGGATTTTGCAGTTCCAGCAGATCACAGGGTGAAGCTAAAGGAAAATGAAAAAATGGACAAATACCTGGACCTTGCCAGAGAACTGAAAAAGTTATGGAATATGAAAGTGAAAGTGATACCAATTGTAGTTGGTGCATTTGGAACAGTCCCAAAAGAATTGGAAAAGGGTTTGGAAAGTTTGGAAATCAGAGGAAGGATTGAAAACATTCAGAACACTACACTGCTGCAATCTGCCAGAATACTCAGAAAAGTCCTGGAGACCTGAGGAGACTTGCTGTCACTCAGACTCCAGTGAAGGACTACCAGCTGATGTGAAAACTCAAAAGGAGTAAATAATAATAATAATAATAATAATAATAATGAGATCAGACCTAGTGTTGATTAACAAAAAAGAAAGAACTTGTCAACTGGTGGATTTTGCAGTCCCAGCAGATCACAGGGTGAAGATGAAGGAAAACGAAAAGGTGGACAAATACTTGGAACTTGCCAGAGAACTGAAAAAGATACGGAATATGAATGTCAAAGTGATACCAATTGTAGTTGGTGCACTTGGAACAGTCCCAAAAAGCTCGGCAAAAAGACTGGAAAATCTGGAAAGCAGAGGAAGAATTGAGACCATCCAAACTACTGCACTACTGCAAACCTGCCAGAATACTCAGAAAACTCTTGGAGACCTGAGGAGACTTGTTATCACTCAAACTCCTGTGAAATACCATCAGCTAACGCCGATGCGAAAAACTCAAAAGGAGTGAAAAAAATGGACAAATATCTAGACCTTGCCAGAGAACTGAAAAAGTTATGGAATATGAAAGTGAAAGTGATACCAATTGTGGTTGGTGCACTTGGAACGGTCCCAAAAGGATTAGAAAAGGGTTTGGAAAGTTTGGAAATCAGAGGAAGGATTGAAACCATTCAGAACACTGCACTGCTGCAATCTGCCAGAATACTCAGTAAAGTCCTGGAGACCTGAGGAGACTTGCTGTCACTCAGACTCCAGTGAAAGACCATCAGCTAATGCTGATGTGAAAACTCAAAAGGAGTAAATAATAATAATAATAATAAAAAGAACACAGAAAGTGAAAAGAAAGAAAGAAAGAAAAGAAATGTAAACTTTGTGGATTTATTTATTTATTTATTTAATATTTATTTTTCTTTCGTTTATTTATTGTCACATTCCGTTTTTGTCAAAGGTGACCAGTTCACAACTTGACACCCACGTGACTCCCTGACACTTTCTCAAACGAATGGTTGAGGCACACAGGTGTAATTCCCCTTACAAGTAATCACATACACACAAAAAAAATAAAATCGAAGAAAAGTCTTAAGAGACACGTGTAATCTCACCACAAGTCCCAAATGTTTATTTTAGAAGTATTTTTTCGTGTTTATAGAACATTCTTGTATTAATAGCAGGGGGAGACGAACCAATGGACATCAAACTCTGGCCATGAAAATTATCTAAGTTGCCACCTTGCGTCCTTTTGAGCTACTGCTGGAGATGTACAGACGTTTTATGTTACATATTCATTTATGATACGAGTCCCACGCTTGATGAATAGATTTACGTATCAACAGAAAAAGGGAGACTTTCTTTAAACGCTTGTACGTTGATATTCTTATCAATTCAACATTACGGACTACAAGAAGACCAACAAATATTTTGTGATGATGTCTTGTGCCCGGAACCATATATCAATTTCATTCACATATATCCTGGACAAAGCCACGATTTGATGTTTTTGCTTGACTTGTGGTTTGCCTATAAAGAGGATTGGACCTTAGCAGCTGTATGATCCGTCTCATTTCTGCAACCACAAAGGAATATCACTACAGAACTTTAAAAATATATATATAAAAATAAGATAAAAGGAATATGGAGCATTATTGAAGCCTTTATTTGAATTATCGTCTGTCAAAAAAAAAAAAAAAAAAAATACAAATACTGCTCATGATTACCATAGCAACGGAAGAATATTTATCAAAAAAGTGAAACCAAAACGAGACCAACAGTTATCAAATGTTTCTTTAATTATTTGAATGTAAAAGATACTGAATTTTTTGTTTTGTTTTTAAAATTCAAAGTATTTCTATATAACTTGTGACTTGCCTAGAAAAAGGATTGGACCTTAACAGCCGCATGACCCTTCCCATTTCTGTAACCACTGAGCAATATCACTACGGAGGAACCTTAAAAATATAGATATAAAAATAAAAGGAATGTCCAGCATTATTGAAGACGTGTTTTTGACTCATCGTCAGTCAAGTAAAAAATACGAATACAAATGACGATTTCAATAACAACGGAATTATATTTATCTAAAGGCGGAAAACCAAAACGAGTCCAACAGTCATCAAGTATTTTTTAATTCCTTGAATGAAAAAGATATTTTTTTTTTTTTTTTTGCTTTTAAAATTCAAAGTGTTTCTACTTAACTTGTAACTTGGCTAAAAAGAGGATTGAAACTTAGCAGTTACATGACCCTTCCAGTTTTTGTAAACACTGGAGAATATCATTAAAAATATAAAAATAAAACAAGAAGGCGTGTGGAGCATTATTGAAGCCTCGATTTGGCTTATCGTCTGTCAAAAAAAAATAAATAAATAAATAAATAAATAAAAATAAAAAATAATAATAAAAAAAATAAAAATACGAATACAACTCACGATTACAATAGCAACAGAATTATATTTATCTTAAGGCAGAAAACCAAAACAAGTTCAACATTGATCAAGTATTTTTTTTTAATTCCTTGAATGTAAAATATATTCTATTTTTTATTTTTTATTCTAAAATTCATAGTGTTGCTATTTAATTTATTACTTGCCTAAAAAGAGGATTGGACCTTAACAGCTACATGACCCCACCCATTTTTGTAATCACAAAGGAATATCACTACGGAAGTTTTTAAAAAAAATATAAAATAAAAATAAAAAGGCATGTGGAGCATTATTGAAACCTCAATTTGACTTATCGTCTGTCAAATAAAAAAAAACATACGAATACAACTCACGATTAGAATAGCAACGGAATTATATTTATCTAAAGGCGGGAAACCAAAACGAGTCCAACAGTCATCAAGTATTTTTTTTTTAATTCCTTGAATGTAAAAGATACTTGATTTTTTTTTTTTTTAGCTTTTAAAATTCCAAGTGCGGACATTTGAGAGATTCACATTTCGATTGCAAAAAAAAAAAAAAAAAAAAAAAAAAAAAAAAAAGAAAGTAATATTGATTGATAGAGAGAAAGATAAAAATAGAGGTGACAAAAAAAGAAGAGTGAAAAATGACAATATCCGTGGGACGGATTATTTGTAATTTCACGCAAGGCTGAAACAACCAAAACATGGCGACAATTGAGGCGATTATTGTTGCAATTTATTGTTGATTCCAGTGTCATTTTGTCATTTTGTTTTTTTTTCATTGTTCTAATTTGGGAACAATCAACAGAGAGAGAGAGAGAGAGAGAGAGAGAGAGAGAGAGAGAGAGAGAGAGAGAGAGAGAGAGAGAGAGAGAGAGAGAGAGAATCTTGACATAAAAGAGAAAGGAAAGTTGTTAGAGTACAAGATGGACATGAAAAGGAAAGCATAAGAAGAAGAAAAGAAGAAGAAGAAGAAGAAGAAGAAGAAGAAGAAGAAGAAGAAGAAGAAGAAGCAAAAGATAAAATAAAAGAAAGAAAGAAGTAGAGGAAGAAAAAGATAGAATAAAAAAAGAAGAAAGAGAAGAAAAAATGAAGAAGACAGAATAAAACAAGAAATGGAATAATAATAATAATAATAATAATAATAATAATAATAATAATAATGATAATAAAGAAATAGAAGAAGATAGAATAAAAAAGAAGATGGAATAAAAGAAAGGAAGAAGAAGAAGAAGAAGAAGAAGAAGAAGAAGAAGAAGAAGAAGAAGAAGAAGAAAGAAGAAAGAAAGAAAGAAAGAAAGAAAATAAAAAAGAAAGGTGTATCTTAAAAGAAGACTGACGACGACAAATATAAAAAAAATCATTTATCAAGAAAGGAAAAGGGTCGAAGTTCCAAAAAAATGAACTTTAAAAGGTCATAAAGATTTTTAGTGCACACACACACACACACACACACACACACACACACACACACACACACACAAATAAAATAAATCAAAACGAAGGAAAATGCCATTGGGGGCTTTTAAGACCCCTTTAAAATACAAATATAACTTAAAACAAATGAATTAAAATCCAGAAAAGAAAGTAGGAAATAAAGAATTTTTATATAATTTTATCGGATGTTCTCAAAAGAATTTTAAAAAGGAAGATGAAAATAAAAAATTAAATATTGATTAAATAAAATTAAAGAGAATTAGAAAAGGGAAAATAGAGGAGAAAGAAAAGAAAAAGGACCAGAAGTACTTTAAGAAAGACAAGAATTGACCCGTAATCACTCACAAACAAAAGGCAGAAAAACAAACAAAAGAAAAAGCAAAACAAAAAAGAAACAAATAAATAGAGAGGCGAAAAAAAAAAAAGGAAAAGAAAAGATCTTTTTCTTAAAAAAACAAACAAAACAAAACAAAAACAAAAGACAACCCAGAACCGATTTCTTCAATGTCGGATTTTTGCAAATAGAAAAAATTTAAGAATTTAACGAAGTGGAAGAAAGTATCCTTACAAGGAAATAGAAAGAATATATCTTTTTTGAAAAAAATTGGGGAGGTATTTATGAAGTAAACAACTTAAACCTCCTTATATACAATTTTGAAAAAAAAAAGAGTAAAACTTAGAGGAATAATAAATGAAAATAAGAATAAGAAAAAAGTGATTCCTCGTCAAAAATTAAACGTTGGAATAAAAATATTTTATATATATATTGAACCCTCGCTTTAAAATTAAAACAAACGCCTAAAAAAACAAAAAACAAAAAAAAAAAAAAAAACTTACTTATAATATCTGGACAACCATCTAACATCTTCCAGAATCCTGTCTCAAATAAATATATTTAGAAAAAATAAATAATAAAGGAAAATAGAAATAAAAAGAAGAAAAAAGAGATCCTTCATCAGAATCCAAAAAATATTGAACGCTTGCTTAAAAAAAGGTTGTCATTGAATTGGCTGAAAAAAAAACCCCTAAAAACAAAACAAAACAACACAAAAACAATAAGTATATATATAAGATTTGGGCAAGCATCTACGATCTTGTCTTAAAATCTAAAAAAGAAAAAAAACCTAAGTAACAAACAAAAAAACAGAAACAAAACATTACGTTTATATATACATATATATATAAGATCTGGACAGCCATTTTCAATCTTCTAAAATCATGTCTCAAATAAATACATCATCAGATTCGTCCGAACGACATCATTTTAGCAAGAGAACGCGTTCTTTTTTATGGGAGTTCATCTTGACGAGTTTGATATGTAAGTAAACAAATTTATTTTTATTGCTCAACCATTTTGAAAAAAATAACAAAACAAAATGGCCGACATTGAATGCTTTTTCTCCTTCATTTTATTTCATTTCATATTTGTTTTTTTTAAAAATATATTTTATATCTTTTTTTATTTTCGTTTTATTTTATTTTATCTCTTAATATTTCGTTTAAGGGTTTTTTATTTAAATGCTTATTACTTCGATCACAGATTTTGTTTTTCTTCTTTTCCTTTTTTTAAAATCTTGCACATTAAAGACTGAATCAGAATTCGTGTGTATTCACTGTCAAAGAGACTTCCGAGATGTACTTAACAAGCCGTATCTTCCCTTTGGATTGGGTTGGGGGAATATATCACCCTACCCTCCCAAATCAATGACATGCCAGTTTCTCAAATAAATAAGTTAAACTTTTTTTTCAATTTTGGAAAAATATATTTTTTTCTTTTTCCTTCCTTTAACGATATCTTGTATCAACCCGACCTTTATATATATATATATATAAAGATAATCTAATGAGTCAGACGAACCTACTATTAGTTTCGCATAAAGCTCTTCAGGGCTAAAATCTGACTCAGATTTTAGCCCTGAAGAGCTTTATGCGAAACTAATAGTAGGTTCGTCTGACTCATTAGATTATCTTTATTACTTGGCTCTACTTAGGTATCGAGCACTTTTTACATATTAGCTTCTCCTAGCGGTTATATGAATATATATCTATCTTATATACATATATATATACATATAAATTGTTTTTTTATTTGGCCAAATACTGTACCAATAGATTATTTTTTGTTGGTACGAATATCTTGATCCTTTCTTTTTTTCAAAATTTTTTTTCTTCCTGGTTGATGTTTGGTAGTATATTTTTACAATCAAACTCTCTGCTGGGTTTTTTCTCTCCGCAAGGATCTACCAACACGCTTGGTATATTATATATATATATATATATATATATATATATATATATATATACAAGGTGTGTCATAAAAGTATCGATGTTGAAACTGTATTTACTAAGATAAATATAAACAATGAATAGAACGTTAATTTTCAAAATACAAGGTGTGTCATAAAAGTGCCGAATTTGAAGCTGTATTTACCAAAAATAGAAAGAACAATGAATGGAACGTTAATTTTGTTCAGAATATAAGGTGTGTCAAAAAGTACAAATATTCTCGATACATTTTTCACACACCTTGTAAGGGCCGGGTTAGCTCAGTCGGTAGAGCGTTCGGCTAGAAACCACAAGGTTCCTAGTTCGATACCGGTCCTCGCCAACTCAGCGTATGAGTAGCACAGGGATCTGTGCAGTAAAGTAAGGAGCTGATGGTAGGTGTGGCGCTCGACCTCAGACGCCAAAAAAATCTCCTTGGTCTAGCGCTAGTGGAAAAGGGGATAGACTCCCTCGCTGTTTGGCTGATACCGACTTTAGGCCGCCCCGACGACTTTACTTTTACTTATATAATATATATATATATATATATATATATATATATATATATATATATACTTTCTATAAGAAAGAAAAAGAAAAGATTACCATGACCAGACACTCGGCAAACACCACGTGCGACATGTGGACCACTGGACAGCTGTTTATTTCCATATGAATCTCAGTCTTATTGTTTATATCTGTATCTCTATATCTATATCTCTGTCATCGTTTCTATCATTTATCTCTGTTTCAATATCTCTCTCTCTCTCTCTCTCTCTCTCTCTCTCTCTCTCTCTCTTTCTCTACACATTTAAATAAATTTGCAGAGCAGGTTTAAATATATAGTTAACATTTTACCATATTGAACTAATTATCATACCAACAGGCCCTGCTAGTCTTATATATACTAGCATATATGCAGTGCTAATGAATCCGTATGATTGAAAATAGAACAACTTTAAACAAACATTGGTTTAAACTGTTTTTAAAATAGGAAGTAAAGAATAATATTAGTTATTTCTTCTTGTTAAGGGATTTCTTTTAAGATTTATTGAAGAGATTTTTGCTCATATTCAATAAGATAAAATCAAACAATTAGAAATCAATAATACTAAGCATATATTTATTAAAATCAATTTTTTAAGATCAATATGCAAATTAGCCTTCCCATTCATATTGTAAACCTCTATTTTTTTGTATATATAAATACAATTGCATGTTATTAGTATGTAGATATGGTCAACAGTATTAATAATGTAAAACAATTTTATTAATAATTGAGGTTTAAATAAAAAACAAAATCATGGAGAATATGATGTAAATAACTAAAGAAATTGTGACTTGTATAGTAATATAGTTTCGGTTACAGACAGACAAACCCACAATCTCCATTATAATAAGATATATATATATATATATATATATATATATATATAATTAAAATTGCATGTCCTATATATTTCACTAATGTTAATAGCTAGAAGAAAGTGTGTAAAAAATAAAATGTACTGACAATCAAAGACCGTTTGAAATGAAGCATGAGATATAAAAAAATGATTTGGTATAATTCGGGAAATTCTATCGCCTTCAAGTGGCCGTCTAAAATCGTAGAACCCACATTTCAATCTATAAATATTTCCTCTTGATGATCTATAAATTCATTCATCCAAGTCTTTTGTCGTTTTTCTTATATCGGTGTCCAGATGCTAGAGAAGGTGCCCCATATTTTATAGCCAAGTGCTTTTACACACACCCTACACATACACACACACACACACACACACACACACACTCTCTCTCTCTCTCTCTCTGTATATATATATATATATATATATATATATATATATATATATGAAAATAAAATGGAAATTAATCCGACAGTATGAATATGATATAATGAAAAAACAAAAGATGTTTACAACTGAAATAGGCTCATCAGGAGAGAAGTGTGCAAACCGTTTCGGGGCCAAATCTCTCGACGGTTTTTAAAAAGCAACACCGGCCCATCCTCAACCGTCGAGAGATTTGGCCCCGAAACGGTTTGCACACTTCTCTCCTGATGAGCCTATTTCAGTTGTAAACATCTTTTTTGTTTTTCATTATATCATATTCATATATATATATATATATATATATATATATATATATATATATATATATATATAATCCAAAAGTCCAGAGAAGAAATCTTCCTT
>CM042170.1:19912895-19930395 GCA_023376005.1 Doryteuthis pealeii | reverse complement strand
TTATCTACACTATTTCTCTGATTTTTTGAGATGAGGCTTGATAATTAGTGTTATTTGTATTATTCGGACTATTGTCCTCATCTTTATTGTTATCTACACTATTTCTCTGAATTTTAGAGATGAGGCTTGATAATTTGTATTATTTGGATTATTCGGACTGTCCTCTAATAAATTTCCAACAATATACAACAAGAATTAATAAAACAAAATGGGTTAAATCGAACTTAACGGACCTAAATTCCACTATCGTATATCACCCCGCCGAAAGAAAGAAAACTACCAAAAATCAGGGAATTAACCGAATTTAATGAAATTTTCAGTGTTGATATATTAATGAATACAAGATATAATGCACCAGTTATTTTATTTAAAAACATTTATATTTTTTCAGGTCAGTTAACATTGAACCACGTATCTTTGAGAATCTCTGTTATGATTCAAAGGTACGTGATTCAAAGTTAATTGACCTGAAAAAATGTAAAAGTTTTTTAAATAAAATAACTGGTGCATTATATCTTTTATTCATTAATATATCAGCACTGAAAATTTCATTAAATTCGGTTTAATTCCTTGATTTTCGGATTTTTTTTCTTTCGGCGGGGTGATATACGATGGTGGAATTTAGGTCCGTTAAGTTCGATTTAACCGATCTCAAATATCATTAAACTACGCAAAAACATTAAGTTCTTCAAAACACGATGAAACCTCAAATTAAAGCAAGGAAGAGAAAATATTGCATACCATAACGGGAAGGAAAATAGTTGGATGGATGCATACCTTTCCAAAGGGTATTAGTGCTGTGTGAAATATATTTAAATTGCACCCCTGTGTAGAGTAGCGAATAAAAGTAATCTATGAGGGCAATCCCAAAGGCAATGTCTCCTGAATATTTAGAAATCACAGAAACGTTTATTGTTTATAGAAAGGGGGGGATATATGTGGCGAAATAGACTAGCTCCCGCCGAGGAGGAACCAAAAACAAGCGAGTTCTCCGTCTTCTCACAAGCCAGACCCTCCGTTGGTCAACACATTCTTCGTCTAGCAGCTGGAAAATCCGTCGTCGTAGTCGAAATAATCTTTAGCAGTTCAAAATCACATTTCCTATTTAGTTTTGTTTTGTTTCTGTTCAACAAAAATCCATTTCTTTACTGAAAAGCGCTTCGTCGTCGACTGCTGCTGTGCTGCTTTGCTGCTGCTGACTGCCCAGCGCTCGACTCACTTGTTATTTTATGGGCATATTAGCCAAACATCCAGGCACATCAGTCGAATCTCGCGTCCGTCCAGTGCCCAAAACGCATTTGTTTTTGCATGCGGGAGGACGCGTGTTCGATCCCGGCAGGCAAGACAATGTCTTGCTCTTTTTCCTTTCTCGTTCTCCGTCACATGTCAATAATGTTTACATTAAAGTACGCAAAGATATTCATTTCTACAAAACAAAATGAATCATTAAATCGAAGCAACCCCCCTCAATCCCCCCAAAAAAACAAAAGCAGAAAAAACAAAACAGACAACCCCCAGATCCCTGTGCTACACATAGGCTGAGTTGGCAAAGGCCGGTATCGAACCAGGGACCTTGTGATTCTTTGGCTGACACTTTACTGTCGGAACTATACCAAGTCTCCAGGGAATTTCCAGGACTCCTCTGAGTATCCTAGCTGATCTTAACAATGTTGTGGTCTTGTTGGTTTTGATTCTTACTTTGATATCCAGTTCCCCTAGTTCCCTTTTCAGGCCTTTGGGGACCATTCCAAGCGTACCAACTTGGTATCACAGTAATCTTCATATTTCACTGTGTTTTCATCTCTCTGAAGATCCAAGTACAGGGTGACCCCCCCCCCAAAAAAAGAACCCAAATTCTGTTTTTTGGGGGTCATCCTGTATATATACTATTACTGATGAAGACTACCAGCACAAAAAAAAAGAACCCAGAAAATCTCGCACACGAAAAAACCTGTCCTTTTGTTTTCATTCTGAAAATTGAAACAATAACTTCCCATTTCGATTTCATTATATAAACCGGAATAAATAATGCTATGGGCATTTCCAGAAAATAATTTCATCACAGCTCTGATTTCATCAGATATAGCTATTTCTGACACAAAAAAAGGATACAAGATTGATAAAAAGAGACATTTTCGAATCAGCAAAATTAGTTGAAAACGCTTAATAAACATTTCGTAGGGTAATTTTATTGTTTCGCGCCTGTTGCGAGCGTTAATCAAAAAGTAATGCCATTTTGTTTACCAACTCAGGAACATGTATCATACATCAAAATGAAGCTGATTTAAGAGGTTTGAATTTAGAGTTTTCCTTCTCCTAGACTGGTTGCTTAACCAAGGTTAAAGAGCCCAGTCTGCCCTACTATTTACCCATAGCAAGGTTAAAATAGATAAAATGACCCAATAGGTTGACATGCCGTAAAACGAAACCAACCATCCGACTGAAAACGTTACAGTAATACTCCAATTCATTGTCATATCTGAAATATCATTAAACCTTCGCAAAAATATTTAAATTACAAAAACAATAAATCATAAAAATAGTCCTCTTGTTTTCATTCTGAAAATTGAAACAATAACATCCTATTTCGATTTCATGATATAATCCGGAAGAAACAATCCCATGGGCATCTCCAGAAAATAATTTCATCACAGGTCTAATTTTGCCAGAAATACAATATTTCCGTGACACAAAAATGATATGAGAGGAATAAGAATAGATTACATTTTTGAAATCAGGGCGGCAAAATTAGTTGAAGACACTTATAAACATTCGTAGGGTAATTTCATGGTTGGATTCGTTTTATTTTTGAATTGAATTCTTTCTTTGTCGAACAGTGAATAAAAGTAAACCACTTTAGCTCCGTGATTGGTTGGTTGGATTTTACGGCATGTCAATCTTGTAGGGTTATTCTATGCCGAATAAGTTTTGTTTTATTCATTCTTGATGGATATTCAAATAAGATTTATTATTCTCTGTATTGATGATTTTGAGTATAAATTAAATACTCATGGATAAACTTACGCAATTCCTGAGGGTGTTGTGATGTAATAGTGACGTAGTTTTGGTTACAAATATACAGACGAATCTCCATTATAATAAGATATACAACTTAGGATATGAGCAACATGTACTAAAAATGGACTTTGAAATCAGGGCGGCAAAATTAGTTGAAAACACTTATAAACATTAGTAGGGTTGGTTTGTTTTATGTTTGAATTGAATTCTTGTGCCGAATAATGAATAAAAGTAAACTACTTTGGCTCAATGGTTAGTTGGTTGGTTGGTTGGATTTTTACAGCATGTCAACCCTTGTTGGGTTATCTAATCTCGAATATGTTTTTTGTATTATTCATTCTTGTTGGGTTTTCAAAATTTTCAACTTATTTTTCAAACACATTCGTTGGTCTATTGGTACAAATGCAGAATAGTGCGCAAGAGATAAAAGCATTAGAATCCAATTTTACGTATTAAAACCATTAGGTGACAGAAAGTCCCGATCTATTCAATCCATAGATAGAACCCTAATAGGTACTACCGCTCCGGGTCAGAGTGGGCCTGGGAGGAATGGCGATCAATGGGTACCCAACGCTCACTAGAGCTCCAGAACTGGAACGTCAAAATTAGATGCAGCTTTAGTGCTATATTCAGGACGCTAAAACCCTCAGCTACCGCCTTCTAGTACATATAGGATAAAGGGGTTGGGTGATTGCCATAAGGATTATAGGGTCGGGACAATCATATAGATGCATGGAACAAATTAAACTTGTAAGTCAAGGTATCACTAGACTGAATAATAATAATAATAATAATAATAATAATAATAATAATAATAATTGGTGGGTTGTTATATGCCGAAGACATTTTGTGGTTAAATTGAACTTAACGGACCTAAATTCCACCATCGTATTGTTGTATCAGCTTGATATTCTATATGTTATATAGCGGCTTCTTCTTCACGTTGCTAAATCGCGTATCTGTATACGTAGCGGGTATGGTCACAGTACCCAAAGCGATGTATGTTAGTAGTCAGCTACGATCGACTACTGGACTTCAATAACAACAGATACCCGTATACAAAAGAGGACTCTTCTTTATTTTCTTCGGTGTGTGGGTGGTGAAGGCACGGTGCTTACAATGAGTGCACGAGGGGTGGTTGCTGACGGGAGACGTGAAGTGTCCTTTCCGCTGCCGGCTGGCGACTGATTCTGTCGGATTGACCCTATGGCTTTTTGTATTGACGACACGCCTACACATTTTTATCTTTTTGATCTGATAACGGACCTTTTTTTATACATTTCTTTTATCTTCACCCTGCTTCCTTGACCGGAAACCATCTCTTCCGCTTTCTCTTTCTTTTCAAATATATATTTTTATCTTTCTCTTTGTCCCTCAGCCGGAAGTTCCATATTCCGGGCGAGGACAATACAACAGAATGTCACCCCAAAATTTTCAGTGTTGATATATTAATGAATACCAGATATAATGCACCAGTTATTTTATTTAAAAACTTTTACATTTTTACAGGTCAGTCAACTCTGAACCACTTATCTTTGAGGCGTAACGCAGATTCTCAAAGATACGTTGTTCAATGTTAACTGATCTGAAAAAAATGTTAATGTTTTTAAATAAAATAACTGGTGCATCATATCTTTTATTCATTAATATATTAACACTGGAAATTTCATTAAATTTGGTTAATTCCTTGATTTTTGGTAGTTTATTTCCTTTCGGCGGGGTGACATACGATGGAGGAATTTAGGTCCGTTAAGTTCGATTTAACCCATTTTGTTTTACTAATTCTTGTTGGGTATTGTTGGAAATTTATTAGGGGACAGGCGATCGACTTCACCGCCTATCAGCAGCAGCCCTTAGGATCACGTGAGGTCGCTTTATAAAAGCAAGCACCCAGTGCCTTTCCCCCTATTTCTCCTGACACCTTTGACTGGATAAGATGGGCTGCTAGAATTCCTCAGATCACGACGGCTAAATTCTCTGCTTCACGCCCCCAACTAGCTCCATTTCACGACACCCACGTGGCGAGTTGGCATAACTAGTATCCTTGCATCACATACACCTGACGGTTAATAAGTCTGCTAATTCACCCTTTTCTTTTTTCTTCGAATATATTTTCTTTTTCTATGTTTCGTTGTTTTTAAATTATATACTTAACCTTTTCTTTCTTTCTTTTCTTTCTTTCTATTTTTCTTTCTTTCTTTCTTTCTTTCTTTCTTTCTTTCTATGTGTTCACATTTCTTTCTTTCTTTCTTTTCTTTCTTTCTTCTCTTTCTATATGTTCATACCTTTTCTTTCTTTCTTTCTTTTTATTGTCTGCCAATCTTTCTTTTCTTTCTTTCTTTTCTTTCTTTCTTTTCTTTCCTATATTTCATAGTCTTTCTTTACTTTTTTATTGTCTGCCATCTAATTCTTCTTCTCTTTCTTTTTTCTTTTCTTTCTTCTTTCTTTCTCTTTTATTGTTCTAAGTTTTTTCTTTTCTTTCTTTTCTTTTCTTTTCTTCTTTTTATTGTCTGCCATCTATTCTTTCTTTCCTTTCTTTTTCTTTCTTTTTTCTTATATTGTCCTGCTTATCTCATTTCTTTCTTTCTTTCTTTCTTTCTTTCTTTCTTTCTTTCCTCTTTCCTTTTCACCCTTTTTTTTTTTTCTTTCTTTTCCGCTCCTCTTTCCCCCTCCCTCTTCCTCCTCTTCTTTTTTTTCTTTTTCTTCTTTTTTCGCATCAAAATTTCCCTTTCTTAATGTCTTTCTTTTTCATTCCTTTCTCTTTTTTTTTTAAATATCTAAATTTTAAAAAGAAGCTCACTTATAACCCTTTCTCTTATCCCTGATTAACACGCCACAAAAAGAAAAGAAATTCAAAAATGGATATTCCTTAAACACCCAGAACACAACGCAAGGAGCGCGTCCAATTAAAAAATAAGAAAGAAAAACTCCTTCAAAAGCTGCTAAACGCATCTCTTTCCCATAGGAGGAGTTAACCGTTCGTGACGCCACCATGAATTCCATAATTCCGCTGCATTCGTCCAATTTAACAACCAATTGTTGTTGATGTTCAGTGTCGTCAATGTCACAGACTTGTGGATTTCTCGCTAGGTGGCGTTTGATCTGTTGATTAAGATCCTTTTGAATAAACGAATGTTTTTTTCGTTGTTGCCCAATGTTGCTCGCAAGTTTTGTTCGAGTATGACATCATGTCAATACTAGACGGGATTTTTTGATTTTTTTTTTTTTTTCAGCAAAAAAAAAGAATAGAAAAGGATGAATTTGAGAATGTAAGTAGGTAGGTTTGGGGGAGGAGGGAGGTTACTGGGAAGGCTCAGTAAACGAGAGATTTTGGGAATACATTCTAATTAAAAAAAAAAGGAAAAGAAAATAGAAGAATATAAAAAACGGTATGAAGAAACGGGGAAAGATTGAAGAAGAAGAAAAAAGATGTATACAGGGAGAAGGAAAGAAAAGGAAGAGCAAAAAAAAAATTGAAAGGAAGAAGGAAAGGAGGAAAGTTAAAAGAAGGAAACGAAGAAATGAAAAAAAGGTAAAAAGAAGATGAGAAAGCTCGGCGAAGATGAAAACAATTATTGAGAAAGCGTACAAAAAAAAAGAAAGAATTGAGGGTGGGAAGGAGACAAAGAAAAGAAGGAAAAAGAATGGAAGAAAGAAAAGCAAGCAAGAAGAACCAGAATGAAGAAAGAAAAGAATAAGTAAAGAGGGAAGGGGAAGAAAGAAGAACAAAGAAGATGAAGAAAGAAAGAAAGAAAGATAAGGAAGGAAAGAAGAAAGAAAGAAAGAAAGAAAATGAAGAAAGAAAGAAAGATAAGGAAGGAAGAAGAAAGAAAGAAAGCTGAAAGAAAGAAAGGAAAGTTAAGGAGGAAGAAAGAAACAGAAAGAAAGATTTAAGGGGAAAGGAAAAATAAAAAAGATAAGGAAGGTAGAGAAGAAAGAAAAAAAAGAAAAGAATGAAAAGAAAGGAAAAAAAAAAAAAAGAATGGAAGAAAAGAAGAAAGATAAAAAGGAAGTATGAAAGAAAAGCGAGTGCGATGAAGGAAAAAGAAATAAAGAAAATAAAGGAAGAAAGAAAAAAGAAGAAAGAAAATTAAAAGAAGGAAAGAAGAAAGAATGAAAAAATAAGAAAGGTAAAAAGGAATATGAAAAAAGCATGAAATGAAGTATGAGAAAGAATAAAAGAAAATATGAAGGAAGGAAGGAAAAAGGAAAGAATAAAAAAAGGAAAGGAGATAAAACGAAATATGAAAGAAAACGGGGAAAGATGAAGGAAGAAGAAATAAAAAATAAAGAAAGTAAGAAGAAAGAAAGTTAAAAGAAGGAAAAAGGAAAGAAAAAAGGAAGTTAAAAAGAATTATGAAAGAAAGCGGGGAGATGAAAGAAGAACGAAAGATAAAAGAAGGAAAGAAGAAAATAAGAAAAATGAAGGTTGCAGGTTCAATCTCGGCTACAAGCAAAAATAACATAAAACAGTTAACATAAAGATCTATTTGAAAATGTCAACATAGAAGGACATTCTGTCCCTTTTTGAAGGAAATAAAATTTTTACTATAGAATATAGACATGAACCTAATCAATACCATACAAACAATCCCCAATGATGCTAACACATTGTTAAAACCAATTACTACAAAAGAGTACAAATATTAAATATACAACATATATTTACTCTTCTAACCATTAGGCATGACATACCCCCAGACGGGTGTTGATATACCATAGAATATAGACATGAACTTGAATCAATACCATACAACATTGATCCCCAATGGTGCTAACACATTAGTTAAAACCAATTACTAAAAAGTATAAATAATTTAAAATACACAACATATATTACTTCCCAAACCGTTAGGCATGACATAACCCCAGACGGGTTGATTTATACCATAGAATCATAGACATGAACTTAATCAATACCATACAACATGATCCCCAATGGTGCTAACACATTTGTTTTAAAACCAAATTACTAACAAAAAGTGTCTAAATATTAAATACAACAACATCATATTACTTCCTAACGTCTTTAAGCGTGACATTTAACCCCGATGTGTGAATATTGCCGTTATGAAAATCAATCAACCAACCAAACAACCTTTAACTCTTGTACCCGGTCATGGTTAATGAAAATAGATACTATCTACCAATGGAATTAAAATAAAGGTTCAACGCCGATAAAGTTCCGTAAAGGGCCCCCAATTACGACATGAGTTCGATAAGGTTTCCGAGTTCGACAAGAAACACCCTATTAGTATTATCGCTTCCCGCGCTGTTCACCCCCTCTCTATAGTTTTTTTACCTATTCTCTCTTCTTAATTTCTTCTTATTATATCTTTTCTGTTTAGCATGTCCCTTTTCTTCCCTTTCTTTATAAAATAAAAAACGTATGATCCATTATTTTAGTCGAAGGCCAGGTAACGAAAACTCATAAGAAATTAAGAATTCGGGGCGGAAGATATAAGCCAACACCAGAGATAAATCAGGGATTATACTTTTTGCCATTTCATCTTGGAACGTATTTTGGACGAGTCTCATTTTTTAGCCAGAGGTATCTTGTTGCAAGAGGATAATGATTCGTACAATTAAGGGGAATACGGGTATTTACATATGAATAGAATTAAATGAAAACCTTGAAGCGGCCCAGCCTCGTAATTGAAGTAGTGATATTAAATTATCTCTCAATGATGAATGAATTAAAACAATCAATGTGCGGACAATTACAGAACGCCATCGCAAGTAGGCGTTATCATTAGGGGAATTAAGAAGGGAGTCGTTCATACCTTTCCCAAGCGATATTTAGTCCGAAAGGGAAACCGTAATAGCCGAGAAAGATTAGAGTTTTCAGAGCCCGCTTGATACATGTCAACCCCGTCACTTTTTAACAGTCACCCTTTTCCGAGCCCCTTTCACCAATCTATTAGTAGTTGGATTTTAAACGGCATGTTCAACCCTTGTGGGGTAATTTATGCCATTTGTCTATAGATACTCAATTGTCTTCTATAAAAGTTTCAATCTTTTTTTTTTTTAAACACCTTTCTTTTTAAAATTCATTTTTTTTATTTGTCATTGGAGAGACCTTAACAGGTTACTGCTATTACTACCGGGTCTGGTGACCGGGAGTAATTGCCGATGGAAAGTTAGGGTGTAGCAGTAATTTATATTTATATTTAAAGAAGATTTATTCTATACGGAAGAGAGAGGAGAAGCGTGCTTTAGTTAAAATATATTTATAATTTAATGCGCTTGTTCCTAAATATTCTTCCGTCCGCTTATCATCCTCAACACCTCTCTTGTTTAAAAATGAGACCAATATATGGGAAATTGGAAAAAAATTGAAATCCAGCAATTAACTGTATCCGCTTAATTCGCAGATTCTTTTATCCTTGTTGCCATTTTATTTTCACCCCCAATTAAAAAAAAATAAAATTTTTCTATCATTTTTCAAATGTCTTGCGTCGCTTAAAATGTAACGTTAAAATAAAAATGAATGAAAAAAAAAAAAAAAAAAAAAGAAAAAAGAAAAAAAGAAAAGAATTTACATGTTTGTTCATTCCATTTGCTAATATTTGAAATTGTGAATTACGGAAGAGACGTATTTTGGCAATTTCCGGGACTAAGTATTATATTTTCCGAGTTCGTGTTTTTGTCACTTTTTTTGTCGGCAAATTATTAATGTAGAGATATTTTTAAATTGCCATCCCCACAGCATTTGTGATCGGCAAATCGATTGTAAATTATTTCCCGACCCACCTTTTAGAAAAAGAAACGAGAAGAGAGAGAGAGAGAGAGACTGAGAGAAGGCTGAGATGAGAGAGATGGAGGGAGAGAGCGATAAGAGAGAGATGGCGATGAGAGAGAGATGAGGGCTGAGGGGCTGGAGAGAGAGAAGAGAAGAGAGGAACAACAACAACAGGGAATATATGTTTAAATGAAACAGCATCTCGAAATGAAGTGTATGAAGTGATATTAAATCTACTCATGTTGGCTGTGAATGATTTAAAACAAAAAATGGCTCTGGACATTTACAAACGCCTTCATAAATTATCAGAGAATTAAATCCTATTTTTTAAATGACACCATTCGAAATTCTTTTGGTTTGGTTTGGTTTCTTTGTTTAATGGCATATCAATCTCCATGGGTTATTTAATGCCAAAGCCATCTTTGTAGAACAAATATTGACCCTTCTCCGGAAGTAGTTTGGTTTCTTTGCTTAATGGCATATTAACCTTGGTGGGTTATTTAATAACTTAAGCCATCCTTGAAGAAGGACAGTAGTGATACTATTTAAATCTATTTCGTAAGAGAGAGAGAGAGAGAGAGAGAGAAGAGAGAGAGAGACGAGAGAAGAGAGAGAGAGAGAGAGAGAGAGAGAACGAAAAAAAAAAAAGAATAAAGAAAGAGTAAATAAAGAGAAGTATAAACGAGTAGGAAGGAGTATAAAAATAAGAAAGAAAGAGTAAGAAAGAGAGAATGAAAAGAAGAACGAAAAAGTAAGAAAGAGAGAATGAAAATAAAGGAAGAAGGAGAAAGAAAGAATGAATGAAAAGAAAGAGTAAGAAAGAGAGAATGAAAAGAAGAAAGAAAGAGTAAGAAAGAGAATGAAAATAGGAAGGAAAGAGTTAGAAGGAGAGAATGAAAATAGGAAAGAAAGAGTTAGAAAGAAGAATGAAATAGGAAAGAAAGAGAATGAAGGAGACAATGAAAATAAGAAAGATAAAGAGAAGAAAGAGACAATGAAAATAAGAAAGAAAAGAGAAAGAAGAAATGAAAAGAAGAAAAAGAAAGAAAGAGACATGAAAAAAAAGAAAGAAAAGAGAAAAAAGAGAGAATGAAATAAGAAAGAAAGAGAAAAGAGAAGAGACAATGAAAATAAGAAAGAAAAAGAAAAAAAATGAGAATGAAAATAAGAAAATAAAGAGAAAAAAGAAGAGAATGAAAATAAGAAAGAAAGAGAAAGAAAGAGAAAATAAAAATAAGAAAGAATAATAAAAACGCAAATTAAATACACATCGAAAAGAACATTTGTATTAAAAAAATAAAAACAAAAGCAACAAAGACTCAAAAAAAAAAAAAAAAAAAAACTTTAAAAAGAAAAAAAAAAAAAAAGAAAAAAAATCCGAAAGCAAAAATGTAAAAGACAAAATTTCCCAAAGAAAATGAAATTAAAAGCGAACGAGCAATTCTAATTATTTTTAAAAGAAATTTTCTTTTTATTTAGATTTTGAATTTCATTTTTTCGAAAGTCTTTTAGTTGTTATTGTATTCTGATTACTCTTGCAATAATTGGCTCCTAACCCGATGACCAGTGTCTTTATTACAATAGAATTGTTAGCACCTTGGCCTTGTACACAGTAGCCGCCATCTTGACTAGCAACGGCCTCACCACGACCGACACACTGTCCATGTTAAATTAATCATCCAGGCGTTATGATCTTCTACATTTCGAGATTGAAAATTAAGAATCATTATGATTGTCCAGAATCGCCTATCACGAAAATTATTTCTTTCGAAAAAAATAAAAAAATAAAAAAATAAAAAAAGCAAAAAAAAAAAAAACCCTAAAAAAACAACAAAAACAGACAAATAAAAAAACGAATAAAAAAAAACAATATCTTAAAAAATCAAAACCATTCAGGTTATTCTAACTAACTAAATTAATTAATTAATAATAATACGGTTGTTCCTAAATCTTCCATCCGTTATGATCCTGCAACACCCTCTGGTTAAAAATGAGACCGTCCAAATCGTCCAAGATTCAACACAAAAATTTGAATACAGATTATCTGGAGTCCCTTAATCGCAGATTTCTTATTTGTCCGATTTTATTTCACACAGTTTTAAAAATGACACATTTCAAATGGTCTGGTGTCGCTTAAATGCGCAACGTAATATTAAAAAGGATTTTAAAAGTTACATGTTTGATTTATTTGTAATATTCAAATTAGTAATTACGAAAGATATTTTGGTAATTTTGATCTTAGATCGTTCAGGCCTCCTGCCTTAATTTACGCTATGTTTTCCAGACCAACATTTTTTCTGAGTTAATTGATTATTTTAATTAATTCGTTTCAGTTAAACCTGATGATCCTTGGGTGAAACCTAAGTAGGTTATCTATAAATTTTTACTAAGCATACGACTGCGACATAAGTAACGCCCTTTGTTTGATTAAATGAATTAATTTAATTAATTAAATGAATTAAACAAAGGGCGTTACTTATGCCGCACCCTGTATATGTATATATATATATATATATATTATATATAATATATATTATATGAGATAAATTATCATTTGAAATTTTCCCTGTATAGTGTTCCTTCTGTTTGATTAATATTCAGCGTTGAATTAAGTGCATTGACAAAGTGAGAGATTATATCAAGAAGGAATAATTTTAAATGTATTTAAGTCATTAGACTGCAAACGTATTGGCATATTTGTGTGTGTGTGTGTGTGTGTGTAAGTAATTCATGAGTGTATGTGCACAAATACATTTATGTGTGTGTGGTATCTGTGTGTGTGTTTTGTGTTTGTTGTGTGTGTTGTTGTAAGTAATTCATGGGTGTGTGTGTATGTGTGCATAAATACATTTATATGGGGTTTTGTGGTGTTTGTGTGTAAGTAATTCATGAGTGTGTGCATATAGTACATAAATGTATTTATGTGTGTGTGTGTTTGTGTTTGTGTGTAACCAATTAATGTGTGTGTGTATGTGCATTATGTGTGTTTGTGTGTGTAAGTAATTTATATGTGTATGTTTGTGTATGTGCGTCTGTATGTGTGTGTGTGTGTAAGTAATTCATGAGTGCGTGTATGTGCATTTGTGTGTGTGCCACGTGACTTGAAAAAGAATCGATGAAATCTGTTTATCAGCACGCATGCGCATTGACCAGTATTCAGGCTCCCGACTACCCCCCCCCACACACACACCCTACGCGGATAATGAAGAGAGAATTAAAAAGCCGATGGAAATACAAGGAACGGAAAAGGCTTCCAGGTTTAAAAGAGTTTTAGACAGACAGACAGACGGGAAGAAAGAAAAAAAAAAGAAAGAAGAAAGAAAGAAGAAAGAAGATGAAAAAAAAAAAAAGAAAGAAGGGAAGAGAAAATATAAAGAAAATGACAAGGGTGGAATAGCGTTATGAAAGAAGGAAAGAATGAAAGATCAAATAAAAGAAGGAAAAAAGGAAAGAAAAAATATTATTATAATGGAGATTGTGGGTTTGTCTGTCTGTAACCGAAACTATATTACTATACAAGTCACAATTCCCTTTGTTATTTACATCACGTTTACCATGATGATTTTATTTTTATTTAAACCTTAATTATAATATTAAAATTGTTTCACATTACTTACACTGTGACCATATCTACATACAAATAACATGCAATTGTATTTATATATACAACAAAATAGAGGTTTACAGTATGAATGGGAAGGCTAATTTGCATATTGATCTTAAAAATTTGATTTTAATAATATATGCTTAGTATTATTGATTTCTAATCGTTTGGTTTTATCTTATTGAATATGAGCAAAAAATCTCGTGGATAAATCTTAAAAGAAATCCCCTAACAAGAAGAATAACTAATATTATTCTTTTACTTCCTATTTTAAAATAAACAGTTAAATTAGGAAAATTTACCAATGAAAGACGGGAGTAACGGAAAATGATAGAAGATTTAGTTTCAAAGTTGTTCTATTTTTCAATCATACCCCCTCTGTTCCAAATCATTTTATCTGCATTTTTATTCAGTTTCATTAGCCTTTCTAATTTAATATGATATTTTATTATATTAAAACTTAAATACTTGCACCCGGAGGGTGCATATATTTGCTAGTATTTTTAAAGGACTTTAGACAGACAACCAAATAAATACTTTGTGTGATATTACAGACAGACAGACAGACAGACAGAAAGAAAGAAAGAAAGAAAGAAAGAAGATGAAAAAGAAAGAAAGAAGGGAAGAGAAAATATAGGGTGGAATAGCGTTAAGAGAGAAGGAAAGAATGGAAGATCAAATAAAAGAAGGAAAAAAAACGAAAGAAATATTTTAAAAGGGTTTTAGACAGTCAACCAAATAAATACTTTGTGCGATATTACAGACAGGCAGAAAGAAAGAAAGAAAGAAAGAAGAAAGAAGAAAGAAGATGAGTCTAAACGAAAAACACAAAGATTGGGAAAAAGAAAGAAAGGAAGGAAGGAGGAGCATAGAGAAAAGGAGAAGAGTGGAATAGCGTTAAGAAAGAGAGAAAGAACGAAAAGACATAAATAAATAAGGAAAAAGCAAATAAAAGAAAGAAAAAACGAAAGAAAAAAGAAAGAAAGAAAGAAAGAAAGGAAGGAAGGAAAAATAGTGAAAGAAAGAACGAAAGCAAAAACAAAAACAAAAACAAAAAATGGGAGAAATAGAAAGAATGAACGAACGAAAGAAAGAAAGAATGAAAGAAATAAAGAATGTTAGAAAGAAAAGAAAAAAATATTGGGAGAAAATGAGAAGGGATTTATAATATTAAGAAAGAAAGAAAGAAAGAAAGAAAGATGAGTTTAAACGAAAAACACAAAGATTGGGGAAAAAAGAAAGAAAGAAAGAAAGGAAGAAAGAATGAAAGAAAGAAAATAAAAAATTAAAATTAAAATATGAAAACTTATAAAGCAAAGGAAATAAGGAGAGTGAAAAAGAAAAAAAAGATGCAAATAAAAAAAGAAAAGAAGAAAAAGAAGAAAAAGGAAAAGAAAAAAGTAAAAAAAGGAAGGAGGAGGAGAAGGAGGAGGAAATGGAGGGTGATAAGGGGGAGGAGGAGAGGGAGAAGGAGGAGGAGGGAGGAGAGAATGGGGAGGAGGTAGTTCTATGCGTCGAAACAACCAAGTAATTTATGTAGTGAAGCCCGGAGTGAAAAACAAATAAAAAAAATAAAAAAACAAACAAAAAAAAAAAACAAAAAAAAAACAAGAAGAAAAGAATGAAAGAAAAATTGCATGTCTGAAATATTGGGAGATGATTAAGGCATTCTATTTTGACCTTAAAAAATGTCAATGAAGCGACCATTTTAATTATTGTGGTCTCCCCGATGATTAAATAAAATTGCCATTATAATTTCTTCAAAATGGCCGAAGGGGGACTTTGAAAATCCAAAGAGCAAACCAAAGTAAAACAAAAGCTCCGACTGAAACACTAACTAATAATTCAAATGACTGAGGTTAATCTCAAAAAGCTTTCCAAGATAGCAAACAGAGACAAGTTAATTTTCTGTGGGCAATCTCATTCAAGTTGAACTACTTACGTTTTAATGTAGAAATATGATGTTATGAATATGCATACACCTAGGTATCCACCTCACAGTAATTTGATTAGTTAGTGTCCAACATAAATACTGAACAATGTAGGGGTACAATAGCCTACTACAACGCCTAATACTATTGCTACGCCTACTATTATTACTACAAAGACGCATCAGCTTTATACTTACCTGCGAGTGTACCCCACTACAACTTTTATTAATATATCCCTTACCCGGATATATATTTATGTGGGCAATCTCATTCAAGTTGAACTACTTACGTTTTAATGTAGAAATATGATGTAATGAATATGCATACACCTAGGTATCCACCTCACAGTAATCTGATTGGTTAGTGTCCACCATAAATACCGAACAATGTAGAAGGACAATAGCCTACTACAACGCGTACTACTATTGCTACGCCAATTATTATTACTATTACTACGACGCACCAGCTTCATACTTACCTGCGACTGTACCTCACTACAACTTTTACTAATATATCCCTTATCCAGATATATCAAAATAAAAATTGAGAAACACGAAATATTCCAAAATATGAATTTATTCTTGATAGTGATTGGTTAGCTATTTTGTTTTATGGCATATCAACCCTTTTCGGGTCATTTAATGTCGAATCACGTCATTTTTTTTATAAACAAATGATTCTGGTTGTTTACAGTATCCGCTGTTGCTTAAGCGGTTACTTAATTAAGTATTGAAGGTTCAAAGCAATATGCGTAGGTATGACCAGAACAGCCGGTATAAATAACAATATCAGCAGCAGAGTACTGCCAGTGATTGGCCAATAGGTTGGTCACATGGTTCTCGGCGAGTCTATAAGTAGAAGTGGACATCTGGCACACACCTTATATACACAAAAACGCCAACACCCCCCCCTTTTTTATATAAGGTGGGTAATTCCATTCAGAAATACTAAATCATTTCATTCAGGAATATAAAGTTACAATCATTTCATTAAGAAATATTAAAGTTTATCATCATCATTCATCATCATCATGTCGCGCGTGCAGCACGGATATCCATGACAATCTTTCGCCAACCTTCCCTATTACTCATGGCCCTTGAGAGGTCCTCTGTGTAGCATCCAGAGTCTTTGCATAGTTGGTCAATGTAGGTCCTTAGTGGGCGTCCTACGTTAGCATGTCCATGTGTAGGCTTCCACAGGAGAACGACGCTTATGAGCTCATCCCCGCTTCTCCAGCAGTGTCCTGCATGTCTAGTCCGTATCACCCGGATGGTTTGTGAGATGAGGGCAGGTGACCATCTAGTTGCTTCTTTGTGGGGTGCTGCTTCCATGACTTGTTCAGGACTGCTCGCAGCATTCTTTTGCAGGTACCATCTAGCTTATTCTCGAGGCCCTTTGTTAGGTTCCAGGTGGTGCAGCCATACAGCAGCACTGATATAACCACAGCCTGGAATAATTGTTGCTTTAGTTTGTCAGTGAGATCGGATCTCCATATTACTGATAGTCTGTTTGTGGCCGCCCATGCCTTTCCTATTCGTGTATTAACATCGCTTTCTGTGGATGAGATATTACTACCTAGGTAAGTGAGCTGTTCTACTGGCTTAAGAGGCTTACCGTCAAGTGTGGAGATGTCTCCTTTATTTTTGAAGCACATGAACTCTGTTTTCTCGGAGTTCACATTGAGGCCGATATTTTTGGCTGCCTTCTCCAGGCTATGCAGCAGGGACTCAGCCTGTACCGGTGTTTCTGCAAGAAGCGCAAGGCCATCAGCGTAGTCTGCACTGTGACTGTTTGTGCAGGATATCGCCTGCTTCTTGCCTTTCTTAGTGTAAAGCCTTTTTCTTTTATGGTATCTAATGATGTTCGAAGTACATAGTCTAGGCATATTATAAATATATATGGTGCTAATGTATCCTAAATTTTACTAATCCTATTTTGTTAAAAAGATATTAATTATTGTTATTATTTTGCTTAACTTCAGTGATCTAGCAGGTTAGTTGGTTATTTTGTTTTACGGGAGTTTGGGACGGGAGTAAAGTTGATAGAATTGGTTAGAACTAAATTATAGTTGGAGAATATTTTTATGGTTGGAGGCTTTATGTAGAGTTAGGAATGGCGTCGTTCCTAACCCTACACAAAAGCCTCCCACCAGTACTTACGTTTTAATGTTAAATGCTTCGAGAAATCTGATGCCTGCCAAGTTAT
>CM042170.1:19905395-19907895 GCA_023376005.1 Doryteuthis pealeii | reverse complement strand
GAGAGGGTAATGGAAGAAAATAAAGAAGGAAGAAAACGAAAAAAAATGAAAAAATGAAAAAAGAAAGAAAGAAAGAAAGAAAGAAAGTATAAAGAAGGAGAACTTGACTGAAAAAAAATGAAAACAGAAATAAGAAAGATAGGACTAAACAGATAAAACAGAAAGAAAGAAAAAAACTAGGGAAAAGTTATTGAAAAGAAAGAAAGAAAACAGAAAGAAAGAAAGGAAGAACTACAAAAAGAAAGGGGGAAGAAACAAAGATCTTGAATGAAAAACTAAACAAGAAAAGAAGGAGATAACAAAAAGGCAAAAAATTTAAAAAAACAAAAGGGAAAGAAAGAAAAAGAAGGAAGGAAAAAAAAGGAAAAGAAAGTAAGGGAAAGATGCAAAATAAACTGAAAACTAAAAAGAAAGTAAAAAAGAAATATTAAGTGAAAATAAACGAAATCATGGTTGGTTGGTCGATTGATTTAAACGGCATATCAACCCATCTGGGGTTTGTCATTCCTAACCGTTAGATAAAAGTAAAATATGTTATGTATTTATTATTTTTATACTTTTTAAAATAATTGGTTTTAACAATGTGTTACACATTGGGGATCATGTTGTATGGTATTGTTTAGTTCAATGTCTATTCTATGGTATAATTAATTCCCTCAAAAGGAAAAAATGGCAATGTCAACCTTTGCGGGTATCTAATGCCAATAACCATAGAATATAGACATGAACTTAAACAATACCAACAACATGATCCCCATGGTGCTACACATGTTAAAACCAATTATTTAAAAAGTATAAAATATAAATACATAACATATTTACTTTCTAAACGGTTAGGAATGAACATACCCGCAGATGGGTTGATATCCTAAAATCAATCGACCAACCAACCAATGATTTTCGTTTTATTTTCAGCTAATATTTCTTTTTTACTTTCTTTTTAGTTTTCAGTTGATTTTTGATTCTTTCCTTACTTTTTCTTTCTTTTTTTTCCTCCTCTTTCTTCTTCCTTGTTTAACATTGCCTTTTGTTCTCCTTCTTTCTTGTTTAGTTTTCATTCAAGATCTTTGTCTTCCCCCTTTCCTTTTGTAGTCTTCTTTCTTTTCTTTCTGTTTTCTTTCTTTCTTTCCAATACTTTTCCTAGTTTTTTTCTTTCTTTTCTGTTTTATCTGTTTAGTCCTTTTCACTCTTTTCTTTTTCTGTTTCAATTTTTTCAAGTCAAGTTCTCCTCCTTTTTTTTTTTTCTTTTCCGCGCTTCCCTTCTCTTTCTTTATACTTTCTTTCTTCTTTCTTTCTTTCTTTTTCAATTTTTTTTTTTTTTTTTTTTTTCATTTTTTCGTTTTTTCTTTCCTTCTTTATTCTTCCATTTACTCCTCTCCATCATTTTTTGTTTGTTTTATTGTATTTCTTTCTTTCTGATTTTCTTTCTTTTTCTCCTCAGTCATCCTCCTATCTTTTGTATTTCTCTTTTCTCTCTTCCTTTTAATAACTTTTTCTTGGCTTCTTTTTTTTCTGTTCCTTCTTTTCCTTTTTAATTTCTTTTACTGTGTCTTTCTTTCTGCCTTATTTTTCCAATCAAGT
Source organism: Doryteuthis pealeii (assembly GCA_023376005.1). Taxonomy (NCBI): domain Eukaryota; kingdom Metazoa; phylum Mollusca; class Cephalopoda; order Myopsida; family Loliginidae; genus Doryteuthis; species Doryteuthis pealeii. The sequence continues at coordinate 19,906,314 of CM042170.1, read as the reverse complement.
TCTTCTTCTTCTCTTCTCTTCTCTTCTTTTTCTTCTTATTCTTCTTCTTCCTTCTTCTTTCCTAACTTTCTTTCTTCCTTTCTTTTCTTTCTTTCTTTATTTTTCCAATCGAGTTCTCTTCTGCTTTCTTCTTCTCTTTCTTCTTCGTTCTTTCTTTCTTTCTTTCTTTCTTATTTATTTATTTCCATGAGTTCCTTATTGCTTTCTTCTTTCTTTTTCTCTTCGTTCTTTCTTCTTTACTTTCTTTCTGCTTTTCTTTCTTCTTCTTTCTTTTTTCTGCTTTTTCTTTCTTTCTTTCTCTTTCTTTCTGCTTTCTTTCTTTCTTTCTTTCTTTCCTTAATTTTTCCAATCGAGTTCTCCTTTAACTGCTTTCTTTCTTTCTTCTTTTCTCGTTCTTTCTTTCTTTCTTTCTTTCCTTAATTTCCAAATCGATTCTCTTATTGCCTTTCTTTCTTTCTTCTTTCTTCTTCGTTTCTTTCTTTTTTCTTTCTTTCTTTCCTTATTTTTTCTAATCGAGTTCCTTTAATTGCTTTCTTACTTCTATTTCTTTTCGTTTCCTTTCTTTCTTCTTTCTTTCTTTTTATTTATTTATTTATTTATTTTTCCCATCGAGTTCTCTTTATGCTTTCTTTCTTCTTTCTTCTTCGTTTCTTTCTTTCTTTCTTCTTTCTATTTATTTATTTATTTTTCCAATCGAGTTCTCTTTATTGCTTTCCTTCTTTCCTTCTTTCTTCTCGTTTCTTTTTTTTCTTTCTTTCTTTTCTTTTCTTTCTTTATTTTTCCAATCGAGTTCTCTTTATGCTTTCTTTTCTTCTTCTTCTTCTTCGTTTTCTTCTTTCTTATTCTTCTTTTCTTTCCTTATTTTTTTCCAATCGAGTTCTCTTTTATTGCTTCTTAACTTTCTTATTTCTTTCTTGGT
>CM042170.1:19901449-19903949 GCA_023376005.1 Doryteuthis pealeii | reverse complement strand
TAATTTTAGCACTTTAATCTGGATGAGTAGGATGGTCTCATTTTAAGCCAGAGGATTTTGCAAACGATGATAACGGTTTAATTTAAGGAAACCACGCGTTCATTAATAGTATAGATAGAGGACTTAATTGAACTAAATAAGAACCGCATATGAAAAGCATTACACTTGTTTTTTATTTTATTTTAATTTCGGTTGGTTTAAAGTCTTTTTTTTTACATAGAAGATTTTAATGGGGAATTCTCGAGGACTCTTACTTTGTTCGGGTTATAATAGATCTGCCTGACTACATAACTTTTTGGCCAATGTTACATAAGTCTATGCGGCTCATATATGTGGCATAAGATTGAATTGTCAAAGTCCCGCTTGTTTAATTCTGAGGGATGACCCTTTTCCATACTATTGAGGTTGTTATGAGATATAGAGATATGGTGGCCGGAATCAGGTTGCAAAACAGTTGATAGCCCTGGAAAGCTGAGGTGAACGGCGTTTGACCTCACTCCTCACCTGCCTTCCCGGCGGATAAATCGCTGGGCAACCGGAAGGCATAGAGATGAAACCTGCTTACCGGTTTTTTAAGAATAGTTAAGGAAGGCTTATAGTTTAGTTATTTTGGGCAGGTTATTTGACGTCAGGCAGAACACGCGGCCTTTATTGCTCTGCTTAAAAACTGGAAGAAACCACGCGCGCTATTTGTTGTCTCAGATATTTAGTTTTACGTGAAATGTATTAGTTAAGGGGAAATGAAAAAGTTTATATAAGGTTAAAATGTTTCTTTGTGGGTGATGAATGTCTTAGATGCAAACAAGACTAAAAGAATGAATCCCAGGACGACCAGCCAGAAGGAGGACATAAATAGGCAACCAGAAAACCATGCTTTTTATTAGAATATTCCACCAACCAAGATAGACGATCAGGAATAGCAAAGCCCGGCCAGAAGAAAATACGACCGAAGGTAAATAAGTAAGAGTGTAGAAAGGGTTATTAACAACATATATGCTTGATTTGGTTACCCGTGTGAAAGGAAAAACCCAGTATATGTAATTACCACATTTTCTACCCCAGGCGGATACTCGGGTAGCCGCCCTTCTAGTCAATTAAATAAACAAGTATAAAATAATAATAACTTCCAAATATAATGACCCGGTTAGAGACATTGTTAATAATGAAAACCGGTGTCGTTTCATTAAGCACGACCCCTACCACAGTATACAACAAGTAAGAGTCATCAAGGGTTGTATAGAAATATCAATTTTAAAATATGTTGTTGATAACCCAAATTAATCCGCGGCAAAAATTCCCCCTGAAATAAACAACCAAAAGGGTTCACGTGTTACATGACACACTGCTGACATGCTCGCTGAATAACAACATTCTTATCAATCTAATTTTGTCTTATGGACTTCCACTGGGGGAGGGAGAACGACCTTGATCTAACCTCAGGAGGAAACTTCAGAGTTGTGTTGAAAGGATTGGATTTTTAGAGGTTGTGTCATCCAAGAGAAGAAGGAAGGAAGACAGAGAAGAGAAAGAAAGAAGAAGAAGAAGAGAAGAAGAAGAAGAAAAAAAAAAATAATAGAAAGAAGACGGAAGAAATAATAAAAGAAGAGAAATATAACATGAAGAAGTAAGAAAAATATTGAAATGAAGAAGAAGAAATAATAAATGACAGAGAAGAAGAAGAAAGGGAGAAAGAATGAAACAAGAATGAGCGAGGAAGAATGGGAAAAATGATTATAAAGGAAAGAAATAGGAAAGAAGAAACAAGAAGAAGAAAATATATTAGAAGAAGAAGAAGAAAATGATATGAGAAAGGAGAGGGGGAAAAAAGAAGAAGGAAAAAAATAATATGAGAAGAAGGAAGAAGAAGAAGAAGAAAGAAGAAAGAAGAAGAAGGAAGAAAAAAAAGAAAATAATAATAGAAGAAAAATAATTGAGAAGAAAGAAAGAAGAAGAAAACTGATAGAGAAGAAAAAGAAGAGAAAGAAGGAGAAAATATATGAAGAAGAAGAAAGAAGAAGAAGAAGAATGAGAAGAGAAAAGAAGAAGAAAAAAGAGAAGAAGCAAGAAAGAAAGAAGAAGAAGAAGAAGAAAATAATAGAAGAAGAAGAAGAAGAAAAGAAGAGAAGAAGAAGAAAAGATATAAGAAGAAAGGAAAATAGAAAGAAGAAAGAAGAAGAAGAAGAAATTAAAGAAGAAGAAGAAAGAAAAATAATAGAAGAAAATATAGAAGAAGAAAGAAAGAAAATTGATATGAGAAGAAAAAGAAAAGAAAAGAAAAAAAATAATGAGAAGAAGAAAAAAAAGAAGAAGAAGAAGAAAAAAAGAAGAAGAAAATAGAAGGAAGAAGAAGAGAAGAAGAAGAAGAATGAGAAGAGAAGAAGAAGAAGAGAAAAAGATATAAAGAAGAAAATAGAAGAAGAAGAAGAAGAAAATATAGAAGAAAGAAAGAAGAAAATAATAGAAGGAAAAGAATAGAAGAAGAAGAAGAAGAAAATGATAT
>CM042170.1:19873949-19881449 GCA_023376005.1 Doryteuthis pealeii | reverse complement strand
TATGAATACATGGATAAGGAAATGTTAAAATAAATTATTTATTGCATTGGTGAGACCTCATTTAGAATTTATCAATGTGGTTTGGAGTCCAAGATTAACCAAGGATATATATATATATATATATATATATATATATATATATATATATATATACATACATACATATATATATATATATATATATATATATATATATATATATATATATATATATATATATATATCATTGAAGGAGTACAAAGAAGAGCTACTAAAGTAATGAATGATTTTAAAAAGACATATCGTATGAAGAAAAGCGTATTAAGATTGACTTACCAAGTTTGACTTATCGACGATTCAGGGGAGGACAATAATGTTCCACGTGCTCAGACAATAAAGTCTGTATTATTTTTATAATGTATTTCTTTGTTCGGATTTATTGGTGTATATATTCACTTACGTTAGAAGGTTACTCTCAACCTTCTAACGTATTATAAAAAAATCACACATTTAATTCTTATAGGATTAATACGTAGGTCATATGAAAACATGGATAAGGAAATGTTTAAAAAAATTAATTGCCTTAGTGAGACCTCATTTAAAGAAAGACTTATTAAGATTGACTTACCAAGTTTGATTTATCGACGAACTAGAGGAAAATGATTGAAGTCTATAAATGGGACTGCAAGTCTCGTTTTGTTAAATGTTCTTTGTCTATCTCTCCTCTCCTACTACAACAGGATATTTTTGTTGTTGGGATTTTTTAAATGTTATTTTTCCATGAAGAAAAACTTATGAAGATTGACTTACTTAGTTTGACTTATCAACGAATCAGAGAATATATAATTGAAGTCTTATAGACTTTATTCAATAATTTTTGATATATTGATCCTGGCTAAAAAAATCAATACCAGAGTTCATAAATTAAAATTTTCAAAAACATTTTGCAAAACAAATGTTAGAAAATTTGGTTAAATCCTACTTAATTGACATAAATTCCACCATCATATGTCACCCCAGCGAAAGAAAAAAAATACTAAAAATCAAGGCATAAACCGAATTTAATTAAACTTTCAGTGTTGATATACTAATGAATAAACAACATAATGCATTAGTTATTTTATTTGAAAACCTTACATTTTTTCAGGTCAGTTAACTTTGCACCACATATCTTTGAGGCATAACACAGATTCACAAACATACGTGATGCAAAGTTAATTGAACTGAAAAATGTAAAGTTTTTACTGGTGCATTATATCTTTTATTCATTAATATATCAACACTGAAAATTTCATTAAATTCGGTTAATTCCTTGATTTTCTAGTATTTTTTTTTTTTCGGCGGGGTGACATACGATGGTGGAATTTATCTTTATTTATTTAAGTAGGATTTAGCCGAAAATTTTATTTTAGTAACAGTGTCGTATATTCATGGAATAAACTACCATCATCAATAGGGAATGCGCAATCCCTGAAAATTTTTTAAGGTAGGGTTGGATGAATTGTGGAAAGAATATAGATATTCAGTGCAAATAAGATAAGTGTTTTAAATATAAGGAACGGCTGACAAATCTCAGACCAAATATATCTTACTGATAAGATATTATTATTACTTACAGAATTATCCGCTCCTTTGGGCGGTAGTATTTAAATTTTAATGTTATAAAATATTATCTTAAATTAGAAAGACTAACGAGACTAAATAAAAACGGATATAGAAATATTACACTTATTTCTATATAAAATTATATATAGGATTTCTATATTACTTATCTGTCTCCGTCTCTCTCTCTCTCTCTCTCTCTCTCTCTCTCTCTCTCTCGCACGCGCGTGGGCTAGTGGTTAGAGTCGTGGGAAATGGACTCGTCGATTAGAGTTCAATTCCTAGACGAAGCTGCTGGCATTTCACATAGCGCTAATAACCTTGGGAAAGGTATGAATCCATATATTCTCCCTCCAGCCAGTAAGGCAGACTGGGCCCTTCAGCTTTGGGTAGGTAACCAGTCTAGGAGAGGGATAACTCTGAATTCAAAATTCCTGAAGTCGGTCGTTGATTGGGTTTGTGGCAACCCTTGATGCACCAATTCTTTCCTATCGACTGTGCCAAAAAGTGTGGATGGTCCAACACAAGCCTTCACCACTATAAACAAATCACTGTGTGGGTGTTCATTGTATGTATGAACCCTCATGCGTCGAGTCCATTATATATATATATATATATATATATATATATATATATATATATATATATGGAGGTGCGTGTATTAATGGGTAGAGTTGTAGGAAGTGGACTCCTCAACCCGAGTTCAAATCCTGGACGAGGCTGTTTGCATTTCACAAGCGCATCATACTACTCTCCCTCCAACTATGGCTAAATAGTAGGGCAGACTGGGCTCTTTAACCTTGGTCAGATAACCAGTCTAGGAGAAGGAAAACTCTGAATTCAAATGTGTAAAACTTCGCTTAAGAAAGTGACCTTGTGTCGTATCCTACTTGTGCGGGTATATATATATATATATATATATATATATATATATATATATATATATATATATATATCGTGTGATCTTGAACAAGACGTAGAAACAACCCCCACGAGAAAACAGCTATACGGCCACCTGCCACATATCACCCAAACCATCCGAGTAAGACGGACAAGACACGCGGGACACTGCTGGAGAAGCAAGGACGAAATCATAAGCGACGTCCTTCTGTGGAAGCCAGCACATGGGCACGCCAGTGTGGGCCGACCAGCAAAGACGTACATTGATCAGCTTTGCGCGGATACAGGATGCTGCATAGAGGACCTCCCGAGAATGATGAACGATAGGGACAGATGGAGAGAGATTGTCATGGATATCCGTGCTAACAGCGCGACATGATGATGATGATGATGATATATATATATATATATATATATATATATATATATATATATATATATATATATAGGATTGCTTTTAATACATTTGAGAATAACATTATAATATTAGAAATCAATAACTACAAATAATTATTTATTAAGTCCAATTTTGTTAAAATCATTATGCAAATTATTCCCACCATATAATATGTAAATCGTTATTTCTTAGTGATATATAATACATATTTCAGTATTTTAAATGCATTGATGATATGGGCAGTTTTGTGGCAAATCTAACTAAGCTAGACTTTAATAGAAATATGCTAATGTTACATAATCTATGCGGTTGCATAAGATTATTGTCAATCTCCTGTATTTCTAAAGGGATGGCCCTTTTCATATCATGGGCGGGACTTTCCATAGAATAGTACAGAAAGCCCGCCAAATTATGTGAAGTCATGTGGGACCTGGTTGAGTCCTCAGTTTTCAGTTGGACGTCAGGCAGGGGAGATGTTCTGCCTTAACTGGAACTCACACTGCATACGCGCGATATGTTAGTCAGATATTTAGTTACATGAAATGTATAGTTAAGGAAATAAAAAGCTTAAGCAAATAACATGGTCTTGTGATTAATGAATGTCTTGGTAACAAGACTGATTTAAGAGAAGAAATGAGCCAAGTGCGACTGATCACCAAGACGAAGTCAAGATGTTAGAAGAGATCTAGAAGAACCCAAGATGTCGAAGACGAACAGATGAAGAATAGAAGTAGAGAGAAAGTAATGAGAAGGGTATGCAACACTAATTAAGATTAAATAATAGCTATTTCATAATCGTGAAGAAAATAACTTTAATAACTAAGGAAATAGTGACTTCAGTAGTGACGTAGTTTCGGTTACAGATATACACTTATATAATTTCCATTATAATAACTAGCAAATATATGCACCCTCCGGGTGCAAGTATTTAAGTTTTAATGTAATGAAATATCATATTAAATTAGAAAGTCTAATAAGAATGCAGATAAAAAGATTTGAAACAGAGTGGGGGTATAATAGAAAAATAGAAATGAAACTTACTCTTCCATCACTGCCGTCTTTCATTGCTGAATTTTACTTATTTAACTATTTAGTTAAATTAGGAAATAAAGAATAAAATTAAACTTATTTTTTCTTGTTAATGGATTTCATTTAAGATTCATTGGAGAGATTTTTGCTTATATTCATTAAAATAAAACCAAACAGTTAGGAATCAATAATACTAAGCACATATTTAATAAAATCACATTTTTAATATCAATATGCAAATTAGCCTTCCCGTTCACACTGTAAACCGCTATTTTGTTGTATATATAAATACATTAGCATGTTATTAGTATGTAGATATGGTCAACAGTGGCTTCGGCCTCTGGACCATTGATATAATTAATAGCGTCGATCCCAGGGGGCCATCCCCCCAGGCAACACCTGCCCCCTCGATTTAAAGGGGCAGGGCTGGGTTTATTGCCCAGTGCCTGAGGCGCCCCCCTTGAGGGGGAATGCCGACGGGATCGACGCAATTTTTCACCTGCCACTCCATGAGCTTCGGTTTGTGGGTGGTCCCACGTTAATAGGGACTTTGTGCCTGACCCGTACAAGTGGGGTACGCGGTAAATACCATGTAGATATGGACAACACTAATAAAAAGGTGAAGCAATTTTATTAATAATTGAGGTTTAAATATAAATAAAATCATGAAGAATGTGATGAAAATAACTATGTTAATTGTGACTCGATTAGTAATATAGTTTCGGTTACAGACAGAAAAACATTAAAAACATCTCCATTATAATAAGATATTATTATTAAAATATTTTATTCAATCTGTTTTGTTGTCATCTTCAGTCTGCCCCGGATTTGTGGCTAGAACAACGAACGTGTCTCGCTGTACACACAGGATGAGAAAAGACCCGGCGCTTATGACCAATTTTGACATGTTTTGCAAGTAAGTTAAAATTCATTGTAATTAAATTCTAATCAAATTTAAGTATCGATTATTATGTTTTAATATTTCGTGTTTTGCAAATCAGTTACATTTCCTTTTAATTAAGTTTTCATCGAAGCTAAGCGTCGATTTTCACGTTCAATACTTTGTTTATTAAAATGACTTGATTCGGGTTTAAATGGCCCGTAAAGGGTTGATATGCCGTAAAGCAAAACAACCAATCCTAAGTTTTAATATTTCGTGTTTTGCAAATCAGTTACATTCGTTGTAATTAAGTTTTAATCTAAATTAAGCAGCGATTATCATTGATGGTAAAATTCCAATTTTGGAGCTCTGGGGAGTGTGGAGTACCCCTTCATTCTCATTACTCCCAGGTCCACTCTAACCCGGAGTGGTAGTACCTGTTAGTGTCCCACATATGGGTTGAATAAAAAAAATGAGTTTTAAAAATATATTTAAAAATTGAATTTTAAAAATACCCCCCTCCCACCAAAAAATGGTATATTTGAATATTAAGTAACAGTAATGTAGTGTATATTAAGAATGCACCTCATTAACAAGGCAATATGTAAATACGCATTTGTTGGATGCATGTTGAAAAGCAAATATAAATCTGCATTTTTAGTTTGACTTACATTTGACTAACATAATTTAGACTAACATTTCCAATTACAATTTTCCGCCCAGTCGGCTGGGGCGTTAGAATGCACCGACTGCACCTCTGCAGAGGGGTAAGACTCCCCCAATAGGGCCAGCTGTTGGCCGTGGGCGGCGACCCGTGATGCTTAAGGATAGAGCCCAGGTGGATGAGCAGTTCATGACTTGCAATACTCCACTTTGGCCCTATATTGGGCTAGACGGGCGGTCGGAGAGGCCCCCTCCGATCAATCGGCTGGTCACGTCAAGCCCTAGCACCTATATGATTTTCCCAACCCTATTGCCCTTATGGCAAGCCCCAACCCCTTTTATCATATGGGTGCTAGAAGGCGTCGACTGAGGGTCTACATGTCCTGGGAATGACGTTAAACTCTATCTGATGGGTAGGTTCCAGTTTTGGAGGTTTGGGGAATGTGGAGCACCCCTTCATCACCATTGCTCCCTGGTCCACTCTGACCCGGAGTGGTGGTACCTGTTAGGGTCCCATCTATGGGTTAAATAGAAAAATGTATTTATAAAAAATTGCATTATCCATTTAAGAATTGATTTATTTCAAAACTTTATCGGCATTAAATGGCCCACTGAGGTTGATATGCCGTAAAACAAAACAAAACAAAACCAAAAAAACAATTACAATTTGATAAACAACTGTTAAGACTTGTAGCTACTTAGACCAACAATTGCAATTAGAGTTTTATAAATAACTTCTTAGATCCATGGCCACATAGACCTATATTTTCTATCAAACTTTGATAAATAACATCTTAGACCAATCAAGAATGAATTAAACAAAAACATCTTCGGTACAAAATAACCCAATAGGTTGACATGTCGTAAAAGCCAACCAACCAACCAACCAAATAAGAAACACAAATAATTACGGTTAATACAAGCTAATTTCTCTTTTAACAAATCAATTTGCTTCTTTCGCAGTGCAATGAACACAACCCTTGAATGTGCTTTAAACGAAGCGGACGGATGTGCCTTCTACACGGACATTGTGAGATCCCTTCTACCAAGAGACGCTGAGACGTTTGCAGTTTCTGTTTGTCGAGAAGGTAAGCTAATTACCGGACGTTGAGGACGTCGCCGATCTCGATTTTTGAAGTGGACAGAAATGACAAAAGAACATGAGACTGGTTAACATTTCCCCTGGACAACGTACTATTTAAGCAGACGACTCAAGTCTGTTCGTATCTATCTATCTATCTATCTATCTATTCAAGTCTGTTCGTATCTATCGATCTATCTATATGTATCTATCTATCCAGGTCTGTCCGTATCTATCTATCTATCTATCTATCTATCTATCTATCCTGGTCTGTTCGTATCTATCTATCTATCTATCTATCTATCTATCTATCCCGGTCTGTTCGTATCTATATATCTATCTATCTATCTATCTATCTATCCCGGTCTGTTCGTATCTATCTATCTATCTATCTATCTATCTATCTATCTATCTATATATATATATATATATATATATATATATATATATATATACATATTCAAGTTTGTCCCTATCTATCTATCTATCTATCTATGTATTCCGGTCTATTCGTATCTCTCTCTCTCTCTCTCTCTCTCTCTCTATATATATATATATATTATATATATATTATATTCAAGTTTGTCCGTATCTATCTATCTATCTATATATTCCGGTCTGTTCGTATCTATCTATCTATCTATCTATCTATTCCGGTCTGTTCGTATCTGTCTATCTATCTATCTATCCCGGTTTGTTCGTATCTATCTATCTATCTGTCTATCTATTTATCTATCTATTTAATATATGTTCAAATGTAAGGCTAAACAAATCGAGAATATGTCAATCCCTGTATGTACATTTCAACCTATTGACATTTTCTCGATTTGTTTAGCCTTACATTTGAACATATATGCCCGCCTAAATTCATTAATTATTAACTAATAAATTTTCAAAATTAAGTATGACTTCAATTAAGCACATATCCTCCAAAAATTGTCGGCTAAAAGCCATATCAAAAATAAACAC
>CM042170.1:19866449-19868949 GCA_023376005.1 Doryteuthis pealeii | reverse complement strand
GCAAAGTTACGTGTGTTCATATGATCACCAAATCATATGTACACACGTAACTTTGCTTTAATAAAATCATTTCGACTGACGGTTTCCGGGTAATACGGACGAAATTATTTCAACCCTTGATTTGTTTTGACTTATTCATTTCTTGCTCACTTATCCTTTTATCTACCTCATATTGTGGGATTCTAAACCCATCCATCCTATCTTCATATAATATATATATATATATTTCTATTCATTAATATTTCTTAATTTTAGAGTGCAAAACCATCGACATGTCTTTGGACAAGCTAACACGTTGCCAAAAACATATGGACTCAATAATGGCTACCATGGACTGCACGTAAGTTATTTCAATTATAAATTCCTTTTTTTATTTCTTTTCGGTGAGCAGATGTGGTTTTTCACACCAGCGGTAGCTGATGGTCTTTTACAGGAGTCTGAGAGACCCCAGGTCTCCAGGACTCTTCTGAGTATTCCAGTCGATCTCGGCAGCGCTGTGGTCTGGGAGGTCTCACTTCTATGAATCTCCGGCTCTCCCAGTCTCTTTTCTAGATTTCCCCAAGATTGTTCCGAGGGCTTCAACTAGGATCGGTACTCTAGCAAGGTTCATGTATTTGTCCAGTTTTTTGTTTTATTATTATCTACCTACAAGTGAGTTTTTCAAAACTGTGTAAGCAGATGGTCTTTCACTGGAGTCTGAGTGACAACAAGTTTCCTCAGATCTCCAGGACTCTTCTGAGTATTGTAGTTGATTTCAACAATGCTGTTCTCTGATAGTCTTAATCTCCTTTGATTTTCAGTTCTTCCAGTCTTTTTTCTATGCTTTTTTTTTTGGGGGGGGGGGCGTTCCAAGTGCCCCACCTACTACTGGTATCGTTTTCGCACTCATATTCCACAGGTTTTACAATTCTCTATTAAGATCCAGGTATTTGTGTATAGTTTCGTTTTATTTAATCTTCCCCCTGTAATCTCATGGAATTATTATTATTATTTGCTACTTTTGAGTTTTCACATCAGCATTAGCTAATGGTGTTTCACTGGAGTCTGAGTGACAGCAAGTCTCCTCAGGTCTCCAGGACTCTTCTGATTGCAGCAGTGCAGTGTTCTGAATGGTTTCAATTCTTCCTCTGATTTCCAAACATTCCAGACCCTTTTCTAATCCTTTTGGGACTGTTCCAAGTGCACCAACTACAATTGGTATCACTTTCACTTTCATATTTCATAACTTTTTCAGTTCTCTGGCAAGGTCCAGATATTTGTCCATTTGTTCATTTTCCTTTAGCTTCACCCTGTGATCTGCTGGCACTGCAAAATCCACCAGTTGACAAGTTCTTTCTTTTTTGTTTATCAACACTAGGTCTGGTCTTCTTGCTGGGATAAGGTGATCCATTTTTATTTCAAAGTCCCAGAGAATTTTATGCATTTCGTTCTCAAGAATAGATTCTGGTTTATGCATATACCATTTTGTTGTATGGTCAAAATTAAATTTTTTGCATAATTCCCAGTGGATCACCTTCCCAACCCAGTCATGTCTAGTTTTGTATTCTCGTTGTGCTATATTATAATTATTATTGTGGAGGCGCGTGGTCTAATGGTTAGAGTCGTAGGAAATGGACTTGTCAACGCGAGTTCATTTCCTGGACGAAGCTGTTGGCATTTCACATGGCGCTAATACCCTTGGGAAAGGTATGAATCCGATTCTCCCTCCAGCTATGGGTAAATAGCAGGGCAGACTGGACTCATTAACCATGGCTAGGTAACTAGTCTAGGAGAAGGAAAACTCTGAATTCAAACCTGTTAAACTCCAGTTAAGAAATTGACCATGTGTCGGATCCTGCTCGTGCGGAGGGGTTGGTAAATATATATATATTATTATTATTATTATTATCGAGTTTTTCACACCTGTCGTAGCCGGTGGTTCACTGAAGGTTGAGTGACAGCAAGTCTCCTCAGGTCTCTAGGACTCTTCTGTGTATTCTAGCCGATCTTAACAATGCTGTAGTTAGGATGGTCTCGATTCTTCCTCCGATTTTCAATTCGCACAAATTCTTTTCTAGATTTTCTCAGTTCTCTGGCAAGGTCAAAGTATTTGTCTATCTTTTCAATTTCTTTCACATTTACGAAGTAGTCGGCCGTGACGGCAAAATCCACGAGATGACAGGTTCTCTTCTTATTGTTAATCAATATTAATCCCAGAGAATTTTATGCGTCTCATTCTCCAGGACAGATTCAGGTTTGTGCATGTATGGTGAACATTGAATTTTTGCACAGTTCCCAGTGGATCACCTTTCCCACCCAGTCATTTTTTTTCTATTTAACCCATAGATGGGACCCTAACATGTACTACCACTCCGGGTCAGCGTGGACCAGGGAGCAATGGTGATGAAGGGGTGCTCCACATTCCCCATACCTCCAGAACTGGAACCTCACCATCAGATAGAGTTTAACGTCATTCCCAGGACATGTAGATCCGCAGCCACCGCCTTCTAGCACCCATATG
>CM042170.1:19858949-19861449 GCA_023376005.1 Doryteuthis pealeii | reverse complement strand
TTGTGTGTGTGTGTGTGTGTGTGTGTGTGAGTGTGTGTGTGTGTGTGTGAAGGTAGACATATATATATATATATTACATACATATACATATATATACATACATATATATACATATATATATACATATGTAATATAGTTTATTTTGACTTATTATTCCAGACACTTATATTAAAGAATATATATATATATATATATATATATATATATATATATATATATATATATATATATATATATATATATATATATATATATAGTATATATTACATATATATATATAATATAAACGTATATATAGTTTTATTTTGGGTTATTATTCTCAGACACTTATATTAAAGAATATATATATATATATATATATATATATATATATATATAAAGACTATATATATATATATATATATATATATTATATAATATATATTATATATAAAGAATATATATATATATTAAATATATATATATTAAAGAATATATATATATATATATATATATATATATATATATATATATATATATATATATATAATTATTTAATATAAGTGTCTTGAATAAGATGAATTATCACCTTCATCAATATCATCCTGATGCCCGCGGGTGCTATGACTTGGCAGACATTTTTTTCCTGTTACAGTTGCAATTATTCGTTTGATTTTACTATCATATTATGTCCACTCTATGACCCACCAGCCTTCTCTTTCCTCCGGGCTTGGGACCACTATAAGTGCTAATAAGAATTATACACATAAATAAAAGACTTTGATAAAAGAAATTTATAACCGACGAGCAAATTGGACAGATTTTATGTCTTTAATATCGTGATATAAAGTAAAGTTGTCAGAGTGGTCTAACGTCGGTATCAGCCAGACAGCAGATGTGATTACCACTACACCACGAAACGACATGATTGTTGTAAGAAAAGAAAATTTACGAATCCATATTCCCGATTATTGGAGATAGTAAAGGAATCAATAAAATTTTCCCCAACCCTATTGCCCTTATGGCAAGCCCCAACCCCTTTTTATCATATGGGTGCTAGAAGGCGGTGGCTGCGGGTCTACATATCCTGGGAATGACGTTAAACTCTATCTGATGGTGAGGTTCCAGTTTTGGAGGTTTGGGGAATGTGGAGCACCCCTTGATCACCATTGCTCCCTGGTCCACTCTGGACCCGGAGTGGTAGTATCTGTTAGGGTCCCATCTATGGGTTAAATAGAAAAATGTGTTAATAAAAAAAAATTGTATTACCATTAAGAATTGATTATTTCAAAACTTTATCGGCCTTAAATGACCCACTGAGGTTGATATGCCGTAAACAAAACAAACCAAACAAACCAAATTAATAAATTTTGAAATTTTATGAACTATTTAAAATTGCCACTGTTATATGTTGCAATTGACGAAAATATATAAGGTTTCCGGCAAGGTTTGAACTCTGTGACCATATTCGTGTAAAGCAGAGCGTGATTACCACTACACCACGAAACGACATGATTGTCGTAAGAAAAGAAAATTTACCAATCCATATTCCGATTATTGTGTTACATAATTATTAGATTCCTAATAAATTTACAGTAGTGTAGAAAACCAAAAAGTTGCAGCCCACGGCCTGAAGGATTGAATGACAAGGCTTGACCTCATCCTAATCCTTCGGTGCATACCGAGAGAATCGGCGGGAAGGACCCTCTTCCGTTTAGATTAGAAAAAGAGTTTAGTCAGATCGGCCAAGACCCACACTGGTGTTAATTCGTTGTTATGCACAAGGTGCCGACTCAATCTGCGCAGGTAGTCGTGGGATTTCAGAATACAAATACGATATCAAGTAAATCGAAGTCTTTGTTTATTTATCTAAAAACCTAACAATGACACAGGGCTTCTGAAAAAGAAGAAATCCCCAATGAAAACCAGACACGAAGTCCCCAAGATGAAGTCCAGGACGCTAGAAGCAGATGTTAGAAGACCGACGCTAGATTGTACGGTAGAGCGGCGTCGTCACGCGTACTAAATTGCCAATTAGTTTTATCTTCGTTCTGTAAGGATGAACCAATAACACCAAAGTTATCCTCCAGAGTTATTGAAATAAATTCAAGCTTCTTAACTTTGAGAGAGAGGGTCAGCTTTAATTTAATATATTCAGTCTTTAGACTTACGATCCTTCGATTAAATTTTCTGGTGACAAGCTTTTTTCAGTAGGTATAAATTAAGGCTAAGCTTTTCCAAACACCCAACTACACGAGATCCCGCTCGGCCAACTAAACTCGCATCGACTCTTTTTGATCCCGATTACTACCCCGATCACCTCACTCTCTCTCCGGCTGACTGCCTCCAGGGCTGACTGACGACTGGCCTGTCTCTAGGGCCCTCAGGTCTTATTTATTATAGCTACTCCTACGCATTTATTCTCTTGATCTGATAAACGGGCATTTGTTATATTTTCTGTTAATAAAACCGAAATTCATATTTCCGTTTGTACAATATATAACACTAGAAGAGGACGTTA
>CM042170.1:19813059-19853059 GCA_023376005.1 Doryteuthis pealeii | reverse complement strand
CTCTGAACGCAAACCTGTTGAACTCCGCTTAAGAAATTGACCTTGTGCCGCATCCTGCTCGTGCGGAGGGGTTGGTAGATATATATATATATGGGAGTAAATATGGAAAATAAATCCGACAATATTAAGAAAATTTGAAAAAAAACAAGTGTTCCGAAAATAGGATGAATTTAATTATCGATGTTTAAACATTTCGGTTTCTTTAAACCTTCATCAGGATGTATCTTGGGGTGAAGAAAAGGATGGATGTTTTATAGATGACAGGAGATGAAAATGTTTATAATATACATCCTGATGAAAGTTTAAAGAAACCGAAATGTTTAAACATCGATAAATAAATTCATCCTGTTTTTGGAAACATTTGTTTTTTTCAAATTTCTTAATACTTATATATATATATATATATATATATATATATATATATATATATATATATATATAATTATAATTATTATTTATTTATATTTTGAAGGCAATTACAATGCGTATAAAATAAAATAAGATAGTGTCCAATGTCTAATCAATTTCGAAGTATCTTCATCTTCAGAGACTGTTTTACACTTAGCACTTCAAAAACAGTCTCTTGGACACTATCTTATTTTATTTTATACGCATTGTAATTGCCTTCAAAATATAAATAATAATATACTTTACTTAACAATGCTTCAAGCAAATTATCAAATACTATTATATATATATATATATATATATATATATATATATATATCATCCACAGACATGTGTTTTGAAGTCTATTTCTCATCAGTGCGGCTCGACTTTTAACAGCTACATCTAGCCGGGATCGAAACCCGACAGAATTTTCGTCTGCTAAGTTCCTTACCCTTGTGAGTATCAGTGGCTGTCAGTCTGGGGTGACCAATTAATTGTTTTTACAATCACCAGAGAACTCAAATCTGTAAACAGCGGACAGGCGTTTCACCGTTTGGCATTTAGCCGTAGCGGCTAATGCCAAACGGTGAAAAACCTAAACAAAAAATTTAGTTCGGTATTAAATAACTCAATAAGTGTTGAGATGCCGTAAAATCTCGATCAACCATCTAACCAACCAGAACAGGTTAATGAAATCATAAGAAAAATCTACTCTGATGGCAAAGTTTCGATTCTGGAGCTCTGGGGAATGTGGAGTACCCTTTCATTACCATTACTCCCAGGTCCACCCTGACCCAGATTGTGTGTGCCTATTAGGATCTCAGCTATGGGTTAAATAGAAAAAATAAGTTTAAAACGTATTAAAAAGAATTGGTTTAAAAAAAAATTGAGTACCATAAGGAATGAATAAAATAAAAACTTCTGCATAAAATAACCTAACAAGGGTTGACATGCCGTAAAATTTAACCAAACCAACCAACCAACCAACCAATTATTCATTTTCTCTCTTTTCTCTTTATTATTTCTCTCTCATCTTTTTTCCTTTACATTGTCGCAACAAACAACTAAATTTCTGTCAGCTGACCAGTCTAAAGGTTCAGTTCCAATTCTGGAGCTCTAGGGAGTGTGGAGTACTTCTTAATCGCCATTACTCCCAGGTCCACCCTGACCCGGAGTGTTAGTATCTGTTAGGGTCCTATAGAGTAAGTAAATTAGTTAACAAAAATATGTTTGAAAAAATTATGTTAAAAAAAGAATTTTCAATACCCACCAAAAAAAATGAAAATAAAAATGTCTTCGGCATAAAATAGCCCAACAAGGGTTGACATGCCGTAAAATCAACCAACAAAAATCTTTTTATATATATCTTTGTAGCTCAATGGGAACCTTCAAACAGTGTTTGCTTGATTCCGGTGTTCCTGGTTGTCCAATTCTGGAGTCGGTGGTGAATGCAACTTATCCTTACCATATTTATGGCCCACTGGAAATTATGTGCAATGGATCTGAAGTGTCTTATCCAAGTAAGTCCTTTCAAATAAACGCGTGTCTCAATTGGTTCAGGGTAAATATCTTCCTTATTTGCAACGAATGGAGAAAAAAAAAATCACTGAATATTTCTTTTATATACAGGGTGTATGAGACCGTCCAAATCGCCCAAGATCAAATGCAAAAAAAATCCTGTAAATCCTGATTATCTGCTGTTGCTTATCCACCGAATTCTTATTTCAAATAGACACGTGTAAATGTAAATATCTTCCTTGCAAATATCTTATTGCAAAAAACAAAAAATAAATAAAATCAATAAATATTTATTTTATATACAGGGTGAATGAGACCGTTCAAATCGCCCAAGATCAAATGTGAAAAAAAATGTAAATCCTGAATATCTGCTGTTGCTTATCCACCGAATTCTTATTTACTCTGGGTGTAATCACCTTAGCTAAGTAATGGACCATTCCGTTTTTATTATAAAGAAAGAAAGGGAAGAAAAAGGACATGCTATACAGAAAAATATAATAAGAAAGAAAGAGAGTACGGGAAAGATAGAGAGAAGGGTAGAGCGCGTGGAAGCGATGACATTAATCGGTTTTAATCGAAAAGAGGAAAAGAATGAAAGAAAAAAAGAAGAGAGAGAGAGAGAGAGAGAGAGAGAGAGAAGAGAGAGAGAGAGAGAGAGAGAGAGAGGAGAGAGTTAAATAAAGATTAACATACTTTTATATATTGAACTATTATGAATGATATTATCTGCGTTATTCGGACTATTGTCCCCATTTTCATTGTTATTTGTACAACGTTTCGGCCGATATGCCCTCCGGCCTTCTTCAGGAATAAATAAAGGGTTAGGTTCAAAGTTCCGTGATGGCTCCCGATTACGACAAGAAAGTTCCCGAGTTCGAAAAGAAGGTTACCGAGTCCGAGAAGGTTCCCGAGTCCGACAAGAAATACCTGAAGAAGGCCGGAGGGCATATCGGCCGAAACGTTGTACAAATAACAATGAAGATGGGGACTCGATATATATATATATATATATATATATATATATATATCGCAGGAGTTGATGGGTAGTACTGGATTTCTGCATCACACCCCTTTCGGGACTCCAGCTCCTGATTTGTCTTCTACTACCATGACCAATTACAACATTTTGACTACATTGGTTTCTTACCTATCCTTTGGATCACAGCGGCAGTGTGGAGAGGGGGATCGCTGCTTGAACAACAGCTCATCCTCCCTATAAACCCGCCTAGACTACGTAGTTTTCGAAAGGTTTTTTTTTGACACTGCTCCATCGTCTCTCGCAGACAGAAGGATGCCAACAAATATATATATATATATTATATATATATATATATATATATATATATATGGTGTGTGTGTGTGTGTGTGTGTGTGTGTGTGTTGTGTGTGTGTGAAATAAAAAGGAATTAATCCGACAGTGTGAATTTGATATATTGAAAAAAAAAAACAAATGATGTTTACAAAAGGTTGGGATCATCAGGAGAGAATGTGCACCGTTTCGGGGCCTTCCTCTCAACGGGTTTAACTGCACATCGGCCCCCCCCCCTCACTGATGTGAGGTCTCTCGGAATATCTGTGCGACCGTATGTAATAGATCGGTCTTCAACAAAAGTAAAAACGGGATGACATGATCGTTAGAAGAAGAATGCGCAAACAGAACGCTGTTAGTCAAAGTTGGAATTTTTCAAAAAATGCGTTATCTGTATTAAAAATAAAATGAATTTTATTTAAAAATAAAATGAATTTTATTTTTAATATTTAAAAATCAGAAGCATTACAGTTTATAATAAGACTCAAAAGAGCTTGATGTAAAATTGTTTAAAAAAGTGTATAATTGTATAAAAAGTGTATATTAAGATATCAAAATTGTTCATAATACATTCCAACTATTAAATAAGTAACCAATAAGTCCACAAAACAACTGAAAAAGATGTAAGGTTCCAGAAAGTTTGTGGATAATTATCTTCATATATATATATATATATATATATTAAATTTTTACTTGAAGGCACTTACAACGCATGTATCGCATAAAATTCGATACTTTTTCTTATAGAAAATGAACTTGACAAGTGTAATCCCAGTAAAGGATGGCTCGATGTGTAGAATACCGTACAGACTGTTTCGGCTTTATTAAGACTCATCAGCGGTATATACTAACGATTTCCCTCCGAATATATATATATATCTTATTATAATGGAGATTGTGTGTTTTTCTGTCTGTAACCGAAACTATATCACTACTCAAGTCACAATTCACTTAGTTATTGGCATCACATTCCCAATGATTTTATTTTTATTTAAACCTCAACCATTAATAAAATTGTTTTACGTTATTAATACTGTTAACCATATCTACATACTAACAACATGCAATTATATTTATATATACAACAAAATGGCGGTTTACAGTGTGAACGGGAAGGCTAATTTGCATATTGATATTAAAAAATCGAATTTAATAAATATGTGCTTAGTATTATTGATTTCTAACTGTTTGGTTTTATTTTAATGAATATAAGCAAAAATCTCTTCAATAAATCTTAAATGAAATCGATTAACAAGAAAAAATAAATGTCATTTTATTCTTTACTTCCTCTTTTAACTAAATACTTAAATTAGAAAAAATAACAATGAAAGACGCGAGTGATGGAAGAGTAAGTTTCAGTTGTTCTATTTTTCGATTATACTCCCTCTGTTTTAAATCTATTTATCTGCATTCTTATTTAGTTTCATTAGACTTTCTAATTTAATACAATATTTTATTACATTAAAAATTAAATACTTGCACCCGGAGGGTGCATATATTTGCTAGTATATATAAACACTTATTCGTATAATGTTTCTGATTCGCGTAGCAAGCGTTCATCTTTGAATGAACATAAATACGCCCGAATTAACGAGGCAGTGCGTTGGGATCTACTGAAGCTATATTTCGGGGTTTCATGTGACCTTGGGGAAAAGATTATAAAAATCATGTCTTGTCATAAACGGATTTTCGATCAAGTTTCTTGGGTGAGAAAATCATTGACACATAGATACATATGGGGGTCATTAGGATTACGCTCGTAGGAAATGGATACGACGAGACGAGTTCAAATCTTGGACGTGGTTGTTTACATTTCAGCAAAGGGGAAAGGTATGAATCCAAGCGTTAGCCAAGGAACCACCACGTACCGGGTTCGATACCGGCCCTTTGTCAACTCAGCGTATGAGTAGCACAGGAATGTGTGCGGTAAAGTAAGGAGCTGGTGATAGGAGTGGCACTCCACCTCAGATGCTAGAAAACAATCTCCTTGGTGTAGCGCTAGTGAAAAGGGGATAGACTCTCTCGCTGTGGCTGATACCGACTTTAGGCCACCCCGACGACTTTTCCTTTACTTTATGGGTAAATAGTAAGACAGACTGGGCTCTTTAAACTTGATTAGGCAACAATTCTAGGAGAAGGGAAAACTCTGAGTTCAAACCCGTTAAACTCCGCTTAACACACACACACACACACACACACACACATATATATATATATGTGTGTGTGTGTGTGTGTGTGTGTGTGTGTGTTGAAAAGAGAAATAAAGGAAAGAAAATATAGAATGGATAAAATAGGATTATTTTAATCAATTTTACTTACACGTGCTTCAGTCAGGAGTTTATCCATGTGTACATTATTCTATCTATCGTTATTTTTAAATAACAAAATGAAATGAAATAATAATAATAGAAAAAATGTAAAAATGTTCCGCACACAAAGAAATATCTAACATATATCTAACATATTTTGATAACTCGTCTTTATTTACTAAAATAATAATTTTTAATCAGAAAATCACTATAATGATATTAATAACAAATTAATAAATGAACCACCAACAAATCACACATACGTATACTTTCTTTTTTTTCTTAAAAAAAATCCCTCATGCTTAGAAAATTAAAATTCCACATGACTTTGTTCCAGCCACCCTCTCTTCGTTTCAAATCCGGGGTTATGTCATGCCTAACGGTTAGGAAGTTATACATATCGTGTATTTATATTCATACTTTTTGAAAGTCTTAAACCGCATGTTGACTTATACTAAGTCATAACTTATATAATCCAACAGCGCTGGTATAACCACACGTGTACAAGAACGAGTGGGTTTCACGTATACATGTGTATAAACAAAGTGAACATCAGAACTACCCTGACGCCTCCAGTGGACTTATCCTGCACCCCCAAACCTCCTCCTACCCCCCCCAAAAAAAAAAACACTGACCTGAAGGTACTGTTGCTTATCTTGAAATGGGCTCTTTAGCCTTGGTCGGCAACTCATCAACTCAAGAAGTCCGACACAGAACCTCTGTTGCCCTCAAGGAAAGGCTAGGGGAGTAAACCCCGAAAATAAATCAGGAGCTGGAGTCCCTAAGGTGGTGTAATGCTGAAATCCAGTGCGACCCATTAACTCCTGCGACACTACCGTTGCCAAACTGCATTGGTCCCTTACCTTTCCTTTGGATCACAGCGGCAGTGTGGAGAGGGGGGATTTGCTGCACGGGCAACAGATCATCCTCCATATGAAACCGCCCGGGGCATGTAGTTCAAGTTAAAAAAACCTTGACACCACTCCATCGTCTCTCGTAGACGGAAGGATGCCAACAACAACAACTTTTTAGTAATTGATTTTAAAAAATGTGTTAGCATTATTGGGGATTATGTTGTATGGTATTGATTTGTTTCATGTCTATATTCAATGGTATAATTTTATTTCCCTCAAAAAGGACAGAATATCCTCCATGTTGACATTTTCAAACAGATTTTTCATATTGTTTGCTTTAAAATAACGGTTTCTGATGTGAGCAAAAACCTGCATTCCACGAATAAGTGTTTAACTGTCAAAGGTCTTTGACATGTTTCACATTGTGGTTAATTTGAGATCCTTTGTATGAGAATTTGTCGAGTTATTAGATTATGGAATAAGTATGATATCAAATGATATCAGTTTTTTTGAAAGACCCTCTGTTAATATAAGTAAGTAGATATTAATGGTTCACCCCCCAAGCCGCTGGGACGTATACATTATCGCTCCATTAACGTACTGGACTCAGCATGCTTTCGTAAATGATACATATATATATATATATATATATATATATATATTATATAACAGAGAGAGAGAGAGAGAGAGAGAGAGAGAGAGAGAGAGAGAGAGAGAGAGAGAGAGAGTATTTTACCGTACCCAACATGAAATCAATTTTTTCAATGAGTACGTAAATTAATTCCCCTCGGAAATACTTGCCTCTCATATTTCATAGGGATTATCTCTGTATCCAGAGGTTACCAAATAGTTTATAGCCCCCTCCCCCCACACACACTATTGGGATCATATTCTTAATCCCAAGAACCTGTTTATATACAAACAATGGTTTATTATCGTTGTATTCATAGAAAATGCCAAAATAAAAAGCTGATAGTATAAAGAAAAGAAGAAAGAAAAGATCGAGAGAGAGATGAGAGAGAGAGAGAGAGAGAGAGAGAGAGAGAGAGAGAGAGAGGAGAGAGGTTGAGAGAAGTCGAGAGAGAGGGGGCGAAACAGAGAGACGAGGTTGAGAGAGAGAGAGTGGGGGAGAGAGAGAGAGAGAAAAGAGGGGGTTTGAGAAGATGGAGTGAGAGAGAGAAGGGATCGAGAGAGAGAGAGAGAGGAGGGGGTTGAGAGAGAGAGGGCCGATAGAGGGGAGAGAGAGAGAGAGAAGAGAGAGAGAGAGAGAGAGAGAGAGAGAGAGGTTGAGAGAAGTCGGAGAGAGGGGGCGAAACAGAGAGAAGAGGTTGAGAGAGAGGGGGGAGGGTTCGAGAGAGAGAGAGAGTGAGGAGAGAGAGGGCGAGAGAGAGAGAGAGAGAGAGAGAGAGAAAAGAGGGGTTTGAGAGAGATTGAGAGAGATGGGGGTGAGAGAGAAGGGATCGATCGAGCGAGAGAGAGAGTGGGGTTGAGAGAGAGAGGGGCGAGAGAGATTAGGGAGAGAGAGAGGTAGAGAGAGAGAGAGAGAGAGGTTGAGAGAAGTCGAGAGAGAGGGGGCGAAACAGAGAGAAGAGGTTGAGAGAGAGGGGGAGGGTTCGAGAGAGAGAGAGTGGAGGGCAGAGAGAAGAGAGAGAGAGAGAGAGAGAGAGAGAAAGAGGGGTTTGAGAGAGATTGAGATGGGAGTGAGAGAGAGAAGGGATCGATCGATCGAGAGAGAGTTGCGAGAAGAGAGAGAGAGCGAGAGAGAGAGAGAGAGAGAGAGAGAGAGAGAGAGAGAGAGAGGAGAGAGAGAGAGAGAGAGAAAGAGAGGTGAAAAAGAAAAGGAAGAAAGAAAGAAAAATGTGTTCCATTATTTTGTGGAGGTGACGACACTCGTTCTTTCTTTCTTATATGTTTTGTGTAGCATATCCCTTTTCTTCCTTTTCTTTATAATAAAAACGGAATGGTCCATTATTTAGCTATGGTGACAAAACTAATAAGAAATAAGAATAACGGATAAGGAACACCAGATAATCAAGATTCACACTTTTACTTTTAATCTTGGACGATCTCATTTTTAATCATAGGGTGTTGCAAGATGATAACGGTCGTACAAATTAGAAAAAAGTATGCTGAGTGCTGTTTTCAACAATCCTACAAACACAGCATCTGTACGGCCACTTATCTCCCATCTCACAAAAATCATACATATAAGACAGACTATATTTAAAATCTAATTAAATTTTAAAAAATAAATACGACCGGAAAATTTAAAAAAAAACATTAAAATTATTTTACTAAAATTTGCAATTAAGTCAAAAACTAACCTGTCTTATATATAAGCCAGCCATTATCTGCTGAAAATTAACATACGAATAAGTTCATCTACCGCTCACACTCTCCAAACTCTCTCTTTACATTCACAGTGAAAATTAACATATTTAAAGAGTAGTTAATCAAGATATAAATAGAGAGGAAGAATGTGAAAGTAAGAGACCGGTGAGTTTTTGACTTAATTGCAAATTACGACTAATTAAAACCAAATAAAATGGATTTTTTTCAAACATAACGTAATCCAAAAACTAAGGAATATTTTGGGATGGATTTTGTGTCATTAAACTAAATAGAAACACTTTACCAAACAATCATTGATTCACTCGACTTTAGTATAATTATAGATAGATAGATATGGATAGAGAGATAAATAGATATATAGATAGATAGCATGAAACCTAATGGTAGCAAACTTGTTCCCATGCAAATAGATATATACTAAAATATTTATTTATTTATTTATTTGTATAGATAGATCAATGTACGTCTTTGTTGGTCGGCCCACACTGGCTTGTCCATGTGCTGGCTTCCACTGGAGGACGTCCCTTATGAGTTCGTCCTTGCTTCTCCAGCAGTGTCCCGCGTGTCTTGTCCGTCTTACTCGGATGGTTTGGGTGATATGTGGCAGGTGGCCGTACAGCTGTTTTCTCGTGAGGTGTTGTTTCCACGTCTTG
This sequence comes from Doryteuthis pealeii, assembly GCA_023376005.1. Lineage (NCBI taxonomy): Eukaryota > Metazoa > Mollusca > Cephalopoda > Myopsida > Loliginidae > Doryteuthis > Doryteuthis pealeii. The sequence goes on along the minus strand of CM042170.1, from coordinate 19,843,674 downwards.
TTCATGATCACCCGTAGCATTCTTGTGCAGCTCCCATCTAGTTTATTCTCTAGTCGCTTCGTTAGGGTCCATGTGGTGTAGCCATACAGCAGTACTGATACGTCAACGGCCTGGAAGAGCTGTGTCTTTAACTTGTCTGTGAGATTGGATTTCCATATGACCGATAATTTATTTATAGCGGCCCATGCCTTTCATATGCGTGCATTAACGTCATTTTCTGTGAAGGAGATGTTACTGCCTAAGTATCTAAATTGTTCTAGCGAATTTAGGAGTTTGCCATCGATGGTGAAGATGTCGCTTTGTTTTTGAACTCTGTGCGGATACAGGATGCTGCATAGAGGACCTCCCGAGAATGATGAACGATAGGGGCGGATGGAGAGAGACTGTCATGGATATCCGTGCTAACAGCGCGACATGATGATGATGATGATGATTTAGACAGATAGATAGATAGATAGATAGATAGATAGATATTAGACTGGTATTTGAAAGAGAACAGTTTTTGTAATCGTACGAATGAGAGTTTATCACAGGAGTTAAAGTTCTGCACTTAAGAACTGCATGTTGCATTAAAGTGCAGTGCACTGCAGTACTGTGCTGTGCAGAAGATACATATGTTAAACAATGGTCACTCTTGCATCAGAGAAACATCGGATGTGTACGTGCTGGCTGTATCAACTTGCAGGTATATTTCGGGAACGTCCGACTCGCACCCACCTCGTCTCTTTCACAAACTTCCGGTGAATTGAGGGCGGAGAAATAATTAGACCAGGTAAATATTATTTACTTTGGAACGACTTTATCAGCGGATGCTGAGTCACGTGACGGGTAGGCGGAGACGGGGTGGGGGGAATAGGCGGAGGCGGAGGCGAAGGTGGAGGCGGAGATTGTTATCCGAGTGGTGACGTAGTACCTGTCGAGGGAGTAAAAAAAAAAAAAAAAGGTAAAAGGATAAAAGGGTCGTCTTTGGTTCTGAATTCATTACGGAAGAGATGTCTGAACAGCTGGGGTAACAGAGCGAAAAATAAAATAAATAAAATAAATTAATAAAACAAAAAAAAACACAACAAAAACAACAAAAAAACAAGATGGAGTCTTAGCTTCCCTCCTTGTTACGTTATTCGAGAGCTTTTTGATAAAGAGAAGCAGTCAGAGTCAGAGAAAGAAGAAAGGAAGAATAAAGAAACTGCGGGAAGTGAGAGAGAGAGGACAGACAGACAGACAGACAGAGAGAGTGTCTGTGAGTGTATGGAGAGAAGAGAGGGGGAGAGAGAGAGGGGGAAGAGAGTGTGTCTGTGTGTCTGTATGGAGAGAGAGAGGGGAGAGAGGGAGAGAGAGTGTGTGTGTGTGTGTGTGTGTGTGTGTGTGTGTGGAGAGAGAGAGAGAGAGAGAGCGAAATGGAGAAAAAAATCAAAGGAAAATAAAAAAAGGAAGAGAGAGAGAGAGAGAGAGAGAGAGAGAGAGAGAGAGAGAGAGAGTGTGTGTGTGTGTGTGTGTGTGTGTGTTTGTGTGTCTGTGAGTGTATGGAAAAGAGAGAGAGAGAGAGGGGGTGGAGAGTGTCTGTGTGTGGAGAGAGAGAGAGAGAGTGTGTGAGTGTTTGGAGAGAGAGAGGGGGAGGGAGAGGGGAGAGAGTGTGTCTGTGTTTGTGTGTGTGTGTGTGTGTGTGTGTGAGAGAGAGAGAGAGAGAGAGAGAGAGAGAGCGAAATGGAGAAATAAGCGAAAGAAGGAAAAGAAAAAAAAGCAAGGGAAAGAAAAAAAGGAGAGAGAGAGAGAGAGAGAGAGAGAGAGAGAGAGGGGGAGAAAAGAAAGAAAAGAAAAGAAAAAGAATCCGAGAAAGAAAGAGCGTATGTGCGTGAGTGTGTTGGGAGGGAGAGAGAGTGTGTATGGTGTGCATGTGCATGTGTGTGTGTGTGCGTGTGTGTGCATGTGTGTGCATGTGTGTGTGTGTATTATATATGTGTGTGTGTGTGTGTGTGTGTGTGAGAGAGAGAGAGAGAGAGAGAGGAGAGAGGTAAGAGAAGCACTCAGAGGAAGATCATGTTACTAAATACGCATGCGGATAAGGAAGCGCCGAGGGAAGACTCGAAAGTGCCAGTGAGATTGTTTTTGATATAAGGAAGTAATCAGAAAGTTTTATTAAGAGAAAGCACGAGGAGAATAAATATAAGCGGGATTATAGAAAGTAAACACCGTTTTCAATTTTATAGAAAGAAAAAGCACAAAATAAATACCGTATTTGACGGCATATAAGACGCACGGGCATATAAGACGCACCCCCGTTTCAGCAGGTCAGATTCAGGAAAAGAAGTAGTAGTGTATATTAGTGTATAGTATTAGTATTATAAGTATTAGTATTATAAGTATTAGTGTATATAAGTGTATTAGTGTATAAGTATTAGTATTATAAGTATTAGTGTATATTAGTGTGTTGGTATAGTATATTTTAATAAGTATTAGTATTATAAATATTAGTGCATATTAGTGTATTAGTGTATAGTATTAGTATTAAAGTATTAGTCTATATTAGTGTATTAGTATAATAAGTATTAGTATTATAAATATTAGTGTATATTAGTGTATTAGTGTATAGTATTAGTATTATAAGTATTAGTCTATATTAGTGTATTAGTGTATAAGTATTAGTATGATAAGTATTAGTATTATAAATATTAGTGTATTTTAGTGTATATTAGTGTATTAGTGTATAGTATTAGTATTATAAGTATTAGTATTATAAGTATTAATGTATATTAGTGTATTAGTGTATAAGTATTAGTATCATAAGTATTAATATGATAAGTATTAGTGTATATTAGTGTATTAGTGTATAGTATTAGTATTATAAGTATTAGTATTATAAGTATTAGTGTATATTAGTGTATATTAGTGTATTAGTGTATAGTATTAGTATTATAAATATTAGTATTATAAGTATTAGTATTATAAGTATTAGTGTATATTAGTGTATTAATGTATTAGCATATATTGTTGAAAACAGTCTAGCTGTGCATTACACAGAAACATAGCTGTATAAAAGCAATTTGGCAGTACAGGCAAGCAATAAGTATACACAGGACATCTCAATAGCAGGAAATAATAGAGAAGATTAGCCTAGGCCTACGGGAGTTCTCAAACTTCATCTACGATGTATAAGACGCAGGGCAATTTTTGAGCAAAAACTTTGGAAAAAAAAGTGCGTCCGATATGCCGTCAAATACGGTAGTTATTTCAAGTGAAAAAAAATAGTAACAGATGTATCTAAGTGACCGGAGTATGACACTAAACTCACCCTGGTGCAACACCATGAAGCCAAGAGGTCCAGATGAAAGCAGCGGCATCAAAGCACCGGCACATCAACATCTTTAGGGACAGCCTTCACATGCGACATCTGTGGTCGAGACTGTCTTTCGAACATTGGACTTCACTGTCACAGGAGGTGCTGTAACTTCAGGGGCACAAGAATTATATAGTCTTCCGAGACTGCAATGCCGATACAGATCTAACAGTCCTGAATATGACGCTAAACTGCTTCTAGGGGTGAGGTTTTAATTCTGGAGCTCAGGGGAGTGTGGAGTGTTCCTTCATTATCATTGCTCCTAGGTTCGCTCTGATCCGGAGTGGTAGTACCAGTTAGGTTCCCATCTATGTGCCGCCCTGTCGGCTGGGGTTGTAGAATACGCCGACTACACCTCCGCAGGAATAAGACCCCCCAATGGCGCCACCTGTTGGCCATGAGGATGAGACCCAGGTGGGTGAGCTGTTCATGACATGCAACACTCCAATTTGGCCCTTACTTAGGCTAAACGAGCAGTCAGAGAGGCCCCCTCAGATCAATCGGCTGGTCATGTCAAGCCCCATCACCTATATGATTGTCCCAAAATATGGCAACTCCCAACTCTTTTTATCATATATGTGCGAGAAGGCGGTGTCAGAGGGTCTACTCCCAGGTTCACTCTGACCGGGAGTGGTATTACTTGTTAGGGTCCCATCTATGCATTGAATAGAAAAATGACTTTTAAAACAGGTGTTTAACAATTGAGTTTAAAAAGAAAAAGATTGAGTATCCATCAACTATGAATAGAACAAAACGACTTCGGCATAAAATAACCCAGCACGAGTTGACATGCTATAAAATCCAACCAACTACCCGACTTATTGAGAGGAAGCGAAAGAAGAATCAAATAAGTAGCACTAGTTATAAATTTATTGATTATAGAAAGTGTAAAAAGTAATTGAGAGTTACCTCCCCTATTTATGATTACCTCCCCTTTAGAGAACTCTCAAACGAATACTAGACTATATAAACTCTCAATAAGTGTACCGATTATTCTGAGTAGAATAAAGCTTTCCAAAATCTCAGTGTTATCGTTTGTCATTACAGAAAGAAAAAAACTACCGATTACATAACATATGACTAAAAATGTGTTTTTTTCCACATTTCCACGTCTTATTATTTTACAGTACCCCTTTTCGACCAATCAGAAGCTAACAGGCCAGCCTTTCACACGTCATCTCAAATTCTAGTTAATTTTCACATTATATAACGTATAACTAACATTTGAGGCTTTTCCACCTTTCAGCATCTTATTATTTTACACGTAAACAAATTTTACACATAAGTAATAATAATTTTATATTATAACAACTAGCAAATATATGCACCCTCCGGGTGCAAGTATTTAAGTTTTAATATGATAAAACATCATATTAAATTTGAAAGGCTAATGAAACTGAATAAGAATGCAGATGAAAAGATTTGGAACAGAGGGGGTATGATTGAAAAATAGAACAACTTTGAAACTAACTCTTCCATCATTTTCCGTTACTCCCGTCTTTCATTGGTAAATTTTCCTAATTTAACTATTTAGTTAAAATAGGAAGTAAACAATAAAATTACAGTTATTTCTTCTTTTTAATGGATTTCTTTTAAGATTTATCACCGTGATTTTTGCTCATATTCAATAAGATATAACCAAACAATTAGAAATCAATAATACTAAACATATATTTATTAAAATCAAATTTCTAATATCAATATGCAAATTAGCCTTCCCATTCACACTGTAAACCGCCATTTTATTGTATATATAAATACAATTGTATGTTATTAGTATGTAGATATGGTCAACAATTAATAATGTGAAACAATTTTATTAATAATTGAAGTTTAAATAAAAAATAAAATCATGGAGAATGTGATGTAAATAACAAAGGGAATTGTGACTTGTATAGTAATATAGTTTCGGTTACAGACATACAAACCCACAATCTCCATTATAATAAGATGTGAATGTGAATCGATTAATGAAAGTAATGAGTGGAAAACACTTCAGTTTTCAATTGGTGTCCATTAATTCCACATTTGAATCCATGTTTAGAGCAACATGGTCACCAGAGTACAACGGCTTTAGTGAATAAGTAGTTAAGTGTCTGCAGAAATCTATTTCAATATCAATGGTATTCTCTAGATAGATAGATAGATAGATATTCACAAACTAAGATAGATATATGGATGGATAGATAAATATATATGTACAGACTGAGATAGATAGATAGGTATGCACAAACATATAGATAGATGGATAGATAGATAGATATGCACAGACTGAGATAGATAGATAGACAGATAGATAGATAGATATGCACAGACTGAGATAGATAGAGAGATAGATAGATAAATATGCTCAGACTGAGATAGATAGATCGATAGAGAGATAGATAGATAGATAGATACATACATACATACATACATATATATGCACAGACCGAGATAGATAGATAGATAGATAGATATGCACAAGAAAGTACTAACAGAAGGGCATTTAAAGATTGACAGAAATATATCAGTTAGCAGAAATTAATGAAGTTTATATTATATATATATATATATATATATATATATATATATATATATATATATATATATATATATAATCCAAAAGTCCAGAGAAGAAATCTTCCTTACGACATAGGTTTTTTTTAAAACAACTTGTCGCAGTTTGAGAGCTCAATGTGTGCTCTTATTGTTAGAGTCACAGAGCAAATTTATATTTAAATAAATAACAAAAGACTTAGAGATCCAGCATTATAGACTATTTCAGGGAGCTTAGACAAAAATGTCTAATTCTCCCGACTCATCAGATGCGAATGATGAATTCTTTATTTTTAAGGCATTTGAAAACAGATTTTTTTTTCAAATGCCTTAAAAATAAAGAATTCATCATTCGCATCTGATGAGTCGGGAGAATTAGACATTTTTGTCTAAGCTCCCTGAAATAGTCTATAATGCTGGATCTCTAAGTCTTTTGTTATTTATTTAAATATGAATTTGCTCTGTGACTCTAACAATAAGAGCACACACTGAGCTCTCAAACTGCGACAAGTTGTTTTAAAAAAAAACCTATGTAAGGAAGATTTCTTCTCTGGACTTTTGGATTATATATATATATATATATATATATATATATATATAGAGAGAGAGAGAGAGAGAGAGAGGGATATATAGAGAGTAAAGAAAAGGCTTAAAAATCGGTCATATCTTTAAGAAATTACGAGTGCGTAACTCAGGAAAATAGATAAATAAATAAAATAAATAAAACAGAAAACAAAAAGGTGCTCGTAGATTCATTTGTTGATATTTCTAGATGTTTCACCTATATATTGTTTATTGCAACCTAAGTATGGTATATACACCAGCATCAAATCTCGTGTGGGTATGGTTGTTTTTATTGTTGAAATATTATTAAAAAACTAAAAAAAAACTAAACCAACCAACCAACCAACCAACCAACCAACCAATCAATCACTCCACAAATACTGATTCATATGTAAACGATCCTGTATTTTTTACGGACACTATGCTAGTTCTTTAAGAAATGACATGTGCGTAATTCGGGCAAAAATAAATAAATAAATAAATAAAACAGAAAAAAAATGAAGGTGCTCGTAGATTCATTTGTTGATATTTCTAGATGTTTCACCTATATATTGTTTATTGCAACCTAAGTATGGTATATACACCGCATCAAATCTCGTGTGGGTTTGGTTGTTTTTATTGTTGAAATATTATTAAAAAACTAAAAAAAAAAAAAACTAAACAAACCAACCAACCAACCAACCAATCAATCACCCCACAAACACTGATTCATATGTAAATGATCCGATATTTTTTACGGACACTATGCTAGTTCTTTAAGAAATGACATGTGCGTAATTTGGGCAAAAATAAATAAATAAAACAGAAAACGAAATGGAGGTGGTGTAGATTACAATAGATCTTAAAATGTCAAGAATACGAATTTTTCTGAACTAAGAATTCCCGCGGTTCACGAATCCCTGCCCCCACGGGAATTGTGGGGGATAAAAATAACCTCATCCATTGATTTTTATCTTCGTCGGAGAACTGCCTATTGGTGGAAATTTTTTCCTCGAAGCACGCACCGAAAATATTGGATATTCTCCGACTAAAAGATTCCGGAGAACGAAGCATAATGCGAAATAAACGGGAAAGCCGTTTAGAATTTAAAGAACTCGTTTTACTGGAAATAGAGTATCACTAGCAGGACCTGTGGATATACCACAATATGATAATTTAATTATTACAGCATTTGATAGGTTTACATAAGAGCTATTGCAAATAGTTCAATATGTAAAAAGTATAATAATCTTGACTAGCAGGATCTGTGGATATACCACAGTATGATAATTTAATTATTACAATGTTTGATAGGTTCACTTAAGAGCTATTACCAAATGGTTCAATATGTAAAAAGTATAATAATCTTGACTAGCAGGATCTGTGGATATACCAGAGTATAATAATTTAATTATTACAATGTTTGATAGGTTTACTTAAGAGCTATTGCTAAATAGCTCAGTATGTAAAAAGTACAATAATATTGACTTGAAGGACCTGTTGATATACCACAATATGATAATTATGTTTACTTAAGAGCTATTGCGAAATACTTCAATAAGTAAAAAGTATAATAATCTTGATCTAACTTTCTTTACTAGCAGGACCTGTGGATATACCATAGTATCATAATTTAATTAATATAACGTTTGATATGTTTACTTAAGAACTATTGCTAAATAGTTCAATATGGCAAAAAATCTAATAATCTTGACTAGCAGTACCTGTGGATATACCAGAGTATAATAATTTAATTATTACAATGTTGATAGGTTTACTTAAGAGCTATTACTAAATAGTCCAAGATGTAAAAAGTATCCGCCCATTCTGCGTATGAGTAGCACAGAGATATGTGCGGTAAAGTGAGGTGCTCATGGTAGGTGTGGCGCTCCGCCCCAGACGCCAAAACAATCTCCTTGGTCTAGCGCTAGTGAAAAGGGTATAGATTTCCCTCGCTGTCTGGCTGATACCAACTTTAGTCACCCCGATGAGTTACTTATAATAATCTTGACTAGCAGGACCTGTGCATATGCCACAGTATGATAATTTAATTACTACAACGTTGATAGGTTTACTTAAGAATCTACTGCTAAATAGTTTAATATGTAAAAAGTATGATAATTTTGACTAGCAGGACCTGTGGATATTACCACAGTATGAAAATTTAATTATTACAGCGTTTGATAGGTTCACTTAAGAGCTATTACAAATTGTTCAATATGTAAAAAGTATAATAATCTTGCCTAGCAGACCCGTGCATATGCCACAGTATGATAATTTAATTATTAAAACGTTTGATATGTTTATTTAAGAGCTATTGCTAAATAGTTCAATATGTAAAAAGTATAATAATCTTGCCTAGCAGGACCTGTGCATATGCCACAGTATGATAATTTAATTAATACAGCGTTTGATAGGTTTACTTAAGAGCTATTGTAAATAGTTTCAATATGTAAAAAGTATAATAATCTTAACTAGCAGGACCTGTGCATATGCCACAGTATGATAATTTAATTACTACAACGTTTGATAGGTTTACTTAAGATCTATGCTAAATAGTTCAATATGTAAAAAGTACAATAATATTGACTTGAAGGACCTGTTGATATACCACAATATGATAATTTAATTATTACAGCGTTTGATATGTTTACTTAAGAGCTATTGCAAATGGTTCAATATGTAAAAAGTATAATAATTTTAAATAAAATAAAATTTTAAAGTTTATAATTTTCTAAATAACTGTTTGTCATCTTTTACGGTACCGTACAATCATTTATATTTTCTAACTCTTTGAACTTTAGTAGTCAGTATTTGTACGTAGAAGTACATAGAACCGGGCAGCCTGAATACCCATTTCAATATCGCTATTGCCTAGTAGAAATACAACTGCCACATTACATGTTATAATTTCACATATTTTTCAATCGTATAATTCTATGTATTTGCTAATAATTTTCAAATCGTTCTGTTTTTCAGCTCCTGATGCTGAGTGTCAAGAAGTAATGCCGCGCACGGTCATACTGAAATCCGAAATTGCATGGAGACCGTCCTGCTCTCCCGCCCATCATTTTAAAATGACGAAGCAAAAACAAATTCTAAAGGATGATTGCCTGTAAGTAGTGAAATTCTCGCTGGAATTGCCAAAACTTTAGTTTAACTTTTGTAAATTAAAAAAAAGAAGAATTCTGATGAGGCTTGATAATTTGTATTATTTGGATTTTTCGGACTATTGTCCTCATATTTATTGTTATATACACAACGTTTAGACTGATATGTACTCCGGCCTTCTTCAGGTGTTTCTTGTTATTTTTTTTTAGATGAGGCTTGATAATTTTATTATTTGTATTTTTCGCAATTGTTCTCATCTTTATTGTTATATACAAAAACGTTCGATCGACGTTCCCTCGGGTGTTCTTCAGGATTTTTTTTGCTATTATTTTTATAGGTGAGGCTTGATAATATGTATTACTTTTTTTCCGCAATATTGTTCTCATCTTTATTGATACATACACAACGTTTCGGTCGACGTTTCCTCAGGCCTTCTTCAGGAGTTTCTTGTAATTTTTTAGATGAGGCTTTGATAATTTGTATTATTTGGATTTTTCGGACTATTGTCCTCATCTTTACTATTATATACACAGCGCTTCGCCGACGTCCCCTCATGCCTTCTTCAGGTGTTTCTTGTCTGAATTTATGTGATGCAGCTTGATAATTTGTATTATTCGGATTTTTCGTACTATTGTCCTGATCTTTATTGTTATATATACACAACGTTTCGGTCGATACTTAACTTAGCTTTCTTGATTAAGATCCTCGTTGGAACTGATGAGCTAACTGATGAGCCTCTGGGGACAAAGGTCCCCAACCGTCTGTAAATTTCCATTTACGCTACACAGTGTTATATACACAACATTTCGGTCGATACTTAACATAGCTTTCTTGCTTAAAGACCCTCGTTGGAACTGATGAGCTAACTGATGAGCCTCTGGGGACAAAGGTCCCCAACCGTCTGTAAATTTCCATTTACGCTACACAGTGTTATATACACAACATTTCGGTCGATACTTAACATAGCTTTCTTGCTTAAGACCCTCGTTGGAACTGATGAGCTAACTGATGAGCCTCTGGGAACAAAGGTCCCCAACCGTCTGTAAATTTCCATTTACGCTACACAGTGTTATATACACAACATTTCGGTCGATACTTAACATAGCTTTCTTGCTTAAGACCCTCGTTGGAACTGATGAGCTAACTGATGAGCCTCTGGGAACAAAGGTCCCCACCGTCTGTAAATTTCCATTTACGCTACACAGTGTTATATACACAACATTTCGGTCGATACTTAACATAGCTTTCTTGCTTAAGACCCTCGTTGGAACTGATGAGCTAACTGATGAGCCTCTGGGGACAAAGGTCCCCAACCGTCTGTAATTTCCATTTACGCTACACAGTGTTATATACACAACATTTCGGTCGATACTTAACATAGCTTTCTTGCTTAAGACCCTCGTTGGAACTGATGAGCTAACTGATGAGCCTCTGGAACAAAGGTCCCCAACCGTCTGTAAATTTCCATTTACGCTACAACAGTGTTATATACACAACATTCGGTCGATACTTAACATAGCTTTCTTGCTTAAGACCCTCGTTGGAACTGATGAGCTAACTGATGAGCCTCTGGGGACAAAGGTCCCCAACCGTCTGTAAATTTCCATTTACGCTACACAGTGTTATATACACAACATTTCGGTCGATACTTAACATAGCTTTCTTGCTTAAGACCCTCGTTGGAACTGATGAGCTAACTGAATGAGCCTCTGGGAACAAAGGTCCCCAACCGTCTGTAAATTTCCATTTACGCTACACAGTGTTATATACACAACATTTCGGTCGATACTCAACATAGCTTTCTTGCTTAAGACCTCGTTGGAACTGATGAGCTAACTGATGAGCCTCTGGAACAAAGGTCCCCAACCGTCTGTAAAATTTCCATTTTACGCTACACAGTGTTATATACACAACATTTCGGTCGATACTTAACATAGCTTTCTTGCTTAAGACCCTCGTTGGAACTGATGAGCTAACTGATGAGCCTCTGGGACAAAGGTCCCCAACCGTCTGTAAATTTCCATTTACGCTACACAGTGTTATATACACAACATTTCGGTCGATACTTAACATAGCTTTCTTGCTTAAGACCCTCGTTGGAACTGATGAGCTAACTGATGAGCCTCTGGAACAAAGGTCCCCAACCGTCTGTAAATTTCCATTTACGCTACACAGTGTTATATACACAACATTTCGGTCGATACTTAACATAGCTTTCTTGCTTAAGACCCTCGTTGGAACTGATGAGCTAACTGATGAGCCTCTGGGAACAAAGGTCCCCCAACCGTCTGTAAATTTCCATTTACGCTACACAGTGTTATATACACAACATTTCGGTCGATACTTAACATAGCTTTCTTGCTTAAGACCCTCGTTGGAACTGATGAGCTAACTGATGAGCCTCTGGGAACAAAGGTCCCCAACCGTCTGTAAATTTCCATTTACGCTACACAGTGTTATATACACAGCATTTCGGTCGATACTTATCATAGCTTTCTTGCTTAAGACCCTCGTTGGAACTGATGAGCTAACTGATGAGCCTCTGGGGACAAAGGTCCCCAACCGTCTGTAAATTTTCATTTACGCTACACAGTGTTATATACACAACATTTCGGTCGATATTTAACATAGCTTAACTCTTTTACCCGGTCATGGTAAACGGAAAGAGAAAAGTCAACGCCCGTGGGTTGAATAAAGGATCGAAGTTCCGTGAAGGCTCCTCATTACGACAGGAAGACTCCCGAGTTCAACAAGAACGTTCCCGCGTTCGAAGATAAGGTTTCCGAGTTCGACAAGAAACACCTGAAGAAAGCCGAAAAGTTGTGTATATCTTATTATAATGGAGATTGTGGGTTTGTCAGTCTGTAACCGAAACTATATTACTATTCAAGTCATAATTCCCTTTAGTTATTTACGTCATATCCTCCATGATTTTATTTTTAATTTAAACTTCAATTATTAATAAAATTGTTATACATTATTAAGACTGTTGACCATATCTACATGATATTTTCCACGTACCCCACTTGTATGGGTCAGGCACAAGGCCCTATTAACGAGGGACCACCCACAAACCGAAGCTCATGGGTGGCGGGTGAAAAATTGCGTCGATCCCGTCGGCATTCCCCCTGAAGGGGGCGCCACAGGCACTGGGCAATAAACCCATCTCTGCCCCTTTAAATCAAGGATGGCCCCCTGGGATCGACGCCGTTAATTATAACAATAGTCCAGAGGCCGAAGCCACTGTTGACCATATCTACATACTAACAACATGCAATTATATTTATATATACAACAAAATAACGGTTTACAGTGTGAATGGGAAGGCTAATTTGCATATTGATATTAAAGATGTGATTTTAATAAATATGTGCTTAGTATTATTGATTTCTAATTGTTTGGATTTATTATAATGAATATAAGCAAACATTTCTTCAATGAATCTTAAATGAAATCCATTAACAAGAAAAAATAACTGTCATTTTATTCTTCACTTCCTCTTTTAACTAAATACTTAAATTGAAAAAATAACAATGAAAGACGAGAGTGATGGAAGAGTAAGTTTCAGTTGTTCCATTTTTTATTATACTCCCTTTTTTTTTCAAATCTTTTATTATACTCCCTCTGTTTCAAATCTTTTTATCTGTATTCTTATTTAGTTCCGTTAGACTTTCTAATTTAATATAATATTTTATTACATTAAAACTTAAATACTTGCACCCAGAGGGTGCATATATTTGCTAGTAACAATAAAGATGAGAACAAAAGTCCGAAAAATCCAAATAATACAAATTTTAAAAAAAAATGATAGGTTACGTTTGTTTGGTTTGATTTATCTGTTAACGGCATATCAAATCTTGATGGGTTAGTTAATGTCGAAAGTTGAATCATTTGTAAATGTTTGATTATGTCTATAATGAGAGAGAGAGAGAGAGAGAGAGAGAGAGAGAGAGAGAGAGAGAGAGAGAGAGAGAGATTAAATAAAGATTAACATACTTTTATATATTGAAATATTATGAATAGCTCTTAAGTAAACATATTAAATGTAATAATTAGATTATCATAGTGTGGTATATCCACTACTACGTTTTTATTACATTTTTATTTGTCTATAATCAGAGAGAGAGAGAGAGAGAGAGAGAGAGAGAGAGAGAGAGAGAGAGAGAGAGAGAGAGAGAGAGACTTGGCAAGCAAGAGATAGATAGACAAGACAGGAGAACAACATGACTATACACACACACACCACACACACACACACACACATGCATACACCAACCAACCACCCTAAAAACAACATATCTATACACACTCAAACGAAAAAAAATAGGAAAACAATTCAACACACACACACACACACACACACACCACACACACACACACATATATATATATATATATGAATAAGATATAAGATTTTCATATAATGAAAAAACAAAAGATGTTTACAACTGAAATAGGCTCATCAGGAGAGAAAGTGTGCAAACCGTTTCGGGGCCAAATCTCTCGACGGTTTAAAAAAGCAACACCCGGCCCGTCCTCAACTAATATGAGGACCCTATTGCATTATAATGTATCGACCGCACGTGGGTCGGTCATCAACAAAAATAAGACGGGAAAAAAGACCGTTAGTAAAAACAGAACGCTGCTAGTCAAACGTTGGAATTAATAAAAAAAAATTGTGCTGTCTGTATTAAAAATAATATGAATTTTATTTAAAAATAAAATGAATTTTATTTAAAAATAAAATGAATCTCATTTTCAATTTTGAAAATAATCAGAAGCATTATAGTAATAAAATAAGACTCAAAAAAGTCTGATGTAAAGTTATAGAAAAGTGTAAAATATGTATAAAAAGTGTATATAGAATATCAAAATTATTGTAATACAATCCAACTGTAAAATAAGTAGCCCACATTTATAGGTAAATCCGTGGTGTTAATGGATATCATCAAAGGAGTAAACATTCAAATGTAAAGTTTTTTCATGGACAAGTATATATATATATATATATATATATATATATATATATATAGAACTATATATATCTTCTGAGACTACAATGGCAACGATATATATATATATATATATATATATATATATATATATATATATATATATATATCATTGCCACTGCAGTCTCGGAAGATATATATAGTTCTTATATCCTTAACGTTACAGCGCCTCCAGGGACACAATAATTATATAGTCTTCCGAGACTGCAATGCCAATGATATGTGTGAATGTGTGTGTGTGTGTCTGTGTGTGTCTTGATTTTTTTTGAGTGTGTATAGATATGGCACTTACTCACACATAATACCAACAAAATACAAACACTTGACAATTAACTTAAGAAAACATCCGCAGATGCGTATACACTCCCATCACAAGGTGAAGAGACACTAGTCTGAAACCAGCTAGATCAAAAAGCTAACATAAATATCTCAGCCGGAATAAGATTTCTAAGTATTTGAGACTCGTGTGGTGTCGAATTAAATAGAATGAAAGAAAACAAAGAAACAAAAGACAAAAAAGAATATATATATATATATATATATATATATATATATATATATATATAAGTTAAAAGAAAGGAAATGAATCCGACAATATGAGTATGAAAAGGTGGAATGAAAACATCACACAATGCTGTTAAAGAAGAAAACAATTTATAATAGAATCATAGCTGATACTGATCAATATTCCGATTTTACAAAAATCATCATCATAGCTCATTCACTCCGTAGTTGTTAATAAAATAAAAATAATTAATCGTTAAAAAAAATTCCTTTACTAAAAATCTTTTGAATTCCAACCGTCACATTTCTTAATACCCATCCCCTTCCGTTTCAATTGTTTCGTCTTGTTGCCAACATCTCAAAAATCCGCTACATCTGGATATGTTTTACTGACAAAAGGTATACATAGAGACATCTCAAAAATCCGCTACATCTGGATATGTTTTACTGACAAAAGGTATACATAGAGACATCTCAAAAATCCGCTACATCTGGATATGTTTTAATGACAAAAGGTATACATAGAGACATCTCAAAAATCCGCTACATCTGGATATGTTTTACTGACAAAAGGTATACATAGAGACATCTCAAAAATCCGCTACATCTGGATATGTTTTACTGACAAAAGGTATACATAGAGACATCTCAAAAATCCGCTACATCTGGATATGTTTTACTGACAAAAGGTATACATAGAGACATCTCAAAAATCCACTACATCTGGATATGTTTTACTGACAAAAGGTATACATAGAGACATCTCAAAAATCCGGTACATCTGGATATGTTTTACTGACAAAAGGTATACATAGAGACATCTCAAAAATCCGCTACATCTGGATATGTTTTACTGTATTTATCTGACAAAAGGTATACATAGAGACATGACCAACATATATATGGCGCGAATGCCCACATTGGTGAATATTGTAACGACTTTCGTTCTTTTTTGCAGTATTAAGGTTTTTTGTTTTGTAAACTGATTTGTCATTCTTCTCCGACCCAAACAACTACGGAGTGAATGAGCTCTGATGATGGTTTTTGTAAAATCGAAATATTGATCAGTATCAGCTATGATTATATTATAAATTGTTTTCTTCTTTAACAGCATTGTGTGATGTTTTCATTCCACCTTTTCATACTCATATATATATATATATATATATATATATATATATATATATATGAGTATATATATATATATATATATATATATATATATATATAAAAAATGTAAGGTGGCCAAAACTGGTAGTAAGGGATAATCCTACCTGAGATCTTCAAAATCTCACTATATAATATATTGCATGTTTTAGTTGGTGCAAATACAAGAATTTTGAGAGAGAGCTCAATGCATGATAATCTATATTTTAGATTAAATACTGAGCAATGATCTGGGTATTACTGTCAGCAGTGATTTACATGGGACGAAACATCATCATCATGTCGCTCTTTCAGCGCGGATATCCATGACAATCTCTCTCCATCCGTCCCTATCGCTCATCATTCTCGGGAGGTCCTCTATGCAGCATCCTGCATCCGCACAGAGCTGATCAATGTACGTTTTTGCTGGTCGGCCCACACTGGCTTGTCCATGTGCTGGCTTCCACAGGAGGACGTCGCTTATGGGTTCGTCCTTGCTTCTCCAGCAGTGTCCCGCGTGTCTTGTCCGTCTTACTTTGATGGTTTGTGTGATATGTGGTAGGTGGCCGTATAGCTGTTTTCTCGTAGGGTGTTGTTTCCATGTCTTGTTCATAATCACCCGCAGCATTCATGTGCAGCTCTCATCTAGTTTATTCTCTAGTCGCTTAGTTAGGGTCCAGGTGGTGCAGCCATATAGCAGTACTGATATGACAACGGCCTGGAAGAACCGTCTCTTTAACTTGTCTGTGAGGTTGGATTTCTATATGATCGATAGTTTATTTATAGCGGCCCATGCTTTTCCTATACGTGCACTAACGTCATTTTCTGTGGAGGAGATGTTACTGTCTAAGTATCTAAATTGTTCTACAGAGTTTAGGAGTTTACCGTCGATGGTTGAGATGTCGCTTTTGTTTTTGAACGAAACACATCTCTAAAAATTTTTGGACGAAACACATCTCTAAAATTGTCAAAAAGGCCAAGTGTGTCCTGGCGTCACCCAGTAAGACCTTTGTCAGCCGCTCAACGGCTATCTATTTAAAGCTGTACAAAGCTATGGTGCGGCCACACTTGGAGTTTGCATCACCGGTCTAGAACCCCTATCTTGCTCAGAATATTAACCTCCTAGAAACTGTACAGAGACGTGCAACCAAACGAATCCCCTCCATCAGGCATCTACCATACTCTGAACGTCTCGCTGCCCTGGGAATGGATTCGTTGAAACTTCGGCGTCTGGCAACTGACCTGGTAAACGCTCATAAGATCATTAATCATCTTAACAACAGCAACCTTGAGCACCTTTTTGATCTCCATCTTTCTAACACACGTGGGCATGCCTACAAAGTCAGAAAACAACACTGCTCACGTGACTTTCGGAAACATTTTTTCATGCTCAGAATTGCAGAGACATGGAATAAACTGCCCGCGTCTGTTGTAGGCTGTCGAAACACTGAATCTTTCAAAGCCTCCATGCTTCCTGTAGTCCGCCGACACTATACCTAATGCCCCTCTCCACACATATATGCACACACGCGCACACATACATGCATATTACTACTGTAAACTGTTCATGTTCCTGACACTAATACATTATTCTGTGTACTAGACATGAGACTTTGATGAGTTGTGGTGCACCTGAGCACTGTACCCAATAAATTTCATTATTAATATTTACGTTTAAAAGAAAGGAAAAACTCAATAAACCGTCATTCTGTAATAAATTTATTTCGACCAAAACTTAAGAGGCTTTTAGAAATTTAAAGAAATTTCCAAAACTCCCCAGTTCAGTCACAGAATCAGTTATATTCTAAATGTTTATTGAGTTTTTCCTTTCTTTCAAAGGTATATATATATATATATATATATATATATATATATATATATATATAATATACTAATCTTTTTAGTAAACGCTTGCAGTAAGAATTAGATTCTTGCCCTGATGAGCTACTTAGCGAAACTATTAGTAGGTACATCTGACTGATTAGGTTTAACTTTATTACATTTACATATGCATATACATATAAATATATATATATATATGTATATAGTTTTTTTCGTAGTTAGGGTCTTTCCATGTGTGGTTTAACCAAGCTGATGCAGGTAGACCATAAGGAGAGCTCATATATATATACCACTACCTCTTACTGTATTCAATTTGTTCTAGTCTACCCTATATCATCCAAAACTAAATTCTTATCCTAGATTAATCTTAAGTTTATTCTTTATCCTCAGTCTATTCTCTAACTCTTTACCTTCACAAGCTACCTCCCACCCCTAATTTGCTTCTTAGTTTAATTCTAATTTTATATTATGTTAATTTTTATTTGATTTCTAATTTTTATTGTTTATGTTCTATTTTTAATTTTTAATTTTTTTTTATTTTATTTATTTTTATTCTATAATTTTTTATTCTATAATTTTATTTTAATTTTATTTTTATTTTTATTTTTATTTTTATTTCATTCTGTTTCAGTAGACTCTAATTCTTTATTCTAATTCTAATTCTTGTCTTATTTTAATTTAATTTATATTATTTTATTTTACAAGATTTTATTAATCTTAATCATTATGCTTTATTCCTTTACCTTATTATCATTACCATTATTACTTGTTAATTTTTTAAATTTATTATTATTATTATATTTATTTTTATTTTTATTTTTATCTTTATTTGATTTTAATTGTTTAATTTTTTAATTTTTAATTTTCATCTAATTTTTATATTATTGTTTATTTCTATATCATTTTGTTATCTGTATCTTTCTCTTTCTTCTTCTCTTCATCTTTCCTTTTTTTAATTTTGTTAAGTTTTTGGTTTTTTTAATTGTTTTAATTTTTTAAAAATAATTTTTTAAAAATATTTTTTTAAATACTTTTGGCCTTGAATTTCTGCTCATTTTGTATATACACTCTTACAACTATTTCTCCAAGTATTATGCCCCAAGCTAAGCCACACCTCATCCAAAACATAGACTTCCCTGCCTCATCCAAAGAAAATAACCCCACCCATTCCAAAATACGACACCAACCCTCCCTCCCCTAAATTGATAGATATAAAAGGGATGTTACTTTGGGAAATTCTCAGTAAGAGTCATGTTCTTGTGATTACCTGAAGATGCCGTATTAATACGGTTGAAATAAATTATTGTAATGAAGCAAGTTTAGAGTTTTTTTTCATTTACTATATATGTATATATATACATATATATACATACATATATATATGAATATATATACATATATATATACATACATATATATATAGATGCATATATATATACATAATTATACATAGATACATATATAGATAGATATATACATACTTATATATACATACATACATATACATAATTATATATACATATATATACATATGAATGTATATATATATATATATATACATAAATATGCATATATCTACATATATATATATTTCTGTATATATATATATATATACATAAATATGCATATATCTACATATATATATATATATACATATATAATTATACATACAGACATATATATATATAAACACACACACACACACACACACATATATATATATATATATATATATATATACATTATATATATATAATAAAGTTTTATATGCATTAATTATATAAGAAACAGAAGACTTAAATAACTAGTTTGTGTTCTTTCAACTTTAAATTAGCATTTACCAAATTAGCCCGGCAGGGAAGGAACTTAAACTTATGGAATTAATTCACAGAAAAATCAGAATCCTTTTCTTTTTTTTTCTTTATTGTCCAAATGAAAAATGGTAATGCTACACGTTGCTTACCCTTCAAGACATATTTGCGACGCAGTTTTCTTTCTTATTATTATCATTAAAAGAGACTCAAAGACTCGCGGCACTTTAGTCCTTTTGTACTTCCAAGAATTAAAATCAAAAAGAATAATTCTTCTGGTGGAAATAATACAGGTTCACAATTCTAGAACAAAAAAAAAAAATCACAAAAAAAACAAGAAGAAAGAAATCACTAAGACAACTAGTTATTATGAACGTTGAATTATAAAAATAAGTTTAAAGCATATATAATTATATTGGGACTAATTAATTCATGATCAGTTATGAACAGAAATTATATGAAGTGCTTCTCAAAAGTATTTGAACAAAATAGCTTAGAATTCAATTAACAAACCACACTCTAAGAAAGTTCTACAATGTTAACACCATGAAAGAACTATTTAGAAAAATAGATGCTTAGAAAATTTTTAACTTTCTGAAAAGAATCGGCCTCCTATCAAGGATATGGTTTATTATTAAAGTTATTTTAGCAGCACCAGGTGTTCTATTGTCTGTAAGTTAGGCGGATAAGCAACACCAGATAATCTGGATTAAAATCTTTCGCAGGATGATTTGAACTGTCTCATTTTTAAGCAGAGGGTGTTACAGTTAAGGAACCCGAATATTGATAAATAGATAAGTTCAATGCATATATAATTATCTTTGTCTGTCAGTTAGGCGGATAAGCAACACCAGATAATCTGGATTAAAATGTTTGCATTTCATCGCAGACGATTTGAACGGTCTCATTTTTAAGCAGAGGGTGTTGCAAGATGATAACGGTCGTACAATTAAGCAATACGAATATTGAGTCGACAAGAATACCTCAGTTGATGAGTATACACGCGCTCACGGCAGAGAGAGCGGCGAGAGGATGAGATGGTCAGGAAAAAGAAGTAGTAGTGGTATAATTCAGTGTGTCTAAATATAATAGTATTAGTATTAAGTATTTGATAAGTATTAGTGTATACTAAGTGTTAATTGAGCATGTATAGTATTTTCGCAGTATATGAGATAAGTATTATACGTGGTATAATGAGTGTGTTAATAGGTATTAGAGAGAGAGTATGTCATATAATATTAGTGCATATTAGTGTATTTAGTGTAAATACGCGTATTAAGTATTTAAAGTATTAGTCTATATATTGAGTGTCATATATATATACTCGAGTTAAGTGAGTGAGTGGACAAATTAAGTAGTATATTACGTGTATTAGTGTTATATATTAGTCATTATGTATGGAGATTTAGTCTATATTAGTGTATTAGTGTATAAGTATGTAGTATGATAAGTATTAGTTATTATAAATATTAGTGGTATTTTTAGTGTATATTAGTGTATAGTGTATAGTAATTAGTAATTATAAAGTATTTAGTATTATAAAGTATTAAGTATATTAGTGTATTAGTGTATAAGCTTTATTTAGTATCATAAGTATTAAATATGATAAGTATTAGTGATTTAGTGTATTAGTGGTATAGTATTAGTATTATATAGTATTAGTATTATAAGTATTTGAGTGTATATTAGTGTATATTAGTGTATTTAAGTGTATAGTATTAGTATTCCATAAATATTAGTATTATAAGTATTAGTATTATAGAGTATTAGTGTATATTAGTGTATTAATGTATTAGCATATATTGTTGAAAACAGTATAGCTGTGCATTTTACACAGAGAACATAAGCTGTATAAAAGCAATTTGGCAGTACATCTGGCAAGCAATAAGTATACACAGGACATGCTCAGAGTAGCAGGAAATAATAGATGAAGTTAGCCAGGCCTACGGGAGTTCTCAAACTTCATCTACGATGTATACGACGCGGGCCAATTTTTTGAGCACCAAAACTTTGGAAAAAAAAGTAGCGTCGATGCTATGCCCGTCAAATACGGTGTTACTTTCAAGTGAAAAAAAATAGTAAGCAAGAATGATCTAAGTGATCGCGAGTATGGACACTAAACTCACCCTGGTGCAAACATCCATGAAGCCAAGAGGTTCCAGATGAAAGCAGCGCATCAAAAGCACGCGGCACATCAACATCGTTTAGGGACAGCTTCACATGCGACATCTGTGGTCGAGAACTGTCTTTCGAACATTGACTTCACTGTCACAGGAAGGTGCTGTAACTTCAGGGGCACAAACGTAATTATATAGTCCTTCCGAGACTGGCAATGCCGATACAAGATTTAACAGTCCTGAATTATGAGCTAAACTGCTTTCTAGGGGATGAGGTTTTAATTCTGAAGCTCAGGGGAGTGTGGAGTGTTCTCTCATTATCATTGCTCCTAGGTTGCTCTGATCCGGAGTGGTAGTAAACCAGTTAGGTTCCCCATCTATGTGCCGCCCTGTCGCTGGGGTTGTAGAATAAAGCCCGACTACACCTCCGCAGATAAACCCCAATGGCGCCAACTTTGAGCCATTGAGGATGAGACCAGGTGGGTGGAGCTGTTCAATATATCACAGACATGCACATCAAATATTGGCCTTTACTTAGGCTAAACGAGCAGTCAGAGAAGGCCCCTCAGATCAAATCGGAGCTGGTCATGTCCAAGCCCATCACCTATATGATTGTCCCAAAATATGGCAACTCCCCAACTCTTTTTATCAAATATATCGTGCGAGAGGCGGTGTCAGAGGTCTACTACTTCCCGGTTCACTCTGACCGGGAGTGTATTACTTGTTAGGGTCCCATCTATGGCATTGAATAGAAAAATGACTTTTAAAAAACAGGTGTTTAACAATTGAGTTTAAAAGAAAAAAGATTGAGTTCCATCAAACTATGAATAGAACAAAACGACTCGCATAAAATAACCAGCACGAGTTGACATGCTATAAAATCCAACCAACTACCCGACATTATTGAGAGGAAGCGAAAGAAGAATCAATAAGTAGCACTAGTTATAAAATTTATTATTATAGAAAAGTGTAAAAAGTAATTGAGAGTTACCTCCCCTATTTATGATTACTCCCCTTAGAGAACTCTCAAACAGAATACTAGACTATATAAACTCTCAATAGTGTACGATTATTCCTGAGTAGAATAAAGCTTTCCAAAATCTCAGTGTTATCGTTTGTCATTACAGAAAGAAAAAAACTACCGATTACATAACATATGTACTAAAAAATGTGTTTTTTTCCACATTTCCACGTCTTATTATTTACAGTACCCCTTTTCGACCAATCAGAAGCTAACAGGCAGCCTTTCACACGTCATCTCAAATTCTAGTATATTTTCACATTATATAAACGTATAACTAACATTTGAGTGCTTTCCACCTTCAGCATCTTATTATTTTACACGTAAACAAATTTTACACATAAGTATAATAATAATATTTATATATAACAACTAGCAAAATATATGCACCCTCCGGGTGCAAGTATTTAAGTTTTAATATGATAAAACATCATATTACAATTTGAAAGGCTAATGAAACTGAAATAAGAATGCAGATGAAAAGATTTGGAACAGAGGGGGTAATGATTGAAAAATAGAACAACTTTGAAACTAACTCTTCAATCATTTTCCGTTACTCCCGTCTTTCCATTGGTAAATTTCCTAATTTAACTATTTAGTTAAAATAGGAAGTAAACAATAAAATTACAGTTTATTTTCTTTTTAAATGGATTTCTTTTAAGAATTTATCACCGTGATTTTTTGCTCATATTCAATAAGATATAACCACAATTAGAAATCAATAATCTAAACATTAATTATTAAAATCAATTTCTAATATCAAATATGCAAATTTTAGCCTTCCCATTCACAATGTAAACCGCCATTTTATTGTATATATAATACAATTGTATGTTATTAGTATGCTAGATATGGTCAACAATTAATAATGTGAAACAATTTATATTAATAATGTGAAGTTTAAATAAAAAATAAAATCATGAGAGATGTGATGTAAATAACAAAGGGAATTTGGACTTGTATAGTAATATAGTTTCGCGTTACAGACAATACAAACCCACAATCTCCATTATATAAGAGTGAATGTGAATCGATTAATGAAAGTAATAAGTGAAAAACACTTCAGTTTTCATTGGTGGTCCATTAATTCCACATTTGAATCCATGTTTAGAGCAACATGGTCACACAGAGTACAAACGGCTTTAGTGAATAATTAGTTAAGTGTCCTGCAGAAATCTATTTGAATATCAATGGGTATTCTCTAGATAGATAGATAGAAGATATTCACAAACTAAGATAGATATATGGATGGATAGATAAATATATATGTACAGACTGAGATAGATAGATAGGTATTGCACAAACATATAGATAAGATGGATAGATAGATAGATATGGCACAGACTGAGATAGATAGATAGACAGTAGATAGATAGATATGCACAGACTGAGATAGATAGAGAGATAGATAGATAAATATGCTCAGACTGAGATAGATAGATCGAATAGAGAGATAGATTAGATAGATAGATACATACATACATACATACATATATATGCACAGACGAGATAGATAGATAGATAGATAAGATATGCACAAGAAAGTACTAACAGAAGGGCATTTAAAAGATTGACAGAAATATATCAGTTAGCAGAAATTAATGAAGTTTATATATATATATATATAATATATACTATAATATATAATATATATATATATATATATATATATATAATCCAAAAGTCCAGAGAAGAAATCTTCCTTACGACATAGGTTTTATTTTAAAAACAACTTGTCGCAGTTTGAGAGCTCAATGTGTGCTCTTATTGTTAGAGTCACAGAGCAAATTTATATTTAACTTATAAATGATTAGCGAGATACAAGCTTAGAGAATCAACCAGTTCATTATAGATCTCCTAATATTAGAGAGATGACACAAATTAGAACTATAAAGAGTGATCCTAGCATATACTGACCGATTCTCTATCAGGGAGCTTAGACAAAATGTCTAATTCTCCGACTCATAGATGCGAAATGATGAATTCTTTATTTTTAAGGCATTTGAAAACAGATTTTTTTTTCAAATGCCTTAAAAATAAAGAATTCATCATTCGCATCTAGATGAGTCGGGAAGAATTAGACATTTTTGTCTAAGCTCCCTGAAATAGTCTATAATGCTGGATCTCTAAGTCTTTTGTTATTTATTTAAATATGAATTTGCTCTGTGACTCTAACAATAAGAGCACACACTGAGCTCTCAAACTGCGACAAGTTGTTTTAAAAAAAAAACCTATGTAAGGAAGATTTCTTCTCTGGACTTTGGATTATATATTATATATATATATATATATATATATATATTAGAAGAAGAGAGGAGAGAGGAGAGGGATATATAGAGAGTAAAGAAAGGCTTAAAACGGTCATATCTTTAAGAATTACGAGTGCGTAACTCAGGAAAATAGATAATAATAAAATAAATAAAACAGAAAACAAAAAGGTGCTCGTAGATTCATTTGTTGATATTTTCTAGATGTTTCACCTATATATTGTTTATTGCACACTAAGTATGGTATATACCCAGCATCAAATCTCGTGTGGGTATGGTTGTTTTTATTGTTGAAATATTATTAAAAACTAAAAAAAACTACCAACCAACCAACCAACAACCAACCAACCAATCAATCACTCCACAAATACTGATTAATATGTAAAACGATCCTGTATTTTTTACGGACACTATGCTAGTTCTTTAGAAATGACATGTGCGTATTTCGGGCAAAATAAATAAATAAATAAATAAAACAGAAAAAAAATGAAAAAGGTGCTCGTAGATTCATTTGTTGATATTTCTAGATGTTTCACCTATATATTGTTTATTGCAACCTAAGTATGGTATATAACACACAGCATCAAATCTCGTGTGGGTTTGGTTTGTTTTTTTGTTGAAATATTATTAAAAAACTAAAAAAAAAAAAAAACTAAACAAACCAACCAACCAACCAACCAATCAATCACCCCACAAACACTGATTCATATGTAAATGATCCGATATTTTTCGGACACTATGCTAGTTCTTTAAGAAATGACAGTGCGATTTGGGCAAAAATAAATAAATAAAACAGAAAAGAAAATGGAGGTGGTGTAGATACAATAAGATCTTAAAATGTCAAGAATACGAATTTTCTGAACTAAGAATTCCCGCGGTTCACGAATCCCTGCCCCCACGGGAATTGTGGGGGATAAAAATAACCTCATCCATTGATTTTTATCTTCGTCGGAGAACTGCCTATTGGTGGAAATTTTTTCCTCGAAGCACGCACCGAAAATATTGGATATTCTCCGACTAAAAGATTCCGGAGAACGAAGCATAATGCGAAATAAACGGAAAGCCGTTTAGAATTTAAAGAACTCGTTTTACTGGAAATAGAGTATCACTAGCAGGACCTGTGATATAACCACAATATGATAATTTAATTATTACAGCATTTGATAGGTTTACATTAAGAGCTATTGCAAATAGTTTCAATATGTAAAAGTAAATAATAATCTTGAACTAGCAGGATCTGTGGATATACCACAGTATGATAATTTAATTATTACAATGTTTGATAGGTTCACTTAAGAGCTATTACCAAATGGTTCAATATGTAAAAAGTATAATAATACTTGACTAGCAGGATCTGTGGATATACCAGAGTATAATAATTTAATTATTACATGTTTGATAGGTTTAACTTAAGAGCTATTGCTAAATAGCTCAGTATGTAAAAAGTACAATAATATTGACTTGAAGGACCTGTTGATATACCACAATATGATAATTATGTTTACTTAAGAGCTATTGCGAAATACTTCAATAAGTAAAAAGTATAATAATCTTGATCTAACTTTCTTTACTAGCAGGACCTGTGGATAATACATAAGTATCATAATTTAATTATTATAACGTTTGATATGTTTACTTAAGAAACTATTGCTAAATAGTTCAATATGCAAAAATCTAATAATCTTGACTAGCAGTACCTGTGGATATACAAGAGTATAATAATTTAATTATTACAATGTTTGATAGGTTTACTTAAGAGCTATTACTAAATAGTCCAAGATGTAAAAAGTATCCGCCCTTCTGCGTATGAGTAGCACAGAGATATGTGCGGTAAAGTGAGGTGCTCATGGTAGGTGTGGCGCTCCGCCCAGACGCCAAAACAATTCCTTGGTCTAGCGCTAGTGAAAAGGGTATAGATTCCCTCGCTGTCTGGCTGATACCAACTTATGTCACCCCGATGAGTTACTTATAATAATCTTGACTAGCAGGACCTGTGCATATGCCACAGTATGATAATTTAATTATACAAAAACGTTTGATAGGTTTATCTTAAGATCTACTGCTAAATAGTTTAATATGTAAAAAGTATGATAATTTTGACTAGCAGGACCTGTGGATATACCACAGTATGAAATTTAATAATTACAGCGTTTGATAGGTTCACTTAAGAGCTATTACAAATTGTTCAATATGTAAAAAGTATAATAATCTTGCCTAGCAGGACCCGTGCATATGCCACAGTATGATAATTTAATTATTAAAACGTTTGATATGTTTATTAAGAGCTATTGCTAAATAGTTCAATATGTAAAAAAGTATAATAATCTTGCCTAGCAGGACCTGTGCATATGCCACAGTATGATAATTTAATTAATACAGCGTTTGATAGGTTTACTTAAGAGCTATTGTAAATAGTTTCAATATGTAAAAAGTATAATAAATCTTAACTAGCAGGACCTGTGCATATGCCACATATGATAATTTAATTACTACAACGTTTGATAGGTTTACTTAAGATCTATTGCTAAATAGTTCAATATGTAAAAAGTACAATAATATTGACTTGAAGGACCTGTTGATATAACACAATATGATAATTTAATTATTACAGCGTTTGATATGTTTACTTAAGAGCTATTGCCAAATGGTTCAATATGTAAAAAGTATAATAATTTTAAATAAAATAAAATTTTAAAGTTATAATTTTTCTAAATAACTGTTTGTCATCTTTTACGGGTACCGTACAATCATTTATATTTTCTACCTCTTTGACTTTAGTAGTCAGTATTTGTACGTAGAGTACATAGAACCGGGCAGCCTGAATACCCATTTCAATATCGCTATGCCTAGTAGAAATACAACTGCACATTACATGTGTATAATTTCACAATATTTTTCAATCGTATAATTCTATGTATTTGCTAATAATTTTCAAATCGTTCTGTTTTCCAGCTCCTGATGCTGAGTGTCAAGAAGTAATGCCGCACGGGTCATACACTGAAATCCGAAATTGCATGGAGACCGTCCTGCTCTCCCGCCCATCATTTAAAAATGACGAAGCAAAAACAAATTCTAAAGGATGATTGCCTGTAAGTAGTGAAATTCTCGCTGGAATTGCCAAAACTTTAGTTTAACTTTTTGTAAATTAAAAAAAAGAAAAGAATTCTGATGAGGCTTGATAATTTGTATTATTTGGATTTTTCGGACTATTGTCCTCATATTTATTGTTATATACACAACGTTAGACTGATATGTACTCCGGCCTTCTTCAGGTGTTTCTTGTTATTTTTTTTTAGATGAGGCTTGATAATTTTATTATTTGTATTTTTCGCAAATTGTTCTCATCTTTATTGTTATATACAAAACGTTCGATCGACGTTCCCTCGGGTGTTCTCAGGATTTTTTTTGCTATTATTTTATAGGTGAGGCTTGATATATGTATTACTTTTTTCCGCAATATTGTTCTCATCTTTATTGATACATACACAACGTTTCGGTCGACGTTTCCTCAGGCCTTCTTCAGGAGTTTCTTGTAATTTTTAGATGAGGCTTTGATAATTTGTATTATTTGGATTTTTCGGACTATTGTCCTCATCTTTACTATTATATACACAGCGCTTCGCCGACGTCCCCTCATGCCTTCTTCAGGTGTTTCTTGTCTGAATTTATGTGATGCAGCTTGATAATTTGTATTATTCGGATTTTTCGTACTATTGTCCTGATCTTTATTGTTATAATACACAACGTTTCGGTCGTTACTTAACTTAGCTTTCTTGATTAAGATCCTCGTTGGAACTGATGAGCTAACTGATGAGCCTCTGGGGACAAAGGTCCCCAACCGTCTGTAAATTTCCATTTACGCTACACAGTGTTATATACACAACATTTCGGTCGATACTTAACATAGCTTTCTTGCTTAAGACCCTCGTTGGAACTGATGAGCTAACTGATGAGCCCTTGGGGACAAAGGTCCCAACCGTCTGTAAATTTCCATTTACGCTACACAGTGTTATATACACAACATTTCGGTCGATACTTAACATAGCTTTCTTGCTTAAGACCTCGTTGGAACTGATGAGCTAACTGATGAGCCTCTGGGAACAAAGGTCCCCAACCGTCTGTAAATTTCCATTTACGCTACACAGTGTTATATACACAACATTTCGGCGATACTTAACTAGTAGCTTTCTTGCTTAAGACCCTCGTTGGAACTGATGAGCTAACTGATGAGCCTCTGGAACAAAGGTCCCCACCGTCTGTAAATTTCCATTTACGCTACACAGTGTTATATACACAAACATTTCGGTCGATACTTAACATAGCTTTCTTGCTTAAGACCCTCGTTGGAACTGATGAGCTAACTGATGAGCCTCTGGGGACAAAGGTCCCCAACCGTCTGTAAATTTCCATTTACGCTACACAGTGTTTATATACACACATTTCGGTCGATACTTACATAGCTTTTCTTGCTTAAGACCCTCGTTGGAACTGATGAGCTAACTGATGAGCCTCTGGGAACAAAGGTCCAACGTCTGTAAATTTCCATTTACGCTACACAGTGTTTATACACAACATTCGGTCGATACTTAACATAGCTTTCTGCTTAAGACCCTCGTTGGAACTGATGAGCTAACTGATGAGCCTCTGGGGACAAAGGTCCCCAACCGTCTGTAAATTTCCATTTACGCTACACAGTGTTATATACACAACATTTCGGTCGATACTTAACATAGCTTTCTTGCTTAAGACCCTCGTTGGAACTGATGAGCTAACTGATGAGCCTCTGGAACAAAGGTCCCAACCGTCTGTAAATTTCCATTTACGACTGACACACGTGGTTATATACACAACATTTCGGTCGATAACTCAACATAGCTTTTTCTTGCTTAAGAACCTCGTTGGAACTGATGAGCTAACTGATGAGCCTCTGGAACAAAGGTCCCCAACCGTCTGTAAATATTCCATTTTACGCTACACAGTGTTATATACAACATTTCGGTCGATACTTAACATAGCTTTCTTGCTTAAGACCCTCGTTGGAACTGATGAGCTAACTGATGAGCCTCTGGGACAAAGGTCCCCAACCGTGCTGTAAATTTCCATTTACGCTACACAGTGTTATATACACAAACATTTCGGTCGATACTTAACATAGCTTTCTTGCTTAAGACCCTCGTTGGAACTGAATGAGCTAACTGATGAGCCTCTGGAACACAAAGGTCCCACCGTCTGTAAATTTCCATTTACGCTAACACAGTGTTATATACACAACATTTCGGTCGATACTTAACATAGCTTCTTGCTTAAGACCCTCGTTGGAACTGATGAGCTAACTGATGAGCCTCTGGAACAAAGGTCCCCAACCGTCT
>CM042170.1:19798059-19803059 GCA_023376005.1 Doryteuthis pealeii | reverse complement strand
AGCAGCGGCAACAAAGCACCGGCACATCAACATCTTCAGGGACAGCCTTCAAATGCGACATCTGTGGTCGAGGCTGTCTTTCGAACATTGGACTTCACTGTCACAGGAGGCGCTGTAACTTCAGAGGCACAAGATTTATATAGTCTTCCGAGACTGCAATGCCAATAATAATGTTTTTTGAACATTGGACTTCACAGTCACAGGAGGCGCTGTAACTTCAGGGGCACAATATTTATATAGTCTTCCGAGACTGCAATGCCGATACAGACCTAAGAGTCCTGAATATGACGCTAAACTGCTTCTAGTGGTGAGGTTCTAATTCTGGAGCTCAGGGGAGTGTGGAGTGTTCCTTCATTACCATTGCCACCAGGTTCGCTCTGACCCGGAGTGGTAGTACCAGTTAGGTTCCCATCTATTGGCCGCCTTGTTGGCTGGGGTTACTCCGCAGGAGTAAGAACCCCCAATGGCGCCACCTGTTGGCCATGAGGATGAGACCCAGGTGGGTGAGCTGTTCATGACATGCAACACTCCACTTTGGCCCTTACTTAGGCTAAACAAGCAGTCAGAGAGGCCCCCTCGGATCAATCGGCTGGTCATATCAAGCCCCATCACCTATATGATTGTCCCAACTTATGGCAACTCCTAACTCTTTTTATCATATATGTGAGAGAACGCGGTGTCAGAGGGTCTACTCCCAGGTTCACTCTGACCGGGAGTGGTAGTACTTGTTATGGTCCCATCTATGCATTGAATAGAAAAAAATGACTTTTAAAAAATGTGTTTAACAATTGAGTTTAAAAAGAAAAATATTGAGTATCCATCAACAATGAATAGAACAAAACGACTTCGGCATAAAATAACCCAGCACGAGTTGACATGCTATAAAATCCAACCAACTACCCGACTTATTGAGAGGAAGCGAAAGAAGAATCAAATAAGTAGCACTAGTTATAAATTTATTGATTATAGAAAGTGTAAAAAGTGATTGAGAGTTACCTCCCCTATTTATGATTACCTCCCCTTTAGAGAACTCGCAAACGAATACTAGACTATATAAACTCTCAATAAGTGTACCGATTATTCTGAGTAGAATAAAGCTTTCCAAAATCTCAGTGTTATCGTTTGTCATTACAGAAAGAAAAAAAACTACCGATTACATAACGTATGACTAAAAATGTGTTTTTTCCCACATTTCCACGTCTTATTATTTTACAGTACCCCTTTTCAACCAATCAGAAGCTAACAGGCCAGCCTTTCACACGTCATCTCAAATTCTAGTTAATTTCCACCATTATATAACGTATAACTAAAATTTGGGGCTTTTCCACCTTTCCACATCTTATTATTTTACACGTAAACATATTTTACACATAAGTAAATAATCTTATGTTTTTACGGACACTATGCTAGTTCTTTAAGAAATTACCAGTGCGTAACTCAGGAAAATAGATAAATAAATAAAACAGAAAACATATTTTACACATAAGTAAATAATCTTATGTTTTTACGGACACTATGCTAGTTCTTTAAGAAATTACGAGTGCGTAACCCAGGAAAATAGATAAATAAATAAAACAGAAAACAAAAAGAAGGTGCTCGTAGATTCACTTGTTGATATTTCTAGATGTTTCACCTATATATTGTTTATTGCAACCTAAGTACGGTATATACACCAGCATCAGATCTCGTGTGGATATATGGCTTGTTTGGTGGGTCAGTGGTACAAGTGGTTTATTGACTGTTAGGATCACAATTTACGAGATCGAATTATAGAAACTCCATATAACCCCAACCCCTTTTTATCATATGGGTGCTAGAAGGCGGTGGCTGAGGGTCTACATGTCCTGGGAATTACGTTAGACTCTATCTGATGGTGAGGTTCCAGTTTTGGAGGTTTGGGGAATGTGGAACACCCATTCATCACCATTGCTCCCTGGTACACTCTGACCCGGAGTGGTAGTACCTGTTAGGGTCCCATCTATGGGTTAAATAGAAAAATGTATTTATAAAAAAATTGTATTATCCATTAAGAATTGATTTATTTCAAAACTTTATCGGCATTAAATGACCCACCGAGGTTGATATGCCGTAAAACAAAACAACCAAACAAACAATCGTGTGGGTATGGTTGTTTTTATTGTTGAAATATTATTAAAAAACAAAAAAAACCCAACTAAATCCAACCAACCAACCAATCAATCAATCACCCCACAAATACTGATTCATATGTAAATGATCCTATATTTTTTACGGACACTATGCTAGTTCTTTAAGAAATGACATGTGCGTAATTCGGGCAAAAATAAATAAATAAAACAGAAAACAAAATGGAGGTGGTGTAGATTACAATATAGATCTTAAAATGTCAAGAATACGAATTTTGCTGAACTAAGAATTCCCGCGGTTCACGAATCCCTGCCCCCACGGGAATTGTGGGGGATAAAAATAACCTCATCCATTGATTTTATCTTCGTCGGAGAACTGCCTATTGGTGGAAATTTTTTCCTCGAAGCACGCACCGAAAATATTGGATATTCTCCGACTAAAAGATTCCGGAGAACGAAGCATAATGCGAAATAAACGGGAAAGCCGTTTAGAATTTAAAGAACTCGTTTTACTGGAAATAGAGTATCACTAGCAGGACCTGTGGATATACCACAGTATGATAATTTAATTATTACAGCGTTTGATAGGTTTACTTAAGAGTTATTGCTAAATAGTTCAATATGTAAAAAGTATAATAATCTTGACAAGCAGGATCTGTGGATATACCACAGTATGATAATTTAATTATTACAATGTTTGATAGGTTTACTTAAGAGCTATTGCTAAATATTTCAATATGTAAAAAGCATAATAATCTAGACTAGCAGGATCTGTGGATATACCACAGTATGATAATTTAATTATTACAGCATTTGATAGGTTCACTTAAGAGCTATTACCAAATGGTTCAATATGTAAAAAGTATAATAATCTTGACTAGCAGGATCTGTGGATATACCAGAGTATAATAATTTAATTATTACAATGTTTGATAGGTTTACTTAAGAGCTATTGCTAAATAGCTCAGTATGTAAAAAGTACAATAATATTGACTTGAAGGACCTGTTGATATACCACAATATGATAATTATGTTTACTTAAGAGCTATTGCGAAATACTTCAATAAGTAAAAAGTATAATAATCTTGATCTAACTTTCTTTACTAGCAGGACCTGTGGATATACCATAGTATCATAATTTAATTATTATAACGTTTGATATGTTTACTTAAGAACTATTGCTAAATAGTTCAATATGCAAAAAATCTAATAATCTTGACTAGCAGTACCTGTGGATATACCAGAGTATAATAATTTAATTATTACAATGTTTGATAGGTTTACTTAAGAGCTATTGCTAAATAGTCCAAGATGTAAAAAGTATCCGCCCATTCTGCGTATGAGTAGCACAGAGATATGTGCGGTAAAGTGAGGTGCTCATGGTAGGTGTGGCGCTCCGCCTCAGACGCCAAAACAATCTCCTTGGTCTAGCGCTAGTGAAAAGGGTATAGATTCCCTCGCTGTCTGGCTGATACCAACTTTATGTCACCCCGATGAGTTACTTATAATAATCTTGACTAGCAGGACCTGTGCATATGCCACAGTATGATAATTTAATTACTACAACGTTTGATAGGTTTACTTAAGATCTACTGCTAAATAGTTTAATATGTAAAAAGTATGATAATTTTGACTAGCAGGACCTGTGGATATACCACAGTATGAAAATTTAATTATTACAGCGTTTGATAGGTTCACTTAAGAGCTATTACAAATTGTTCAATATGTAAAAAGTATAATAATCTTGCCTAGCAGGACCCGTGCATATGCCACAGTATGATAATTTAATTATTAAAACGTTTGATATGTTTATTTAAGAGCTATTGCTAAATAGTTCAATATGTAAAAAGTATAATAATCTTGCCTAGCAGGACCTGTGCATATGCCACAGTATGATAATTTAATTAATACAGCGTTTGATAGGTTTACTTAAGAGCTATTGTAAAT
The DNA here is from genome assembly GCA_023376005.1 of Doryteuthis pealeii. Taxonomy (NCBI): domain Eukaryota; kingdom Metazoa; phylum Mollusca; class Cephalopoda; order Myopsida; family Loliginidae; genus Doryteuthis; species Doryteuthis pealeii. The sequence continues at coordinate 19,799,007 of CM042170.1, read as the reverse complement.
AGTTCAATATGTAAAAAGTATAATAATCTTAACTAGCAGGACCTGTGCATATGCCACAGTATGATAATTTAATTACTACAACGTTTGATAGGTTTACTTAAGATCTATTGCTAAATAGTTCAATATGTAAAAAGTACAATAATATTGACTTGAAGGACCTGTTGATATACCACAATATGATAATTGAATTATTACAGCGTTTGATATGTTTACTTAAGAGCTATTGCCAAATGGTTCAATATGTAAAAAGTATAATAATTTTAAATAAAATAAAATTTTAAAGTTTATAATTTTCTAAATAACTGTTTGTCATCTTTTACGGGTACCGTACAATCATTTATATTTTCTAACTCTTTGAACTTTAGTAGTCAGTATTTGTACGTAGAAGTACATAGAACCGGGCAGCCTGAATACCCATTTCAATATCGCTATTGCCTAGTAGAAATACAACTGCACATTACATGTTATAATTTCACATATTTTTCAATCGTATAATTCTATGTATTTGCTAATAATTTTCAAATCGTTCTGTTTTTCAGCTCCTGATGCTGAGTGTCAAGAAGTAATGCCGCACGGTCATACTGAAATCCGAAATTGCATGGAGACCGTCCTGCTCTCCGCCCATCATTTTAAAATGACGAAGCAAAAACAAATTCTAAAGGATGATTGCCTGTAAGTAGTGAAATTCTCGCTGGAATTGCCAAAACTTTAGTTTAACTTTTGTAAATTAAAAAAAAGAAGAATTCTGATGAGGCTTGATAATTTGTATTATTTGGATTTTTCGGACTATTGTCCTCATATTTATTGTTATATACACAACGTTTAGACTGATATGTACTCCGGCCTTCTTCAGGTGTTTCTTGTTATTTTTTTTTAGATGAGGCTTGATAATTTTTATTATTTGTATTTTTCGCAAATTGTTCTCATCTTTATTGTTATATACAAAAC
>CM042170.1:19783059-19790559 GCA_023376005.1 Doryteuthis pealeii | reverse complement strand
TAATGGAGGTTAAAAAAAGGTTAATTATCATTTTAATTTTCTTAACGTCCCCTTCTTTGATAATTGCGCCTTGTATTCTTTTTGTCCCCCACACACAGCTGCGATTAATAGCTACTTTATCGTGATGATATTTGTTAATTACAGTTTTGATTTTTTGATTTCTTTTTCTTTTTTTCAGGCAATATGATGAGGCCAGAGTATGTGTGGATAATTCCGGGGCCTCTAAATGTCAACTCCTCATTAATTATCTGCACCAAATGGAAAATAGTAATTCGGATTATTTTGATCACCTTCGGGATCAATGTCCTTACTTGAATAACACCTTACAAGAAACCACTGACGGTAGGTTTATAAAATGTGTGACACCATGGTTAAGTGAGAATACGTTAAAAAACAATAACAAAAAAGAAAAACAGAAGGAAAATAGAATGCGATCAGTAAGTAAGTTCAAGAGAGTCATAAAGGGTTTACGACCAATATGTAGTTTAGCCAGTTAGAGATAATATCTTTAGGTAGCTAGTTTTAAGAGAAAATGGGTCTTGAAAAAGTTAATAATCTGAAAAGTGGGACACTTAGACTGAAAAATAAAGTTATGGTTAATGTTTAAGAGAGATTGCAGACAAAAAGTCTGGAGAAAAAATTAAGTACCGAATATCTGGGTGGTCAAATCTATGGGGGTGTGTAGGGGTGGAATTTACATTTTTTTTGTCAATTAAAAAAACTTTACTGAAGCTATTTCCAATAGTTATAATTTACTTACCAAACATTGTCCAGTGAAAGGGTCACATTCATCTGAGTGACCATTGCACTCACAAGGAGAGCACAAACCTAAGAATGGGGTAGTCTGTTGCCTGTAATGACCAGGAGCACATTTCTGAAAAAGTAAAATAAAAACCAGAAAAATTAGAGAAATAGTAATTGGTTTACTAGCAAATATGTACTTAACATTAATTTAATTCTTTTGGCATGTGTGACACTATGGTTAAATGAGAATACAGTCAGAGAAAATAGAATGCGATGATCAGTAAGATAAAGTTCAAGAGAGTCATAAAAGGGTGTACGACCACCATGAAGATTAGTTAGAGATGATATCTTTAGGTAGCTAGTTTTAAGAGAAAATGGGTCTTGAAAAAGTTAATGATCTGAGAAGTGGGGACACTGAGACTGGAAAAAAGTTATGGTTATCGTTTTAAACTATTTGCATTAAATGGAAAATAGTAATTCGGATTATTTTGATCGCCTTCGTGATCAATATTCTCACTTGAATAACACCTTAGAAGAAACCACTGACGGCAAGTTTATAAAATGTGAAAGAGAAAAAGCAAGAAGAATCAAACCCTGTGTGGATAATTTTTAATCTCAAAACTCGTATTTAGTCTTTTTTCTTCTTCTCCCGCATATCACATTGTTGGATAACCTTCTATTACTTCTTATATTTTTATCTATCTTCTTAACCGGCCGGATCGTCAATTCTTCTATGTTGCTATCTGCGCTGATTTCATATATATATATATATATATATATATATATATATATATATAAATATAAATATATATATATAATATAATATATAAATATATATATATATATAAATATAAATAAATATAATATAATAAATATATAATATATAATATATAATATATAACATAATATATATATAATATTATATAAATATATATATTATATATATATATATATTTATAATACTTATTATTTATATAATATATATTAATACATAATATTATATATAATTATTATAAAATTATATATATTATATAAATATTATAATACTTATATTTATATAATATATATTATATTTATATATATATAAATTATATATATATATAAATATTTATAATACTTATTATTTATATAATTTTTATGATCGCCAATTCTTCTATGTTTCTATTTGCGCTGATTTCTTTCATTCTTTTGGTTTGGTTTGGTTTGTTTTACAGCATATCAAACTCAGTGGGTCATTGGACCAAGTCACCTTTAAGCACCCCAGCAGCGACCTGGATTCAGAGGGACATGTTTCGCTTTGCACCGTCAACATCCGGTTGTTTGTTACCAGACGATTTTTAGACGCAATTAAAAAAAAAATTGCTAACCCCAACCCTAACTCTAACAAACAACCGGATGTTGACGGTGCAAAGCGAAACATGTCCTTCTGAATCCAGGTAGCCTCTGGGGTGCTTAAAGGTAACTTGGTCTGGGTCATACCGATAAAGTTTTGAAATGAATTAATTCTTAATGGATACTCAATTTTATCAATAAACATATTTTTCTATTCAGCCCATTGATGGGTGCCATCAACAGGTACTACTACTCCGGGTCAGAGTGGACTAAGGAGCAATAGTGATGAAGGGGTGCTCCACATTCCCTAAACCTCCAGAACTGGAACCTCACAATCAGTTAGAGTTTAACATCATTATGACGACATGAAGACCTCAGTCACCACATTCTATCACCCATTTGATAAACCAGGTGGATGAGCAGTTCATGACATGCAATACTCCACTTTGGTCCTATCTTGGGCTAGACGGGCGGTCGGAGAGGCCCCCTTCGATCAATCGGCTGGTCACGTCAAGCCCTAGCACCTATATGATTTTCCCAACCCTATTATGGCAAGCCCCAACCCCTTTTATCATATGGGTGTTAGAAGGCGGTGGCTGCGTGTCTACATGTCCTGGGAATGACGTTAAACTCTATCTGATGGTGAGGTTCCAGTTTTGGAGGTTTGGGGAATGTGGAGCACCCCTTCATCACCATTGCTCTCTGGTCCACTCTGCCTCGGAGTGGTAGTACCTGTTAGGGTCCCATCTATGGGTTAAATAGAAAAATGTATTTATAAAAAATTTTATTATCCATTAAGAATTGATTTTTCAAAACTTTATCGGCATTAAATGACCCACTGAGGTCGATATACCGTAAAACAAAACAAACCAAACCAAACCATTTGATAAAATGGGTTGAATTTGGCATAAGGGCAATAGGATTGGAGAAATCATATAGGTGCTAAGGCTTGACATGACGTTAAACTCTGTCTAATGGCGAAGTTACAATTCTGGAGACTCATTCCGAGCCCTTTGGAGTGCGGAGTACCCCTTTATCGCCATTACTCCCAGGTCCACTCTAAACCTGAGTGGTAGTGCCTGTTAGGGTATCATTTATGGGTTAAACAGAAAAAATAATAGACTGTAAAAATTGAGTTTGAAAAAATTGAACGCCCTAAAACATGAATAAAACAAAATGTTTTCGGCATAAGATAACCCAACAAGGGTGGACATGCCGTAAAATCCAACCAACCAACCAACCAACCAACCTCTTCTCTGGTGCAGCGCTCAAACCATTGGGTTAAACCTCGAACAGGTTTTGATGTATAAAAGGGTTACCCAATTTGTCGAAAAATCCGTGTTTTTTACAATACAACCCCCACTCCGTTTAAAAAAAAAAATAAAAATGATTTATCAATGAATGAATTTTATAATGCATTAGTTAATTTATTTCAAAATTTTCTGATTTTTTTCAGGTCATTTAACTTTGAACCCCCCACACTTATTTTTTGAGCGCAAAATATCATTGGGGTTATATGTGATTGATACTTAATTTCTGCATAAATAAAAAGACAAAAGACCAAGGTTGAATAGAAGAAAAGTTTTTTTAAGAATCAATTTTGGTAGTAAAAAAGTACCGAAAATAAAATGAAAATATAAACTAAAAAAATAATATTTGGATATTTTTTTACTCATTTCGATAACCATTTAATTGACTATTATATTATAAAAGAAAAATATACATCAATATTTATTCCGTTTAAAAGGAGGGGGCACTAATTTCCAATACAGTTTTTGACCAAAAACTATGGGTGATTGATACTAAAGTAAAGTAGTGATTAAAATGTTTTTTTAGAATATAATAATATGATATTTTAAACTTTAATATGACATTATTAACATCATGCTGCTCATATTTTAAATGAATTTTAATTTATCATAGCAGAAATACCTAATTAAATCAGAAAGTTTTGAAATAAAATAACTGATATATATATAAAATTCATTCATTGATAAATCAATACTGAAAGTTTAAGTAAATTCGGATTGTTCCCTGATTTTTTGTATTTTTTTTCCAATCGCGTGTGTTAAATTTATTTTGTAAACACGGATTTTACGGCAACTCACAAGCGGTCATCTTTATCAAAATTGACCGAAAAAATAGTTTTAAATGTATTAAAGATAAATTACATGTGTAATATTATTTTCCTTTTTTTTATTTTTTTTTTTACTGATGCTCATTATGTTACTACTTTTCGACTAAGACAAAAATTTGACTTTAAATAATCGATTTAATTAATTTTAATTCGTTTTTAAAATGAAAAGCGGACGAATTTTTGGGTAACCCTAATCTATGAGTTAACTACTTTGTATTAACGATTTAATTTCACGCCTACATATTTTTCTTTTAATTAGCAAGGCTTCTTTTTTTGTTTAAATCAAACTTTAAAACTTTTGTAAATGTTCGTGGAGGTGGATCCGACGGTAGTGCCAGTAATTTCATCATCAATGGGATTAAAAGACGAAGAATTAGAAAGCGGAGTTATTCATCAATGAAGTATTGGAATCATCTGATTAAAAGATTAAAGAGCTTAATTAAAAGTATATTCCTTTCATCCCGTTTGAACTCTCGCCGTTTCTCTTCGTTTCCCGCGCGGAGCAGAAGACCCGCGAAAACTCTTCTGTTATAATGCCGTTAATCGACGCAATTCCCATTTAACCATTTTAATCATATCGAAATATCAATTGATCGTTTCTTCTAATTGAATCAGGTATCATCCTAAACAGATTTGATCTTCAATTTTTTGAAGGTGGGTTAGGGTCAAAATCTGTGTAGTACAGGTGGCGTAGCAAGACGGAGGGGGTGGGTCGTTGAGGGAAAACAGAGGAAACTGTTGCTCTCTCCGACCCCAGCCACATTATTAAAGAATGCCGACTTTTCAACAAAGTTAACTCGTTCATTTCCTTGTGCAATCAAAATAGAATCAAATTATCGATGAAAATAAATTTAAATGAAATAAAATGACAATTTATTATTATTACTAGCAAAAAAAGCACACCTTTAAAAACAAAAAAAGAAATTGCTTGAGGGCGGGAAAATTAAATAAATAAAATAAGATAAAAAAAAAAAAAAAAATCAAACCTTTAATATTGAAAAAAATAATACAGAGTGACCCCAAAAAACAAATCCAAATTCTGTTTTTTTTTTTTTTTTTTTTTTTTTTTTTGTCAGCCTGTATATATACTAATACAGACTTCCAGCACTAAAACAAAAAAACAAAAAGACAGATCCCAAATTCACCCTGTACTTAAAAAGTATCATATTCCCTAACATTCAACTAAGATATTTGTTTTGTTTTACGACAGTAGAGGTCCCCTCTAAAAGGTTCCTAAAAAATTCTGATTTAATTATTCAAACTCTTATCTTTAGAGAAAAATTTTAAAATCATACGAGTAAAATATATTTAGTTCAGATTTCATAGAATTTCGTAACAAGACGGAGGGGATGGGTGGGTGAGGGAAAATAGAAGAAACCGTCGCTCTCCTTGACCCCAGCCACATCATTAAAGAATGCCGACTTTTCAACAAAGTTAACTCGTTCATTTCCTTGTGCCATAAAAATAGAATCAAATTATCAATGAAAATGAATTAATGAAAAAAAAAAATGAAAATAAAATTAAATGAAAATTTATAATTAATATTAGCAACAAAAAAAACCTGCCCTTGTTAAAAAAAAGATATTGCCTGAGGGATGGGAAAATTAAATAAATAAAATTAAACCTTTAATATTTTTAAAGAATTAATCACTTACAGGGTGACCCCCCCCCCAAAAAAAAAAGCAGAAATCAAATTCTTTTTTTCTTTTTTTCAGCCTGTATTTTTTTCGGGGGGGGGGGCACTGTATATACTATTATTAATGCAGACTACCAGCACAAACAAAAAAAACAAACAAAAAACAAACAAAAACAGAACCCAAATTCTGTTTTTTTTTTCGGGGTGATCAACATGTACTTAAAAAGTATCATATTCACTTCACTCCACTGAGATATTTGTTTTGTTTTACGACAGTGGGGACCTCTAAAAGATTCCTAAAGATTTCTGATTTAATCATTCAAACTCTTATCTTTAGAGAAAAATTTTAAAATCATACGAGTAAAATATATTTAGTTCAGATTTCAAAAAATAAATTAGGGGGTCGACTGAGTGAAAAAATATTTCCCTTAATATGTTTTAGGAAAAAAAACTATTTTAAACTTACATCCATCTAGGAGGTGCTCGTCGAAGGAAATGAATACGGCGATACGAGTTCAAATCCTGGATACGACTGGTTGCATTTCATATGGCGCTAATACCCTTGGGAAAAGTATTAATCCAACACGGGAAGCGCGGTGGTGTACTGGTTAGGCCGTAGGACATGGATTCGTCGGCCCAAGTTCAGTTCATGGACGAAGCCACAATTCACATAACGCTTATACCATTGGGAAAGGTAAGGATCCAACTAAAAAATCCCGCGCTAGGATACAGTCTTAACGTCACAGCCAACACGCATTTTCAATGTCACGCGCATTACAACATACGCACACGTACAAAAAAAAAAAAAAAAAATAAACGCATTCACGCTCACACGGGAATACAGTTATTTAAAAAATAACGTCATTTTCAAAAAAAAAAATTCATTTAGGAAGAAATGCCATAGCTGTACTGCTTCAGTTCAATTCTTTTGATAAAGAGGTATTACCTCGAAAATTCAAGAAATAATAATAAAAATAAAAAAATACAGGTCAACACACACCACCATTGTTACCGTATTATTATTTTTTTATTTATTCCAAACTGCATTGTGATGGCCTTCTAAATCAACCTCCTAACCAATATATATATATATATATATATATATATATATATATATATATATTATATATATATATATAATTCAATATATATATATATATTTATATATATATATATAATTCAATATACATATATATGTGTGTGTGTGTGTGTGTGTGTATGGGGGGGTAGTAAATATGTATGCAAATATTCATGAATTATACATATACATATATATATATATATATGTATAATTCATGGATATTTGCATACACATTTACTAACTTCCCCCATACACACACATACACACACACACACACACACTCACACACACATATATATATATATATATATATAGAGAGAGAGAGAGAGAGAGAGAAAGTCAAGAATTTATAAAAATCTTTATAAGACTTTTTTTAAGATGCATGAACTAAATATATCTAAAAAGTATTAAAAAATTGAATATATATATATATATATATATATATATATATATATATATATATATATATATATATAGGGATATTTGTTCAATTTTTGTTGTGCGAGTCGATGTTGAGATTTTTGCCGCATTCTGTATCTTTTGTTGAAGATTACGAAGCGAGGAAATGAT
>CM042170.1:19768059-19780559 GCA_023376005.1 Doryteuthis pealeii | reverse complement strand
AGTATACAACCTGCATTTGGCTGCTGATCCAATTCGCCAGACGACACAACGGAATGCGGCGTGAAGTGATGCAACAGAATAGATTTAAAAAAAAAAAGAAAGAAAATCCTTACCACAATAAAAATACTAGCATCAATATGCGCCCTCCGTCGGGCGTAAGTATCTAACTTTTAATGTAACGAAATATATTAAATTAGAAAGGCTAATGAAATTAAATAAGAACCTATATAAAAAGGTTACACTTATTTGCATTATATTTTAATTGCTTTCTATATAAAATCATTCACAGGATTGATTTTGATACATTAGAGAATAAAACAATTATATTAGAGATCAATAACATCAAGTAACTATTTATTAACCCCAGATTTGTTAAAACCAGTATGCAAATTAACCACACCAAATATTATGTAAACTTTTTTTTTAGTGACACATAGCAGGATTTTAAATGCACTAATAACATGGGCTGTTTTGAGGCAAATTTAACTCTGAATTTCATAGAGACATCTATACATATATAAATGCCAGTTGTATGTATGTATGTATGTATGTATGTCCGGATGAAACTACAAAAATAAAAGAATTAACGACAATTAAATACATATACACATTCACTATCACCAGATCTTGCTTTTTGAGTAAAAATAATGAAGGTTTGATTCATATTCGAAGATATTAGAAAAATTATACATAGAAATAGCATTGAAATTCTACTTAAAAATTTCCAGCATTTGTAAATCTCAAAAGTAAACAAATCCATACACCCGGTTTTTCCCCCCTCTCTACCCAGGCGATGCAGGGTAGCCGCTTCTAGTCGTTAATAAATAAAATCTATTGTATTTATTGATGATTTTGACGATGAATTAAACACTCATTGAAAGACTTACTCGAGGGGATTGTGACGTAAGCAGTTACAAAGTTTCGGTTACAGACACCGAATCTCCATTATAACATGATATTAAAATGACGACGTTTTTCAGCTCAATGATGATAAAAATACTAAAATCTTGGCACCATATGACCTTTAGGCACCCCTTTTTGAAATCGATTAAGAAAGGACATGTTTTTCATTTACACCATCAATATCCGGTTGTTTTAACAGACGATTTTTAGATTTTTAAAAATTATAAAACTAACCCCTAGCCCTAACCCCTAACACCTAACCCTAACCCCTAACAAACAACCGGATATTGACGGTGTAAATGAAAAACATGTCCTTTCTTAATCGAGATCAAAAAGGGATGCCTAAAGGTAATATGGTCCAAATTTTGAAAGGCCTTGGGTTATTTCCCTTGTATGGTCGGAACAAAGAAACCTTATAAGCCAAAATACAGGATCGCAAAAAAATTGGTCCCTATTCCCCCCCAAAAAAAAGAAAAAAAAAAAGAAAAAAAAGGCTGATGAAATTCTTTAGAGATTTGGAACCGTTTCTTTTGGGATAGTAGTGTATCGAAGACTTTTGGTGTAAGTTATTAGATAATAAACAAATAAACAAAAACGGTAATATTTCGTTGTTGTTATTATTTACTCCTTTTGAGTTTTCACATCAGCATTAGTTGATGGTCTTTCACTGGAGTCTGAGTGACAGCAAGTCTCCTCAGGTCTCCAGGACTCTTCTGAGTATTCTGGCAGATTGCAGCAGTGCAGTGTTCTGAATGGTTTCAATCCTTCCTCTGATTTCAAAACATTCCAAACCCTTTTCCAATCCTTTTGGGACCATTCCAAATTATTATTATTATTATTATTATTATTATTATTATTATTATTATTAGCAAATATATGCACCCTTCGGGTGCAAGTATTTAGGTTTTGATGTTATAAAATATTGTATCAAATTATAAACTATTTAGAAAATGATAAACTGAGGGGGTATAATCGAAAAATAGAACAGCTTTAGATTTAACTCTTCTATCATTTTCTTTCACTCCCGTCTTTCATTTTTCCTAATTTATCTATTTAGTTAGATTATGAAGTATTTAATAAAATTACAGTTCTTTCGTCTTGTTTATGGATTTCTCTTAAGATGTATCCCCGAGATCTTTGCTCTGATTCGTTAAGAGAAAACCAAACAATTAGAAATCAATAATACTAAGCATATATTTATTAAAATCAAATTTTAAATATCAATATGCAAATTAGCCTTCTTGTTCACACTGTAAACCGCTATTTTGTTGAATATATAAATACAATTACATGCTATTAGTACGTAGATATGGTCAACAGTATTAATAAGGTATAACAATTTTATCAATAATTGAGGTTTAAATAAAAATAAATTCATGGTAAATGTGACGTCAATAACTAAGGGAATTATGACTTGAATAGTGATTTAGTTTCGGTTACAGACAGACAAACACACAATCTCCATTATAATAAGATTATTATTATTATTATTATTATTATTATTCACCTGCAAGGGTGAGTCAAAAAGTAATGCCATTTTATTTAGGACAGTTATAGTTACCAACACAGGACACATGTATCATACAACAAAATGATGCTGGTCCTCTGTGGATCACATCCCTACTTCTCCACATAGTCACCGCTTCTCTAAATAGCAATGTTTCACCTTCGAAAGAGAGCATGCATCCCTGCCCCATAAAATATTCAAGTAGACATGGTAGGATACATCAAGGTCTAGACTACATTATTTATGTATGATATTATATTGATATTGTTTCAATAACCCATAAGGATTTGATATAACGTTAAATAAACAAACCACACTTTCTATCTGTCTGTTTGTCTGTCAGTTTCTGCCTCTGTCTGTCTGTCTGTCTGTCTGTCTTATCAGAAACCAAACCATCCACGTCCTCTTCGTCTTTTTTACTTTCTTTCCGATCTTCGTCTTTTTCCACCATTTCTATATATTCACTTTCTCTTTTCTTCTTCTCTTTTCTTCTTCTTCTTCTCTTCTTCCTTAACTTCTTCTTCTTCTTCTTCTTCTTCTTCTTCTTCTTCTTCTCTTGCTTCTTCTTCTTCTTCTTCTTCTTCTTCTTCTTCTTCTTCCTTAATCTTCTTCCTTAACTTCTTCTTTCTTGCTTCTTCTTCTTCTTCTTCTTTCTTCTTCTTCTTCTTCTTCTTCTTCTTCTTCTTCCTTAATTCTTCTTCTTCTTCTTCTTCTTCTTCTTTTAACTTCTTCTTCTTCTTCCTTCTTTCCTTAACTTTCTTCTTCTTCTTCTTCTTCTTCTTCTTCTTCTTCTTCTTCTTCTTCTTCTTCTTCTTCTTCTTCTTCTTCTTCAATTATGCCTTCTTAATGAATGAGACCAGCACCCCTCAATGGCTACTACAATTTTTTCATGACATTTTTGCTACAAAATTAATTTATCCCTGATTGTATATCCCACAATCCTATTCAAGCAAACCCCCTGTTTATTTTACTGATCGCAGAGGGGGATCGAGTTCTTTTTTTAAAAAACCCTATTATAATCATTTTTTTTCTTTCATATTCCTCAATTTCATATTCCAATTTTCGAGTCAGACATTTTTGTTGTGAGTGTGTGTATTGTCTTTAGTTCACTGACTCCGCCATTTTCTCATCACAATATCTCAATTGATTCGCTCGTTTCTCATTCACATTAACCGAAATTGACAACTTTATTTTCCAAGCCACAGAATTCAAACTTTCATTAAGTTGGTTGGTTAGCTGGTTGATTGGATTTTACGGCATGTCAACGCTTGTTGGGATATTCTATGCCGAAGACGTCTTGCTTTATTCATTCTTGAGCGTATTCAAATTATTTTTTAAACTCTATTTTTTAAACAAATTTTTAAAACTCATTTTCCGCCCTGTCGACTGGGGCGTTAGAATGCACCGACTGCACCTCTGCAGAGGGGTAAGACTCCCCCAATGGGGCCACCTGTTGGCCGTGGTGGCGACCCGTGATGCTTAAGGATAGAGCCCAGGTGGATGAGCAGTTCATGACATACAATACTCCACTTTGGCCCTATCTGGGCTAGACGGGCGGTCGGAGAGGCCCCCTCCGATCAATCGGCTGGTCACGTCAAGCCCTAGCACCTATATGATGTCCCCCAAGCCTATTGCGCTTATGGCAAGCCCCAATCTTTTTTTATCATATGGGTGCTAGAAGGCAGTGACTGAGGGTCTACATGTCCTGGGAATGACGTTAAACTCTATCTGATGATGATGTTCCAGTTTTGGAGGTTTGGGGAATGTGGAGCACCCCTTCATCACCATTGCTCCCTGGTCCACCCTGACCCGGAGTGGTAGTACCTGTTAGGGTCCCATCTATGGGTTGAATAGAAAAACATGAGTTTATAAACAAAATTGTATTATGCATTAAGAATTGATTTATTTCACAACTTTATCGGCATTAAATGACCCACTGAGGTTGATATGCCGTAAAACAAAACAAAAAAACAAAAAAAAACAAACAAAAAAACAACTCATTTTTCTATCTAACCCATAGATAGGACCCTCAGCTCAAAGGTAGCTAATGGATACGTAGCAAGTTATTTATTTAAATGTATAAATGTAGATTAACAATATAAAAAAGTAAAAGTAAAGTCGACGGGGCGGCCTAAAGTCGGTATCAGCCAATCAGCGAGGGAGTCTATCCCCTTTTCAATAGCGCTAGACCAAGGAGATTGTTTTAGCATCTGAGGTGGGCGCCACACCTACCATCAGCTCCTTACTTTACCACACAGATCCCTGTGCTACTCATACCCTGAGTGGCGAGGACCGGTATCGAACTAGGAACCTTGTGGTTTCTAGCCGAACGCTCTACCGACTGAGCTAACCCGTACGCCATGATAAGATACAATGTCCATCCGAACGAACGGAAATGGTTTGAACAGTCTCCAAACATGACATTTTGGCGGGAATAAAACTTTCGATCGGGTAATTCCATGTCAAATCATGTAGGGATGTCACCCAGACCTAAAAAATCAACATAACTCCGCCAATTTTTGGAATTGGAAACTCATATTTTGGGGATTGTCTAACGATAACATAATTCACACGTAGGGAAATTTTCAGAAAAATAAGGGGGTGGGTGACAATTTTACATTTTCTGAAGAATGTGACATGGAATTATCCCATCTGTCGAAAATTTTCTTAAGCGCTGAAGTTGATTTCTTGGTTTAGTTCGGTTTGGCGGATTTTACGGCATGTCAACGCTTGTTGGGATATTTTATACCGAAGACGTTTTGCTTTATTCATTCTTGATGGGTATTCAACATTTATTTCAAACTCATTTTTTTAAAACTCGTTTTTTTCTCTATTTAACCCATAGATGGAGCACTAACAAGTACAACCACGCCGGGTCAGCGAGAACCTGAGAGTAATGTTGACGAAGGGGTACTCCACATTCCAAGAGCCCCTGAACTGGAACTTCACCATCAGAGTTTAACATCATACATAAGACACTAAGAGCCTCAGCCACCGCCTTCTAGCACACACACACACACACACACACACACACACACACATATATATATATATATATATATTTACCAACACCTCTGCATGAGTAGGATGTGACACAAGGTCAATTTCTTAAGCAGAGTTTAACAGGTCTGAGTTAAGGGTTTTCCTTATCCTAGTCTGGTTACCTAGTCGTGATTAAAGACACCCCGTCTGCCCTACTCTTTATTTAAATTATTTCTTGAAACACAATTTTTAAAAAAAATCCTTTTCTAAACTAATTTTTCGTTCGTCGTGTGTAGGATGTGACACAAGTTCGTGAGTATGGGTCATTCAGCGAGGGTCGAACTCTATATTCAGTAATAATAGATCTACAAGACTAGCTTGCTAACCATTACACGACGATGGAACACCGTTAGGTATCTACCCAACCCGTTCGCCACGCGTAGGAAGTGACACAAGGTCGCGAGTGTAGGGCATTCAGTGAGGGTCATACTCGATATTCTGTAATAATAGATCTGCAAGACTAGCTTGCTAACCATAACCAAGATGGAACATCGTTAGGTATTTATCCAAACGCGTATGTCGCGAGTGTGGGCATTCAGCGAGGGTCGCACTCGATATTTCAGAATAACAGATCTGCAAGACTAGTGTTAACCATTAAACCACGATGGAACACCGTTAGGTAATTACCCAACCTGTTCACCACGCGTAGGACGTGACACTAGCTCTCGAGTATGAGATATTCTGCCAGGATCATATTTGCTATTAAGTAGTGATGAATCTATGAGACTAGCTTGTTAACCATTACATCACAATGAGACGCCCTAAACACGTAAACAGAGTAATTATTTACCAAACCCATTCGCCACAGGTAGGATGTGACACGAGGTTGCAAGTACGGGGCATCCGGCGGCGATTTAGTAATAATGGATCTATGAGACAAGCTTGCTAACTATTACATCACGATGGGACACCCTAAACATTTATACAGATTAGCCCTCATGTCATATTCTCTGTTATGATAAGACTGGAATATTCTAAACATCCTGATGTGTGGTCTCGGATTCGGCATCTAGCGTTATCTAAAATGTTATTTTTATTTCCCCAATAGTTTATCCAGTCTATTTCTGATACATTTAGAGTTGAAATGTTAAACTTTTCTGTGAGACTGTTCTAATGGGTAGGTTGATTTTTAACTTTTTAAAAAATTTCCGATTCTCACAAATAGCCGCCCTGTCGGCTGGCCGTGGGTGTCGACCCGTGATGCTTAAGGATAGAACCCAGGTGGATGAGCAGTTCATGACTTGTAATACTCCACTTTGGCCCTATCTTGGGCTAGACGGGCGGTCGGAGAGGCCCCCTCCGATCAATCGGCTGGTCATGTAAGCCCTAGCACCTATATGATTTCCCCAAGCCTATTGCGCTTATGGCAAGCCCCAACCTCTTTTATCATATGGGTGCTAGAAGGCGGTGGCTGAGGGTCTACATGTCCTGGGAATGACGTTAAACTCTATCTGATGGTGAGGTTCCTGTTTTGGAGGTTTGTAGAGCACCCTTCATCACCATTGCTCCTGGTCCACTCTGACCCGGAGTGGTAGTACCTGTTAGGGTCCCATCTATCTTAATAGAAAACATGAGTTGATAAACAAAATTGTATTATCCGTTAAGAATTGATTTATTTCAAAACTTTATCGGCATTAAATGACCCACTGAGGTTGATCTGCCGTAAAACCAAAACCAAACCAAATCTCTCAAATACCAAAAGTTGTGTGTTAATATGATAAATACTGATACTAAAAACTAGATCCCTTACTTGCACGATTTGAGGAAATAGCATCAAATATTGTCTAATAAAATGCACTTGTCAGTGAGATCGGATCGGATAATCTTCCCTGACTAGTTAAAGCGACAATTCTTCCAGGCTGTGGTTATATCAGTACTGCTGTACGGCTGCACCACTTGGACCTTAACGAGACGCCTTGAGAATAAGCTAGATGGAACCTGCACAAGAATGCTGCGTGCGGTCTTGAACACATCGTTGAAACAGCACCCCACAAGGAAACAGCTGTACGGCCACCTGCCCCCTATCTCAAAGACCATCCGAGTGAGACGGACAAGGCATGCTGGATACTGCCTGAGAAGCAAGAACGAGCTCATAAATTACGTTCTCCTGTGGAAGCCAACACTCGTTTACGCAACATTTAGCCAATAAATTTTATTAGAAAATTTAACAATTTCAATACTTTAAACAAAAAAGGTTATTTTAAACGAAACGAATATTATAACTAGAATTCAAATTGAACATATGTCTCCCACTGCCACCACTGATACCTCTGATATGCTACTTTTTACCTAAAGCTGTAACAGTGATAACATTTTAACAGATTGAAATCTCCTTTGAAGAAAAATATTATGTGTGATAACTCTTTATGCTAATTTGCAGCTTTCGCCACTTGGGAGATGTTACAGTTTTAAAATCGATCTACCCTACTGTTCTATGTTGTTGTTTTTTATTCGATGCTTAAATTGTCTTTTATGGTAAATTTTATTTTTGCTGAAGTAGAATTCACAGTTATGTCCCCTGTTTTTATATTGTACGATTTTTAGTATCGTTGCAACCTTTTACACCCCGATGGAACGCCCCAAGTGGAACGTAGCATAAGATTCGATTAAAGTTGTACATGGTTCGGTATAAGAAGAAATAGTTACGTGCGGTGGTTGATTACTTACTTTAACATTGGAAATGAGTTTATTAGAGAAAAATATTGGTTGGTTAGATTTTACGGCATGTCAATTGTTTTGGGGTTATTTTATGCAGAAGGCGATTTGTTTTATTCATTCGTAGCAAAGGCCAAAGTGGAGTGTTGCATTTCATGGACACACTCAAGCCTTAAATTATAACCAACGAAACAACTAACTTCACGGGGTGTAAAGGTTAACAAGATAGTCAAGGGGTTGGTATAATATATATATATTGTCAAGGACGATTATTTTTTTATGTTATTTCCCCTTTTCTTTCCTCTTTCCTTCCCTTTCTTTGTATTCCACCTTTCTTTGATTTTCCTTCTTTTTCTTTTTTCTTTTTCTTTTTTCTTTCTTTTCTTCTTTCTTTCCTTCTTTCTACTCATATCCTCTTTCATCCTCATTTTTTCGTTCCCTTACTTTCTTTTTCCTTTTCTTTCTTTCTTTCTTTCTTTTTTCTTTCTTTCTTTATTTCTTTCTTTCTTTCTTCTTTCTCGTACTTTCCTATTTCCTTCTCGTTCTTTCTTTCTTTATTTATTTCTTTCTTCCTTCTTTCCTTCTTTCTTTTTCTTTCTTTTTCTTTCTTTCTTCTCTTTTCTCTTTCTTTCTTTCTTTCTTTCTTTCTTTCTTTCTTTCTTTTTTCTTTCTCCTTTCTCTTTTTTCTTTCTTTTCTTTTTTTCTATCTCCTCTTTTCACTTTCTTTTTTTGTTTCTTTCTTTTTCTTTCTTCTCTTTACCCTTTCTTTCTTTCTTTCTTTCTTCTCCTGTTTCCCCTTCTTTATTTCTATTTTTCTTTCTTTCTCCTCCCTTTCTCTTTCCTTCTCTTTGTTTTTTTTTTTTTTACTTCCCTCTCTTTCCTCGTTTTCTTATCTTGCATTTAACGTTGGTTGGATGCGTGTTTTGATAGTGCTATGTAAAAGTCTTGTATAATAAAAAAGCTTGGATCTTACCGGAAATCCGAGGTGATCCCAGATCCAGAAAAGAAATTAATCTCGGACAATGTAGAAAAGAGAAGGAAGAAAGAAAGATTAACACGGATTAAGATCCACGTATCTTTATGAACGAGACACCATGACCAATGGAACCGGAAGTCTGACCCTTGGGATCCTTTCCCACCTCCCGGGAGGCGAGGCTCAAGAGAGATTACTTACATAAACAAATAGATAACAGTTTGGACGAGAATTGAACGGACACGGTCCGGGCACGGTTGGAAGCCAGTGACGAAGGAGACTGGCGACAGGACTGGCTTTGCACCGAGCAAGTACTACTTTGGTAAGTCCTTGGAATGACGTTAAACTGCATCTGGTAGCGAGGTTTCCATTCTAGAACTTTGCCCTTACTCCCAGTCCAACCGAATCCTGAGTGGTAGTACCTGTTAGGGCCCCATCTATGGGTCTGATGCCACATTAACACCAACACATGGGAGGCTTGTGCAGAAGACCGTGCTACCTGGCGAATCCTTGTCAGACAAGGAACGAAAAGAAGCGAAGAAGAGAGGAAAGAAGTCGCCACGGAAAAGAGAGCCAAAAGGAAGGAGAGACAACAGCAACTCCAGCAAGCATCAGCATTGTTTGCAATTACTGCACCAGAGATTGCCATTCAAAAATTGGTCTGTTTAGCCACCCACGCAGTTGCAGATTTTAAAAAATGGGCACTACGCCATCGTCTTCAGTAGACGGAAGGATGCCAACAAATATATGAATGCTGTCTGATATTTCTAGATAAAGAAATTGGATGTTCTGTCCCTTCAATCCTGAAAACATTCTAACTACAGGTACGTTCATAATTTATAATCTGCTTATAAATTATGTAACATGCTTAAGGACGGAACACTCCATGATCTGCAACATTCCACTTTGGTCCCTACTTAGGCTAGACGGGCGGTCGGAGAGGCCCTCTCCGATCAATCGGCTAGTCATATCAATCCTTAGCATCTATATGATTGTCCCAGCCGTATTGCCCTTATAGCAAGTCCCAACCCTTTTTAGCATATGGGTGCTAGAAGGTGGTGGCTGAGATTCTTAATGTCCTGCGAATGACGTTAAACTCTATCTGATGGTGAGGTTCCAGTTCTGGAGGTTTGGGGAATGTGGAGCACCCCTTCATCACCATTGCTCCCTGGTCCACTCTCACCCGGAGTGGTAGTATTTGTTAGGTTCCCATCTATGGGTGAAATAGAAAAATGTGTTTATAAAAAAATTGAGTATCCATTAAGAATGAATTTATTTCAAAACTTTATGGGCATTAAATGACGAAAAAAACAAAAAAAAAACAAAACAAACAGACAAATAACAATATTAGAAATTAAGAAGAAACTTTCAATAATTTCAAGTCTATTGACAAATAACAATAATTCCTCATATCAGAGATGCTTAAGGACGGAATATGTGTTTATAAAAAAAATTAAGTATCCATTAAGAATGATTTTATTTCTAAATTTTATCGGCATTAAATGACCCATTGAGGTTGATATGCCGTAAAACAAACCAAACCAAACCAAACCAAACAGACAAATAACAATATTAGAAATCAAATGGTGCAAAACTTTTGACTCACCCTAGGAAACATTCAATAATTTCAAGTATATTGACAAATAACAATAATTCCTTATATCGGACATACAGACAGACTTTCTCGGGACAGTTTAGAAATTTCATTTCTAATGAGCTTAGAGTTGAAAGGGTTAAGTCAACCATGTAATTTTCATTGTTTCTTTCTTAGATAATTGTTCGAAAATTGATCACGTTTTATTAAGATGTAATTTGAGAAATCTTTTGTCTTTGTGCGTCGATGATTCTTGATTTTAGATTTATAAATATCTGAAGTTTTCTTTTACGGCGAAAATTGACGGGGCATTTCATTCAATAAATGTTGTTTAGACAAATTATTGGAGGAAAGGGGATCCACCGGTAAATTGTTAATTTTTCGCTTCGGTGCATAAAGCCCTTTTAAATGTCGTTGATGGTATATAAGCCGGTCTACTTGGTAAGAAAAAGAAAGAGAGGAAGGAAGAATTTCAGAGAGAGAGAGAGAGAGAGAGAGAGAGAGAGAGAGAGAAGAGAGAGAGAGAGAGAGAGGGGAAGAGATAGAGGGAGAGAGGGAAGAAATAGAAACAATAATAATATAATAATAATAATAATATAATAATAAGAAAGAAGAAGAAGAAGAAGAAGAAGAAGAGAGAGTAAGAAAGAAAGAAGAGAGAGAGAGAGAGAGAGAGAGAGAAGGAAGAAATAGAGAGAAAAAATAGAAGATAATAATAATAATAATATAAGAAAAAAGAAGAAGAAGAAGAAGCAGAGAGAGGAGAGAGAGAGAGAGAGAGAGGAGAAGAGAGAGAGAGAGAGAGAGGGAGAGATAGAGGGAGAGAGGGAAGAAATAGAGAAAAGAAATAGAGACAATATGAATAATAATAATAATAAAGAAGAAGAAGAAGAAGAAAGAGAGAGAGAGAGCAGAGACAGAGAGATAGGGTGAGTTAAAGTAAAGAAAGAGATAAAAGAGAAAGGTCTGTTGAATGAGAAAAAGAAAGAAGAAAAGGTGGATTTAAAACCCAAGAGAGAGAGAGGAGAGAGAGAGAGAGAAGAGAGAGAGAAGAGAGAGAGAGATTGGATGGGGAAGAAGAGAGGGATAGAAGGGATATATATATATAGAGAGAGAGGAGAAGGGGAAGGGAGGAGAGAGAGAGAAAGAGGAGAGAGAGAGGGGCGAGTTGAAGTAAAGAAGAGATAAAAGTGAAAGGTTTGTTGAATAAAGGAACAAAGAAAATGCTTAAGAGAGAGAGAGAGAGAGAGAGAGAGAGAGAGAGAGAGAGAGAGGAGGGAGGAGGGGAGATAGATAGAGAGGGGGAGGAAGAGATAGAGGGAAGAAATAGAGAGAAGAAATAGAGACAATATGAATGATAATAATAATAAGAAGCAGAAGAAGAAGAGGAGGAGGAAGCAAAAAGAAGAAGAAAAACAGAGAGAAGAGAGAGAGAGAGAGAGAGAGAGAGAGAGAGAGAGAGAGAGAGAGTAGGGTCTTTTGAAGGAATACTACAGTTTGACAGATAAGGAGTAACTGATACTACAATTTTCCTACTAAGGAATACTACAGATTGACTGGCAAGGACTACCTACAAACATTACATTCTTTCTCCCTTAAAACTAATTCAAGGAATACATAAAACTTTATGCCACAAGAAATATCCATTGAAATACCAATGCAGCATTGTCCGTAATGGGACCACCTGTTGGTCGTGGGTGGCGATCTGTGATGCTTTAGGATGGAATCCTATTGGCTGAGCAGTCTATGACTTGCAACACACCATTTTGACCCTTATTTAGGCTAGATGTGTGGTCGGAGAGACTCCCTCAGATCAATCGGCTTGT
>CM042170.1:19755559-19763059 GCA_023376005.1 Doryteuthis pealeii | reverse complement strand
ATACTTGCAACCTTGCTAATCTATGTAGTAGGAATAGGTATTTAGGAAACAGGTAGATGTGACACAAAGTCGCAAGTAAGGATCGAACTCGGTATTCATCCCGATGCATGGTCTCGGATTCGGAATCTTGCGCTATCTAACAAAATTGTTTTTCTTTCCACAAGAGTTTATCTTGTCTATTTTTGATACATTTAGAATTGGGATGTTAAACTCGCTATTCAGCTGTAATGGATTTGCACGACCAGCTTGCTAACCATTAACCTACGATGGACCAAGCATCTACCTATTCACCACTGATAGGATGTGGCACAAAGTCGCAAGTATGGGCATCCAGCGACTGTTTAGTAGTAATGTATCTGTGCGACTAGCTTGCTAACCATTAACCCATGACGGACGCCCCTAGCATCTACCCATGATCACTGGTAGGATGTGGTACAAAATCGCATGTATGGGACATCCAGCGACGGTTTAGTTGTAATGGATCTGTGCGACTAGCTTGCTAACCATTAACCATGATGGACGCCCTAAACACGTAGATATTTGTGAAAGGGTAGGATGTGACATAAAGTCACAAGTATGAGATATCCAGTAAGGATCGAACTCGCTATTCATGTCGATGTGTGGTCTCGGATTCGGCATCTAGTGCTATCTAAAAAAATTGTTTCTTCTTTCCACAAGAGTTTACCTTGTCTATTTTTAAATACTTTTGAGTTAGGATATTCAACTTTTACTGGGAGATTGTTCTATACATTTTCAAAAATTCTTTTAGTGTGAACTTCATTTATGCTGCAGTATAATTCCCGGTTGTGTCCCCTTGTTTTTCTCATTGTGTCCCGATTACGCATTTGTCACACAAGACTAATGCACTCCTATATACTCAAACAAGAACAACAACCACAGTGTGAAACACTTATTCATAGAATGCAGGGGTTTTGCTCACATCAGAAACCGTTATTTTTATGCAAACAATATGAAAGATCTATTTGAAAAAGTCAACATAGAAGACATTCTGTCCTTTTTAAAGGAAATAAAATTATCCCATAGAATAGAGACATGAACCTAATAAATACTATACATCAAGATCTCCAATGATGCTAACACATTGTTAAAACCAATTACTACAAAAATTGTAAATATAGATACACAACATAATATTACTTTCTAACCACTAGGCATAACATAACCCAAGACGGGTTGAAATGCCGTTAAAATCAATCAACCAACCAACCAATCAACTTGTTTTGTTTTGTACGATTTTCAGCAACGTTGCTACTCATTGCACCACGATGGGACGCCCCAAAAGGAACGTAGCATAAAATTCGACTAGAGTCGCACACGGTACCGTACTGAGAATTCGGCTATAGTCACATACCAACTTTTTAAAATCAACACTTTTTTTTATTGGTTGGTTAATTGTAACGGTAAATCAACCCATTTAGGGTTATTTTATGCCTAAATATTATGAATATCATTAAATTTGAATAAAGTAAAGTAAAGTCGTCGAGGTGGCCTAAAGTCGGTATCAGCCAGACAGCGAGGGAGTCTATCCCTTTTTCACTAGCGCTAGACCAAGTAGATTGTTTTGGCGTCTGAGACGGAGCACCACACCGATGTCAACATCTTTGATGATACCTAATATCATCATCATCATCATCATCATCATCATCAATAACATGATTATCTTTCCTGGTACAAGTGTAAATCAACACACCCAGCTATGGATTGAATAGTACTGTCTCGGCTTGTAACTAGGATTCTGCCCGTAAGAGTTATGCCCCTTAGACCCGTTACCGTATTTTTCGTAAATCGTATACATTTTCGCTATTACACCGGCCATTTCCGCTGTTGTGAGTCAGCGGGAATTTTCAAGTCTCTTTTCCACTTCTGCTCGACCGCAACAGACGTGTTCGTCGACCTCTAAGCCTTCTCCATCTCCGAAGATTCTTTCTAGGCAACACGCTTTTTACCTATTCCTTCACAATCAAGACCCTTTTAACTACACCCATGGTTATTTGTGTTTTATTGTTGGAGAAGTTTAACTGCCCGTAACTAGACTCTCTCAATACACCTGGTAATAGGACAAGATGTCAAAATAGGAGGCGTGAGAAGTAACACTACTGTTCTTCTACAAGGATATCTTTGGCATTAAATAACCAACAAAGGTTGATATGTCATTTGTATAAGTAGAATAGAGTGATCTGCCCCTGTGTCTAGGTTGAACAGGGTGATCTGTCCTTGAACAGAGTATTGTATAAATAGAACTATGGATGCGGCCATTGGCAATTCTACTCTTGACGTCTGAACCACGTCTTCCGCACTTCATACTGTTGTGTAGCGCATATATATGCCCTTCTGTCATACTCGGGTATAATATATATATATATATATATATATATATAGAGAGAGAGAGAGATAGAGGAGAGAGAGAGAGAGAGAGAGAGAGAGAGAGAGAGAGAGAGAGAGAGAGAAGAGAGAGAGAGAGAGCCGGGGGATATATTAGAGATAGGGATGGTGGTCTTACCTGGTACTCTGCAGGTTACTTGCTGACTGCTTCTCGTCTAGTTCGTCGGTCGCCATCTTATCTAGTTGACTTCTGTCTGCTGGGGGTTGATTTCTTTCTTGTTTCTTACTTATTTGGGCTGGGCTAAGCTGGTCATTGTCTTAATAATTTACAAACACAACAAGACATTGATTTTGCTTGATCAAGTTTTATTCTTAACCCATTTGATTGATTCCACCTCGGGAATGCGATTGAACCCCGGAAGAGACGATTTCTCTCCTTCAAAAGCTAGGTCGCATCTAACTCTAAACTATTTTCACGTGTCTGTCATGACTCGTTTTCAAGGGATCAAAAGGTTATAACCGTCACCGGTAATTTTCCACGGACTCCCTGATTTAAAAGTTAACAAACCTCAATTTAAATATTCCTAGCTACAGGTCTGTTAACAATTCATGACCTCTCATGAATTGTAACACAATCTTATATTATCTTTTATTGAGTTGTTAATTATAGAAATAATTGTGTCTGTTATTTGTATGAAAGTTAACAGACCTCAATTTAAATATTCCTAGCTACAGGTCTGTTCACAATTCATGACCGCTCATGAATTGTAACACAATCTTATATTATCTTTTATTGAGTTGTTAATTATAGAAATAATGGTGTCTGTTATTTGTATGAAATTTATCAGAGACTCCCTGATTTTAAATTAACAGACCTCAATTTAAATATTATAACTACAGGTCTGTTCACAATTCATGACCTCTCATGAATTGTAACACAATCTTATATTATCTTTTATTGAGTTGTTAATTATAGAAATAATTGTGTCTATTATTTGTATGAAATTTATTAGAGACTCCCTGATTTTAAAGTTAACACACCTCAATTTAAATATTCCTAGCTACAGGTCTGTTCACAATTCATGACCTCTCATGAATTGTAACACAATCTTATATTATCTTTTATTGAGTTGTTAATTATAGAAATAATTGTGTCTGTTATTTGTATGAAATTTATAAGAGACTCCCTGATTTTCAAGTTAAACAGACCTCAATTTAAATATTCCTAGCTACAGGTCTGTCACAATTCATGACCGCTCATGAATTGTAGCAATACCATTAAACAAAGAAACGGAACCAAATTAAAATGACCACAGTAGATTAGTTTGAATTATTTTTAGAGACAAACGTTAATCTCGCGGGACTATTGATCGGTTCCCAAATCTCGTTGCAGACGTCGACCTGTTGTTGCCTTGCAGGATTTCTTGACTTGCAAAAGTTGAATTTTCTTTATTCAGATAAGGACGCCATATTTCACCGTCCTTTTCGGATATTTCACACATTTCGAAATCACTCCACCGTCATTTTCCATCGATTTGTTTTCTTGGGTTATGGAAGCCATTTTCGCACTTAACTCTTAAGAATCGCGCGGAAGTGATAACGCTAATCTATTTCCAAAAGATTAGAAAATGAAAAAAATAAGAGAAAAAAAGAAAGAGAGAGAGAGAGAGAGAGAATAGAGAGAGAGAGAGAGAGAGAGAAGAAGAGAGAGAGAGAGAGAGAGAGAGAGAGAGAGAGAGAGAGAGAGAGAGAGAGAGAGAGAGAGAGAGAGGATATAGCGTATTCTAAGCTCAGCTAAAATAAATCATTCTTTTTGTATATATAACTGTTCATTTTATTTCACATAAAAACAGACATGTTACTTAATTACGAGGGTAAGTAAAAAAAAGTAATGCCATTTTGTTTAGGACAGGTATAATTACCAACACAGGAAAACATTGTATCATACATCAAAATGAAGCTGGTTCTCTGTGGATCACATCCCTACTTCTCCACATAGGTGAGTCAAAAAGTAATGCCATTTTGTTAGTAAAGGTATAATTACAACACAGGAACAAGTAATTCCATATCAAAATGAAGGCTGGCCTCTATGGATCACATCCCTAACTTCTCGACATAGTCACCGTTTCTCTCAATAGCAATGTTCCACCTTCGAAATGAAGAGTATGTATTCCTGCCGTAAATTCTGTGACTGTTCCTTGACCCACTTTTCACTACACATTTCACTTCATCGTAACTAGAATAATATTTGCCTCTCTTCGGACCCATAAAAAGGAGGGTTTTGAGAGGCAAACATTATTCCAGTGACGAGCAAGTTAATGTGTAGTGAAGAAATGGCTCAAAGAACAGTCAACAATGGGGCCACCTGTTGCCGTGAATCTGCGACACGTGATGCTTAAGGACGGAATATTTGCGGCTGTGCAGTCAGTGACATGCAAGAATCCACATTGGCCTTAGTCCACGCTGACCCGGAGTGGTGGATACTTTCTACTTTCTTTCATTTTGTTCCTTTATTCTTCTTTTTCTTCATTTATTTGTTTTTTTTTATACTTTGTTTTTTGTTCTTTTTTTTCCTTTTTTATTTTTTCTTTTTTCTTCGTTTATTTTTTCTTTGGTATTTTCTTTGATTCTTTTCATTTCTTTCTTTCTTTCTTTCTTTTCCTTTACATTTCGTTATTTCTTTTTTTGTTTTTTTTCTTTCTTTCTTTCTTCTTTCTTTTTTTCTTCTTTCTTCTTTCTTCATTTGATTATTTCTTTCTTTCTTTATTTGATCCTTTATTTCTTTCTTTTCTTTCTTTCTTTCTTTTCTTTTTTCTTTCTTTCTTTCTTTCTTTCATTTCTTTATTTCTTCTTTCTTTCTTTTCTTTTTTCTGTCCTTCATTTGATTCTTTCTTTCTTTCTTTCATTCTTTCTTTCTTTCTTTCATTCTTCTTTCTTTTTTTTTTGATTCTTTCTTTCTTTTATTTTCTTTTTTTTTCTTCTTATTTCTTTCTTTATTTGATTCTTTATTTCTTCTTTTCATTCTTTCTATTCTTTCTTTATTTTTTTTTTTTTTCTTTCTTTTTCATTCTTTCTTTCTGTTCATTCTTCTTTTCTTTCTTTCTTTTTCTTTTGATTCTTTTTTCTTTCTTTTCTTTCATTTTATATTTCTTTCTTTCTTTCATTTTTTCTTTCTTTTTATTTATTTGATTCTTTCTTTCTTTCTTTCTTTCTTTCTTTCTTCTTTCTAATTCTTTCTTTCATTCTTTTTCTTTCTTTTCTTTCTTTCTTCCTTGTCTTTCTTATATTCTTTTCTTTCTTTCTTTATTTCTTTTCCTTTATTTTCTCTTTCTTTCTTTTTCATTTCTTTCTTTCTTTCTTTATTTCTTGATTCTTTCTTTCTTTTTTCTTCTTCTTTTCTTTATTTTTTGATTCTTCTTTCTTCTTTCTTTCTTTCTTCTTTTTTGTTTCTTTTTTTCATTTTTCTTTCTTTCTTTTCTTTCTTCTTTTCTTTTCTTTTTCTTCTTTCTTATTTGTTCTCTAATTCTTTTCATTTCTTCTTTCTTTTCTATCTCTTTCTTTTCTTTTCTTCTTTCTTTTTTACTTTTTTTTTTTTCTCTATTTGATTTTTTTTTATCTTTTTTTTCCTTTGTCCTTTCTTTTCTTCATTCTTTCTTTATTTTCTTTATTTTCTTTGAATTCTTTTTTCCTTCATTCTTTTCTTTCTTCTTTTTGATTCTTTCTTTCATTCTTTCTTTTCTTTTCTTTCGTTCTTTTTTTCTTTCTTTCTTCTTTTTCTTTTTTTCTTTCTTTTTTCTTTCTTATTTGATTCTTTCTTTCTTTCTTTCTTCTTTCTTTTTCTTATTCTTTGATTCTTTCTTTCTTTTCTTTCTTTCTTTCTTTTTTATTCTTTCTTGTTTCTTTCTTCTTTATTTATTTGATTCTTTCTTTTCTTCTTTATTTCTTATTCTTTATTTTGATTCTTTTTCTTTTCTTTTTTTTCTTTCTTATTTTGATTCTTTTCTTTTTTTTCTTCTTTTTTTTCTTTCTTTCTTTCTTTCTTTCTTTTTTTCTTCTTTTCTTTCTTTGATTTCTTTTTTTCTTTCTTTATTTCTTTCCTTTATTTGATTCTTTCTTTCTTTCTTTCATTTCTTTCTTTTTTCTTTCTTTCTTTCTTTCTTTGATTCTTTTTTCTTTCTTTATTCTTTCTTTTGATTTCTTTCTTTTCTTTCTTCTTCTTCTTTTTCATTCTTTCTCTTTCCTTTCTTTCTTTCTTTGATTCTTTTTTTCTTTCTTTTTTCTTTCTTTATTTATCTTTCTTTCTTTCTTTCATTCTTTTCTTCTTTATTTATTTGATTCTTTCTTTTCTTTCTTTCATTCTTCTTTTGCTATTTAATTTTTGATTCTTCTCTTCCTCTTTCTTTCCTTTCTTTCTTCAGAACGAAAAAAAAACTCGCCCCAAAACAGACCCCCCCCAAATTATCATAAATATTCAAAAAATAAAATACAAACAAAAAAAAATAAACAAGAAAAGAAAGAAACCCCCCGCCCCAACACACACAACCACACACACACACACACACACACACACCACACCACACACAAAGATATTTGAATAATTTGTTGATTAAACCAGTGAAGAAAAGTTTCCGAAAAAAATAATGACTGAATATTGTTGCTAGGAGTAAAAAAAAAGAAGAAAAAAAACAAAAAAAAAAAAAAACAAAACAAACAACAAACAAACAAACAAAACAAAAAACAAACAACAAAAACAAAATTGCGTAAATATTTCGTACTCTCCAAATTTATTTAATTGAATTCAAAACACAAAATCAAGAAGGTGACATATTTGTTTAAAGATGGCCCGCCTCGAGGTAACTGTGACCAATTACGATATGACTTTACAAATGTCTTCTTGAGTCTTTACACGAAAAATATGGAATAAAAAGCAAAATTCCCAACACAGGCGAGCAATTATTTATGTATATGGGCATTCATAAGTATATACACACAGAGTACGAATGGATAGAAAAAAAAACAAACAATATATTGCCAGGTACACACACACACACACGCACACGCACACACACACACACCCACACACACCACACACACACACACAAGCAGACGAGCAATTATTTATGTAATGGGCATTCATAAGTATATACAGCAGAAGTA
>CM042170.1:19748059-19750559 GCA_023376005.1 Doryteuthis pealeii | reverse complement strand
TGTTTGGTTTAATCTTAATGGTTATATATATATATATATATATATATATATATATATATATACCCCTGTTGCGTATATACACAATGAGTTATTTTGATAGAGAGAGAAGAGAGAGGTAGACAGATAGATATTTACACACAGATGCATAACTTACTTGTTACTTTCTTTCTTTGGCCATTTGTGATCTCTAGTCTTTTCTGTTCTTTCTCGCCATGATGGATTCTATTTCTTCTCTTATAGTCTGGGTTCTTGTTGGTTCTTCATCTTCTTTCTTGGTCGGTTTTCTAGCTAAGATATGCTCAATCACTCAACAACGCCTGTTGATTTTTAAAACTTTTATTTGTCTTATCTTACTAACTAACACATCGCGCGCAAAGATGAGTACGGCCATCAAGAATACGTCTATTCTGGGTCACGTCCCGGCTGCAACTGAGGACCTAACTAGATCTCACGTGACTTCACGTGATTTGCGGTTTTCTCGCGTCTGGGATCAAACTTTCCCAACGGTCTGTAACTTTCCCTTTTGAGCTCTTTGTGTTCTCGCCCCCGCAGAATTATAGACTGTTTGCATTTCACATAGCTATACTGCTTTTGGGTAAGGTATGTATCCAGACACTCTTCCTTCAGCTGTGGGTAAATGGTAGGAGAGACTGAGCTCTTCAGGCTTGGCATGGCTACCAGTATATCAGAAAGAAAAAACTCCGAATAAAAACCGGTTAAACTTCGCTTAAGAAATTGACCTTGTGTCACATGCTGTTCATGTGGAGTGGTATATATATATATATATATATATATATATGGTTGTATGTGTATACGTATATATATATATATATATATATATATATATATATATATATATATATATCCAGCTATGGGTTAAATAGTAGGGCAGACTGGGCCCTTCAGCCTTGGGTAGGTAACCAGTCTAGGAGAGGGATAACTCTGAATTCAAAATTCCCTCCAGCTATGGGTTAAATAGTAGGGCAGACTTGGCCCTTCAGCCTTGGGTAGGTAACCAGTCTAGGAGAGGGATAACTCTGAATTCAAAATTCCTGAGGTCGGTCGTTGATTGGGTTTGTGGCAACCCTTGATGCACCAATTCTTTCCTATCGACTGTGCCAAAAAGTGTGGATGGTCCAACACAAGCATTCACCAATATAAACAAATCACTGTGTGGGTGTTCATTGTGTGTGTGAACCCTCATGCGTCGAAAATCGACGAGAGAGTCCATAATAATTATATATATATATATATACATATATTTATATATACGTGTGTGTGTGTGTGTGTGTGTGTGTGTGTGTGGTGTACTTCAACTGCTACTCCTACAATTTCACTGTAGTGGCATTGGTAGTTAATCCAAAAAGTGCTGGATGTATTTCGTAAAATATAAAGCATTAATAGTTGTAGATTTTTTTCTCACTCTCTAATACGATTTTAGTGTTTAAGTTGCATCTCCTGAAAAAGGTGCATCTTAAGCACTGAAACCATGGCAGAGAGAAACACTTTTTCTACAATTATATATATATATATATATATATATATATAATATATATATATGGAGTTTATAGAAAATTCTTTTTTTTTTTTTGAGTAGCTGAGATGAAAGAATCTTTTAAGTTAGGCCGTAAAGATGATTTTTCAGGTTTCTGTGTGAGTGTAGTAAAGAGCAAATTTTTCACCTGACAATATATAAAGAGACAGAGCCCAGTTTTAAAAAATATCCCTGCTTTTTTTTTCAGACTGCCCGGATTCATTTTGTTTTTTAAAAGTTTGAAGTATTTTTTTTTCTTTTTAAGTGTTGAGTAGCCACAACTCAACACTTAAAAAGAAAAAATCACTTTATATATATATATATATATATATATATATATATATATATATAAAGAGAGAGAGAGAGAGAGAGAGAGAGAGAGAGAGAGAGAGAGAGAGAGTAGTAGGATGAAGTGAAGCTTATCCAGAAGTGTGAAGACGCTGCAGTAGTAGATGGCGCTGTAGAAAGTATCAAAAGGCCAGAAGTGGCGGGAATATAATTTGGGTTGTCGAGTACAACTTATCTATGGTTGTTTACTGGATTCTTCCCCATTTATTTGTTTCCCTGTCAAGTCTGGGGGAGAAAAAGATAAAAGTGAAAAGAGAAAAGAGAAAAGAAAAAAGAGAAAAGATAAAAGTGAAAAGAGAAAAGAAAGGCTCCGTTATCAGAACATTCGGTGCAAAAGACGCACTTCACAAGTACAGTCCCGACGCTTAAGGATTTTCAACTGAACACCAGGGGGCGTTGATTGTTGAAAATCAAAACGATTTGTAAAAATCACGAGGAAGAATTGGACGTCGTAAATTCTTTCGCCTCTCAACCGAAAAATGGTGAGGTGGAAGCACTTCTCTTTGAGACTCTTATATAATGCTCTCTTCCTTATTTCTTCAATAGAAAAATTCATCTCGTCTATTGTAGGGATTTTAATAATACAAGAAGCACTTATGAATGAATTTAAAATACATC
>CM042170.1:19730559-19743059 GCA_023376005.1 Doryteuthis pealeii | reverse complement strand
GCTGTAGGTAGCTTACAAAATGTCTAGCCACACTGAAGAGACTTGATAAGTCGAAACACGTGTCTGTGGATGACCCTATATATATATATACATAATCGATGGAGTGATCTATTGTCAGTTCCCCCTTTTTATTAGACAAGGGAGATTTTTTTGCATATGACGTGTACCACCATCAGCTCCCCAGTTTACCGAGCCAAGCTGTTCTACTCTCATGCGCTGAGATGGCGCGGGCCAATATCGAACGAGAGATAGAGAGAAATAGAAACAGACTGATATATATATATATATATATATATATATATATATATATATTAGGAGGGAAGGATTGAGTAAATCCGACAAAATGTGGTTGAAAACAGAGGAAAAGTGGATATAACAACACAGCAACTAAATTCAATTGACATTTCGCCTCGTTATTTAGCTGAGGCTTCCTCAGAATTTATTGAAACAAGGGCTTTTACATTCTGCTTTTATACTGAAAAGGTAAATGGGTAAGGGATAGAAAGAGGAGAGGGTTTGGGTGTGTGGTATAGAGATGGGAAATTGAGAAAGGAGGAGTGGGTTTAGTATGTGGTGTAAAAATGTCTCAATAAATTCTGAGGAAGCCCCAGCTAAATAACGAGGCGAAATATCAAGTGAATTTAGTTGCTGTATTGTTATATCCACTTTTTCCTCTATGTTCACACACACACACACACACACACACACACACACACACACACACACACACAAACACACACACACACACACACACATATATATATATATATATATATATATATCTAACTTTCTCCACACACTGTCGGATTAATTTCCTCTTATTTCTCCCAACCCCTCCCTCACATATATGAGCATCTAAAAAATAACCTATCTCATAGAGGTTCTTCACGGAACAAATGGACATGCTACTATTAAACACACTCCCCTACCCGGATTTTAACAGCATGTTAAACCCACAAAAACACCTGAACTTTTATAATTCTTCTATAATGCTCCCTTTCTAATAATCTATCAACAATTTCTTCAAATAAGAAATTTTCTCCTGAAGATGACCTAAGGTCGAAACTAGTTGAGAATAAACAACATACAAGAAATATTCCTGATTGTCTTAATACTTTTTGTTCCCACTATATATATATATATATATGAGTAAGAAAAGGTGGAATGAAAACATCACACAATGCTGTTAAAGAAGAAAACAATTTATAATATAATCATTTTCTTCTTTAACAGCATTGTGTGATGTTTTCATTCCACCTTTTCTTACTCATATTGTCGGATTAATTTCCTTTCTTTTAACTTATATATATATATATATATATATATATATATATATATATATATATATATATATGTGTGTGTGCGTGTGTGTGTGTGTGCGCGTATATATATATATATATATATATATATATATATATATATATATATATATATATGATACTAATATATTATTATTAGAGAAAAAATAAAGGGTCTACCATCGCGCGTCGGCTGCATGCAAAGATTGAAAGAAAAATAACGTAGCGTTCAACCATTATCCGAAAAATATCTTTAATTTAACTAAGGAATTACATCGACTTAGTTAAACGTAGGGTAGGGTCCTGATGAGATCATTTCAATTTGATTGAAACCATGGTAGACCCTTTATTTTTCCTCTAATAATAATATTAGTAGTATTAATACTGTTCAGTATTTTTAATATATTGAGCACTTTTGGATTATTTACTGATGCCACTGCGACGGAAAAGTTAAAGCGGCAAATTGGATACTATATATATATATATATATATATATATATATATATATATATATATATATAGTGTGTGGGATTGTCACTGTTTCAGCTTTTGCTGGAACGGTGTGCCAAACGCAGTATTATTGGAAGAGTGCTCAATATAAAATAGAGCTGTTATATAATTGTGACAGAGAACACGAGGTGAGTGGCGAGCGTCAGGGCCTGCCGTATTCTCGAAGGAAGCGGGCTAGGCTTTGCCTGACATGTCGGACTGTAGAATCGAACCCACTTCCTTCAGAATGCAAACATTGTCACCGAAGTCTAGAAGCTACAATCCCGGATGTAAGCGCCAGGTGCCCGGATGATGTCTATGATGATTCCAGCGGTCGGGTTTGGCTCGAGAATCTCGTGCGTGAGGTGCAGACACCCGGATGTTGAAGGAGCGCGAGAACAAAAAGGCCACCCCCACCATGCACAGTGTGTGATCCTGAGATCAGGGGGGGGGGGGAGTGTGACAGAGAACACGAGGTGAGTGGCGAGCGTCAGGGCCTGCCGTATTCTCGAAGGAAGCGGGCTAGGCTTTGCCTGACATGTCGGACTGTAGAATCGAACCCGCTTCCTGATGATGATTCCAGCGGTCGGGTTTGGCTCGAGAATCTCGTGTGTGAGGTGCAGACACCCGGATGTTGAAAGAAAATTAGTATAAGTAGAATAATAAAATAAATATATAAAGGTTTTAATGTTCCTTTGTCATCAAATAAATAGATATGTAAAACTTTTATATATTTTGGGATGTTTGTTTATCTTTTAGAAGCATTGGTGAATATATTAATATTTATATTTTTGCTTGAAGGCAATTACAATGCGCATATCTCATAAAATTCGATAATTATAGAAGATAAATAATATTGACAAGTGAATCTCGCAAAGAATTACTCGGCGTGTAGAACATTGTACAGCAGCTGTTTCGACTTTATTAAGTCTCATCAGCGATGTATACTAACGATCTCCCTCCAACACACGCACACACACACACACACACACACACACATATATATATATATATTCCTTAATAGATAGATAGATAGATAGATAAGAATTTGCATTAATTTTGTCCGGAAGAAACTTAAAAAATAAATCAATTAACGACAAAGTAAATTGATATACGTATTAATATATATATATATATATATATATATATATATATATCAAGACAGATCGAAAAACTGATATTTGGAAGTGTGTTCGGCGCCTGGCTTCTAGGTCGCTGACATTTGAATTACGTCATTAAACCAAGGAATTCTATTGGCTCAATTGTTCTCAGTAACATTTACAGCGTTAAAGACGTTGTAATTCTGAATTGATTTTGTAATATTGTTCCCATTCTTCAAGAACAGATTATCAAAATTTCTTGTCCTCTTCAGAAAATCTATCTTAAACTTCAGTTGAGCATTTAAACGTTTCTTGAATAACATCCCCTTTCGATGACAACCAATGTTCAAGTCACCTCTACTGAGAGTTCCATGCATTGTTGATCAGGTAGCATAGACTCCTGACGCTGTCAAATTAGCGTCCATTGCTATGGTGGTCATCCTTGCTTCTTTGTTCACTAGGCTAATCAGCATTTCTTTGTTTTGCTCTTTCTGTCACGCTCCCGTTCTGTTAGAATACGCTGACTCTCCATTGCTGATAGAGGAAGGACACCCCCAAACAAAACAAAACAAAACAACAACAAAAAAACAACAACAACAAAACAATAACAAAAAAAAACAAAAAAAAAAAAACAAGAGGTGTTCTGAGTAGAGTAGGTCAATTTTTCACTTTTTAAAAATATCAAATTATCCATCTATGCGAAAGTTGTGTGTTAGTATTCTGATTACTGATAACAAAAATTAGATATTTTACTTGCACCATTGTTTGAGGAAATAGCATCAAAGATCGTCTACTAAAATGCACTAATTTAGGATTTCTGTCCCGCTTCCGTTCTATTAGAATACGCTGACTATCCATTGCTGATAGGGAAAAGGACCCTCCCCTCCAACTCCCCCCCCCAAAAAAAAACAAGGGGTGTACTGAGGAGATGGTTTGATTTTTCACATTTTTAAAAATATCAAATTGTTCATCTATGTGAATGTTGTATGTTTTATAATGAATACTGATACCAAAAATGAGATCTTTTACTTGCACCATTGTTTGAGGAAATAGCATCAAAGATCGTCTACTAAAATACACTAAAATCATCATTTTCGCTAAATTGAGCCTTTAGAATACGAGGATTTTTAGTGCATTTTTAGTAGCCGATCTTTGATGCTATTTCCTCGAAGATGGTACAAGTAAAAGATCTAATTTTTGGTATCAGTATTTAGTATACTAACACACATCTTGTGGTGTAGGAGATAACCTGATGGACTGCACCGGTCAGGCTTATAGATTCATTTCGGACTAACACACTTGCATGTTGGTGGTGATGGTTTCGTTTTGCGGCATATCAACCTTTCTCGGGTCATTTAATGCCGTATCAAGTCATTTTGATATTCGGTTTCAAACAGTATCAGCAGTTAACTAAACCTATCTTTTTTCAATACCTCTCTCTCTCTCTCTCTCTCTCTCTCTCTATATATATATATATATATATATATATATATATATATATATATAGAGAGAGAGAGAGAGAGAGAGAGAGAGCGAGAGATAGATAGTCTAGTTTTCAATGCATATATTATATCTGTATATTTATTTGTTATATATATATATATATATATATATATATATATATATATATATATATATATATATATTGTGTGTGTGTGTGTGTGTGTTTGTGAGTCTAGTTTTCAGTATATATATTATATCTGTATATATTATATATATATATATATATATATATATATATATATACAGATTATATATATTATATATATATATATATATATATATATATATATATATATATATGATATTAGTATAGGAAAAATTAAGGGTCTACCATGGTTTCAATCAAAATGATTTCATCAGGACCCTTCCCTAAGCTTAACTAAGTCGATATAATTCCTTATTTAAACTCTTAATTTTTTTTTAGACTCTTAATTTTTTCCTCTACTAATATTATTGTTATTATTGTTCTATGTTTTTGATATATTGCGCACTGATGCCACTGCAATGGCAATTGGATATTATATATATATATATATATATATATATATATATATATTAATAATAGAGATTCGCTTCCTGTTTTAGTCTGTAACAAAAACTACGTCTGTGCTTACGTCACACTTCCTAAAATCGTCATAACATAGAATAAATACACTCAAAATTTGAGCATGCAACGTTAGACAATCCTCACTGGTTTTTTAAACAAGTTTTAATAAATACATACCTGGTATTATCTATCTATATATAGTTTGTTTTATTTTAATATATATTTAAAGTTATCAGAACTAAGTTTCCATTTCAGTTTTTTTATTTTTTTACTCCTTTAATAAATTTATTTTATTTTTTACTCCTTTAATAAATTTGATGATTTTACTTTACTTATGATACAAACTCTCTGATATTAAATTTTCCCCGCAGGCAATATTTATTTTACGATGCCCAGAGAGCGTTTTTATTTTGCTAGTATATATATATATATATATATATATATATATATATATATATATATTGGTCTATAATATGTATTTTGTGGATTTAGTGCAAAGCATGAGTAAAGTGCGAAATAAATGAAAAACTGAGTTGGATGTTATGTCCTGAGTTCCATTTTATTTCATCTAATATTTCGCAGGGGTGACATCTATTGGAATGCCGACACGTGTTTTGACCGAGAGATTGTTCTTGTACACATAGTATTCTAAGGACAATATCTCAGTCGAAACACTTGTCGGCACTCCAATAATTAATTTTTATCCATTCAACGTTTTCTCTCCTTTATTTATTTTTTCAACATAATTGTCGGATTCACCTCCATTTTTTAACTTTTTCTATTTTTCTGTCTCCCCCCCCTCTCTCTCTCTGATTCAATCTATCTATTAGTCTGTTTTCTCTCTCTCTCTCTCTCTCTCTCTCTCTCTATGTATGTATCTATCTATCTATGTCCATATGTTCATATCTATCTATCCATCTATTTATCAATCTATCTATCTATCTCTGTTCATATCTATCTATGTATGTATCTATCTCATATAGCTTAATTAATCTAATTAAATCTATCTATCTATCTATCTATCTAATTATCTATCTATCTATCTCCATATATTCTATCTATCTATCTATCTATCTATCTCCATATATTCATATCTATCTATCTATCTATCTTTGTTCATTTCTATCTATGTATGTATCTATCTCATATAGCTTAATTACGTCTAATTTCATAATTTCATAATTAAATAACCCACGGAGGTAGGTATGCCATTAAAACAAAGAACCTAACCTAGACCAATCCTATCTATCTGTCTGGCGTTTTGTTTTATCTATCTTAGTTTATCCCAGTCTATCTCTCCTAATCGTTAAGGTAAATTGAACCTAATTTTCGAATGATTATCCAAAAATCAAATCCGTAATGGCCGAACATTGACGCTAAAACGAGGCAAATTGACGATTAAATTTGTCCCTCCCCAATTTAACGTCACCTTCGACATTTTGATGCGACATTTTAACCATTAAAACTAACGACATTTCTTTTTACCTCCCAAAATCAAAGAGTGACTTAATGTTAATCTGATAATACGGTCTTAACGTGTTTCTTCTTCTTCTTCTTCTTCTTCTTCTTCTTCTTCTTCTTCTTCTTCTTATTTCATTCTTATTATTATTATACTGCTTCTTTCATTCTTCTTCTTCTTCTTCTTCTTCTTCTTCTTCTTCTTCTTCTTCTTCTTCTTCTTCTTATTTCATTCTTCTTCTTATTATACTGCTTCTTTCATTCTTCTTCTTCTTCTTCTTCTTCTTCTTTGTTTGTTTGATTCTTCTTCTTCTTCTTCTTCTTCTTCTTCTTCTTCTTCTTCTTCTTCTTCTTCTTCTTCTTTCATTCTTCTTATTATTATTCTGCTTCTTTCATTCTTCTTCTTCTTCATCTTTTTCTTCTTTCTCTATCTTCTTCTTTTTCTTCTTCCTTCATTCTTCTTCTTCTACTTCTTCTTCATTCTTCTTCTTCTTCTTCTTTGTTTGATTCTTCTTCTTCTTCTTTGTTTGATTCTTCTTCTTCTACTACTTTTTCTTCTTTCTTTCTTCTTCTTCTTCTCCTTCTTCTTTCATTCTTCTTCTTCTTTCTATATCTTCTTCTTCTTGGCCTGATTATTATAGTTTAAATATAACCCGTCAAGGTGACTCGTTTAAAATGGATCAATGTGAACTCGGTAAATGTCTCCCCGTGTCCTATTTGTCTCTCTGCTTTTCTATTTTGGTTGGTTCGATTTTATGGCATATAAACCTTTTTGGGATTATTTTATGCCAAACGCATTTTGTTTTATTAATTCTTGATAGGTATTCAACATTTATTTCAATCTCAGTTTTTTTCAAACTCGACAGAATATACTTCCCTAACTTTTAATATATTTGCTCTATCAACTATCAACTCTTTATTTATAGATATAGCAAACTACAATATGAACATTTTCCAGGTTAGTAGTTGTGGGAGTAAATTGGAGGGGAACTTGTGGAAATGTTTTAAAGTTTAATTCAATATACACCAGGGGCGATGATTGATAGGGACGGTTGGCAAAAGAGATTCATGTGAATCCGTGCTGACAGCCCGACGATGACGACGACGACGACGACGACGAAGACGATGATGATGATGATGATGATGATGATAGAAAGGGTTTGAAGTTTGTCCATTCTCCTAGACTGGTTGCCAAACAATAATAGAGGACCTTGTTAGCCGTTTAATTTTATGGTTAACTGGGAACAAGGACGAACACATAATTGACGTTCTCATGTGGACACCTACACATGGAACACCAGTGTAGGCCAATCAACAAAAAAGAAAATCTACGTCCTTCAACTCTGTGGATTCTAGATTACCGCGCGGAAGACCTGCCAGGGGCGATGACTGATAGGTACGTTTGGCAAAAGAGATTCATGTGAATCCGTGCTGACAGCCCGACGACGATGAAGACGATGACGATGATGATAATGATGTTGATGATGCAGAGATAGAAAATGAGAAAGTAGAAAATGACTGTTACAGAACGCCCATTTTTTTTCGACGGGGTGTCTTATCTCTCTGCTAGACTTGCAGTCAGCATATTCTAAGCCCCCGACACATGACTTTAGATTTTACTATTTTTCCATGTCTGGAGTATCCCACTCCTGTTTTGAATTGAAGTTTGTCCTTCTCCTAGACTGGTCGCCAAATAAGAATAGAGGATCTTGTTAGCTGTTTAATTTTGCACTTAACTGGGAACAAGGACGAACACACGTGGACATCGACACATGGACACACCAGTGTAGGCCGATCAACAAACAAACCTACATCAGTCTGCTCTGTGTGGGTTCTGGATTTGCGTGCCAAAGATTTGTATGGTTTGTTTTTGTTTTACGGCATATCAACCTCGGTGGGCCATTTAATGCCGCAAAGTTTTGAAATAAATTAATTCTTAAGAGGTACTCAATTTTTTATAAACACATTTTTCTATTTAACCCATATATGGAACCATAACAGGTACTTCCACTCCGGATCAGAGTGGAACAGGGAGCAATGGTGATAAATCGATGTCCACATTCCCCAGAGCTCCAGAACTGGAACCTCACCATCATATTGAGTTTAACGTAATTCCTAGGACATGAAAATCTCAGCCGCCGCCTTCAAGCACATATGGATAAAAAGGGTTGGGGCTTGCCATAAGGGCAACAGGGTTGGGACAATCATATAGGAGCTGTGGCTGACGTGATCAGCCAATTGATCGGACAGGGCCTCTCCGACCGACCGTTAGCCTAAGTAAGGATTTAAATGTTGTATGTCATAGACTGCTCAGCCAGCAGGATTCCGTCCTTAAGCATCATTGGTGGCCTCATTGGGGGGGGGGTCTTGCCTCTCTGCAGAGGTGTAGATGGTGTATTTTAAAGCCCCACCGACAGGACTGCTGAAGATTTGCCAGAAGCAGTGACTGATAGGGACGGTTGGCAAGAAAGAGTCATGGGAATCCGTGCTGCCAGCCCGACACGACGACGACGATGATGATGATAATGCAGAGATAGAAAGAAGAAAGTAGAAAATGTCTGTTGAGTGTGGTGATGACAAAAAAGATTATCCTAGTCTTGAATTAAGCAGATTTAGACGGATTATGTGTGTCTGTCAATGATTCTCGAATAAAATCCGAGATTCTGTCGACGAGGATTAAAGTAATTGTGTCTCTATCGATCTAAAACACTACCACCACCCGGCCCACCCAACCGTCCTAGCATTTGCATATGGAACAGAAAAGTCGACCCTCTGATAACAATTTGTTCGTCAGGAGACAAATTTTTTAAAAATAAAATAAAAAATAAAATAAAATAAAAAAAGAAAGTCTCGTTTATTGATTTTTTTTTGTATTTATAGGTATTTATTTATAGTTTTTTTAAATTTCTCTGAATGTTTGAGATGAGGCTTGATGATTAGTATTATCTGCATTATTCGGACTATTGTCCTCATCTTCATTGTTATTTGTACAACGTTTCGGTCGATATGCCCTCCGGCCTTCTTCAAGTATTTCTTGTCGGACTCGGGAACCTTCTTTTCGGACTCGGGAACCTTCTTGTCGTAATCGGGAGCCATCACGGAACTTCGAACTTAACCCTTTATTTAGTCCGCGGGTGTATCCTGTTCTCATTCCGCTAACCATAGCTGGGGTAGGAGTTGGACACATGGCCTAGTGGATAAGGTAGTTAGGTTAAGACAGTTCTAAGTGACAGTTATCTCTGGATTCCAGGTTCAATCCTGAGTAGAGGCAGTAACATAGAAAAATAATTAATACAACTCCTACCCCAGCTATGGTTAGCGGAATGAGAACAGGATACCCCCGTGGACTAAAATGTTCGTCTGCCAAGTTCCTTACCCTTGCAGCTATAGTTGACCGTCAGTCTAGGGTGAACAATTAATTGCTACATACTTTACGGCGGTATGTTTTTACAATCACCAGAGAACTCAAATCTGTAAACAGACGGGTAACGGCTAATGCCAAACGGTGAAGTTACAATTAATGTCCCCCCACAGTGCTCAACCATGGGAGTGGGAAGCATATTATATATATATATATAAAAAGGGGTAGTTAATCAAGATATATATAGAGAGGGAGAAAGTGACAGGCAGAATGTTAAGTAAGAGTCAGTTTTTGACTTAAATGGAAATTACGACTAATCAGAACCAATTGAAAGGGATTTTTTTCAAACACAACTCAATCCCAGAATTAAGGAATATTTTGGAATGTATTTTGTGTCATCAAAGTAAATAGGAAAAAAGCCTTTAGGAAACAATCATTGACTCACTCTGCTTTAGTATAATAATAGATATAAGATGAAAGAAAAATAAGTGTGCCAACACCAGGGAGAGATTTTTCGCTTCCATTATTTTTGTTATAATAAAGACAAATCTCCACTAATTCTTCAGGAATGTATCATTTTTGACATGTTTTTTTATTCCACTTTAACTCTTTTTAACCATATCCTTTTCAATGCTTCCTTCATTATATATATATATATATATATATATAATGTATGTGTGTGTGTGTGTGTGTGTGTGTGTCTGTGTGTGTATGTGTGTCTATGTGTGTGTGTACATATATAGATACATATACATACTTATATATATATGGACAAGATGCTTAAGAACATTATATATATATATATATATATATATATATATATATATTACATATATATATAATGTTCTTAAGCATATTGTACACACATGTATATACATATACATATATATGTATACATATATGTGTGTGTGCATATATATGCATATATATGTACGTATATATACAAAACATTTGCGAACATTATACATATATATATATATACACATATATATATACATATGTATATATATACATATGTATATATGTACAAATGTATACACATATATATATGTACAAGACGCTTAAGAACATTATATATATATGTGTGTATGTATGTGTATGCATGTGAGTGTATAATGTTCTTAAGCGTCTAGTACACACACACACACACACACACACACACACAAACACACACACACATATATGCATATATGTACATGAATATATTTGGGAGAATATATATATATATATATATATATATATGTATATATATGTATATATATATGTAATATATGTATGTATATATAAAGACGCTTGAGAAGCTTATATATATATATGTATATCTTTTAAAATATATATATATATATTATATATATAATATATATATATATATAATATATATATATATATAGTTCAGTCGGTAGAGCGTTCGGCTAGAAACCACAAGGTTCCTAGTTCGATGCCGGTCCTCGCCAATCAGCGTATGAGTAGCACATAGATGATCTGTGCGGTAAAGTAAGGAGCTGATGGTAGGTGTGGCGCCCTACCTCAGATGCTAAAACAATTCCTTGGTCTAGCGCTATTGAAAAGGGGACAGACTCCCTCGCTGATTGGCTGATACCGACTTTAGGCCGCCCCATCGTCTTACTTTACTTATATATATATATATATATATATATATATATATATTTAAGAAATGGATATAAAGTAACCTACTCGAGTTTCATCATCTGAATCATCAGGGTTACATCCGCTGAATTAATCGAGTTTTCGATTAATATCAGTTGATACCACGTATGTCTGTTGAAACTGGTCTTATCTTTATAGATGAACGCGTGTTTATGAATTCAGCGGATGTAACCCTGATGATTCAGATGATGAAACTCGAGTAGGTTACTTTATATCCATTTCTTAAATAAATTTTGCTCTACATTGTATTGAGCACTTTGTATTTGTTTTTTCACGGTCTTAACCCCTGGATACTGTGCGCTCCCAACGATCGTACCCGTACCTACCGGTAAGCCACTACTCATACATTAACGTATATATATATATTATAATGGAGATTGTGTGTTTTTCTGTCTGTAACCGAAACTATATTCCTACTCAAGTCACAATTCTCATAGTTATTGACATCACATTCTCCATGATTTTATTTTTATCTAAACCTCAATTATTAATAAAATTGTCTTACATTATTAATACTGTTAACTATGTCTACATACTGACAACATGTAATTATATTTATATATACAACAAAATAGCGCTTTACAGTGTGAATGGGAATGCTAATTTGCATATTAATATTAAAAAATCGAATTTAATAAATATGTGCTTAGTATTATTGATTTCTAACTGTTTGGTTTTATTTTAATGAATATAAGCAACAATCTCTTCAATGAATCTTAAATGAAATCCATTAACAAGATAAAATAACTGTCATTTTATTCTTTACTTCCTCTTTTAACTAAATACTTAAATTAGAAAAATAACAATGAAAGATAGAGTGATGGAAGAGTAAGTTTCAGTTGTTCCATTTTTTTATTATACTCTCTCTGTTTCAAATCTTTTATTATACTCCCTCTGTTTCAAATCTTTTTATCTGTATTCTTATTTAGTTTCATTAGCCTTTCTAATTTAATACAATATTTTATTACATTAAAACTTAAATACTTGCACCCGGAGGGTGCATATATTTGCTAGTATATATAATGTTCTTAAGCGTTTTGTACAGCCAAGCGTATATCTTAGTAGGGCGAATGCCC
>CM042170.1:19688059-19720559 GCA_023376005.1 Doryteuthis pealeii | reverse complement strand
GATCCAACAGTTTTCTGGATGATTTGACAGCAAATCATATAATAATAATAATAATAATAATAATAATAATAATAATAATAATAATAATAATAATAATCACGCATCAACTGGTGGACTTCGCATGAAATTGAAGGAGAACGAAAAGATGGGCAAACATCTGGACCTTGCCAGAGAATTGAAAAAGCTGTGGAATATGAGGGTCAAAGTGATACCAATTCTAGTTGGTGCACTTGGAACGGTCCCAATAAAATTGGACAAAAAGACTGGAGGATCTGGAAATCAGAGGAAGAATTGAGACCATCCAGACTACTGCACTGCTG
The DNA here is from genome assembly GCA_023376005.1 of Doryteuthis pealeii. Classification (NCBI taxonomy): domain Eukaryota; kingdom Metazoa; phylum Mollusca; class Cephalopoda; order Myopsida; family Loliginidae; genus Doryteuthis; species Doryteuthis pealeii. The sequence continues at coordinate 19,720,239 of CM042170.1, read as the reverse complement.
CAATCGGCTAGAATATTCAGAAGAGTCCTGGAGGCCTGAGGAGACTTGTTGTCACTCAGACTCCAGTGAAAGACCAGCAGCTAATGCTGATGTGAAAACTCAAAAGGAGCAAATAATAATAATAATAATAATAATAATAATAATAATAATAATAATCATCATCAGCAGCAGCAGCAACAGCAGCAGCAGTAGCGTAACTTGTCACGAGGCAGCAAACCAGAGAGATACGAATGAACTATTCAGAGCATTGGGTCTGCGAAACCAGCTTGTTAACCATTACACCATGATGAGATGTCCAAATTAGTCCTGTTTTTATTTACTAAGTTTTGGTCAGGGAGTGTCGGAGGCGTAGTGGCTAACGTACTGGACTTGCGACATCGTCATACACGCACACATACACACTAATACACACATACGCTCGCACACACATACTCAGACAGCAAACACTCGCATACACACTGACACACTCGCACTCCTACATACACTCATATACACACAAACACATTGACACATCCACTGACTTACAGTATCACTCAAACACACACTCACACACATACGTATACTGACACACACACACTCAAGCACAAACACTCACACACATACGCTGGCACACACGCACTCATACACAAACACTTATACACACACATATAATCACATACACACTGACACATACACTGACACATGCACTCATACACACACACTCACATACATACGTATACTGACACACACACACTCAAGCACAAACACTCACACACATACGCTGACACACACACACACACTCACACACTCACTCACACACGAACACTTATACACACACATTCAATCACATGCACACTGACACATACACTGACACATGCACTCATACACACACACTCACACACATACGTACAGTGACTCACATACACTCATGCACAAACGCTGACACACTCTCACATAGACTCATAAACAAACATTGACATACACTCACACTGACACACATACACTGATACACACACTGACACACACTCGTGCAAAAACACTGACACACGTACATACACACTGACACATACATACTGACACACACGCACTCCTACATACACCCATATACACATAGTCACACTGACACAGTCACTGACTAACAGTATTACACAAACAGACACACACACATACACACACACACACACACTGACAAACACACACACACTGATACACAAACACTGACACACACACACATACAATCACATACACACAGACAACTTACACGCATTGAACACACACACACTGACACACACATACGTACACTCACACACACACTCATGCATAGACACTTACACACACATACACACACACACCAATACACATATACGCTCTCACATACACACTCTTACACACACACATACACTCACACACACTGACAAACTGACATGCACACTGACACACACATATGTTATCACACACACTTGCACACCCACCCACACACATACGCCCACACCCTCACCCACCCACCCACATTTGCACACACCCACCCACCCACACACACTTGCACACTTGCACCCCCCACACACTCACGGTAATGACAGAAATGCATGACAGTAACCAATTGGTAGTGGTCAAATAGATACGACAAAATTTTTCTTAAAACTTTTCAGGTAAAAAAAAAAAAATAATAAAATAAAATAAAATTTAGTTCGGCAGAATGATCTTGAAATTGCCGCCACACAGGCGCTAGAAGAGGTGAACGTGGGGGGGGGGAGGTATGTCTTTTGAGCAGTAGCAGTCATGGAATTTCAGGTGCCAGCGAATAATTAACATCGTGTGTTTTTGTGATTGAAACTCATCTCAATATATATATTTACCAACCCCTCCGCACAGGGAGTGACACAAGGTCAATTAAGCGGAGTTTAACAGGTTTGAATTCAGAGTTTTCCTTCTCTTAGACTGGTTACCTAGCCAAGGTTAAAGAGTCCAGTCTGCCCTGCTATTTAACCATAGATGGAGAGAGAATTGGATTCATACCTTTCCCAAGAGTATTAGCGCAATGTGAAATTCAAACAACTTCGTCCAGGAATTGAACTCGAGTCAACGAGTCCATTTCCTCTAACTCTAACCATTACACCACGTGCCTCATCTCAATATATGGTGACATCCCGTGTTCGATTTGATCACCAAAAGGGAGGAAAACCAATCATTTTTTTAGATGTAATTTTAAAAAAAATATCCTCTTCCTTATACAGCAAAAATAAATAAAAGAAATCTTTAATTTTTCATGAGTTTTGTTGAATTTCAATTCATGGGGAGGGGGTTAAAACATATAGAATTCTGGGCATACCTAATTTACTTATCTCAATTGGTTCATTATCTATCTATCCATCTCAGTGTCTTCAAATCTATATATATATATATATATATATATAATATATATATATATATATCGAAGAATGCGATCAACCTGGAAATTTTCTGACATACTTCGTAGATAGTTTAGATAGATAGATAGATAGAGATGGAGGTGTAGAAATCTAGTTGAATATATATATATATATATATATATATATATATATTATATATATATATATCAGGCTGTTAGTTTCACTATATCAGTTATTAATAAATAAACAAACATCCACATTATTTATCTACCTACCTATCAGCCTCTCCCCCTCTCTCTCTCTCTCTCTCTCTATATATATATATATATATGATAAAAAAACAGCAACACACACTGACACACACTGACACACACACACACACTGACACACACACGCACACACACACACACACACATATATATATATATATATGTGTGTGTGTGTGTGTGTGTGTGGAAACACGGTGAGGAAAATAATCCGACAATATGAGGAGAAAATGTGTGTGTAAGTGTTTATGTAACAGTGTCCTGAAGATGGTACAATATACCGAAATGCTTAAGTATTGACACATAAAATTGTTTCCCCAAATCATAACATCCTGTGTTTGTTATATTTTTAAAATATTTTCTTCTCATATATATATATATGTGTGTGTGGTGTGTGTGTGTTGCTCTTCTCTATCATATATATATAAATATATAAATAAATGTATACATGAGTGTGTGTGTGTGTGTGTGTGTGTGTGTGTGTGTGTGCATCTGTCTGTCTGTGTATGTGAATGTGTGTATGTGTATGCACCTGATCCTATGGCAAATAAGAATCATAATTTGATTTTTATTTTTATTAATGACGATCTTTCAAACCGTATGCAATCTGAGTAATGATGTAATTATTTTGATAAAATAAAAAAGAAGCTTCATCTTTCCTCGGATAAATACTGAAAAGTTTATAAAAATCGAGTAATTAGTTGATTTTATGGTAGATTTTAACTATTGGATTTTTCTTTTCTTTTCGCCCGAAAAGTCTTCCGTAAATTGGGTCATAGCTAATTTGGTTAATCATTTTTTGTCTGTGAGATTTTCGCTAAACTTTGTTCGGTCCCATTTGAAAAAAATAAAAATCATAGTCGTCTTAGATAACACAAAGAAGTTGATAAATCTTCAACATTGCCGTCGGCGTCTATATTCCCCGATTTATTAACGTCATAATTAAAGGAAACCATACAGACGCTGACGATATCTTTTTTTTTTTTTTTTTTTAAATATAATTGAAATAAAATTGAACTTTTTAATTAAGGAATTCAAATAAGAATTTAAAATGTGCGCATTCAACAGACACAGTCAACAGTTCATAATTTTAAATTTAAAGTTTTTTGTTGTTTGTTTTTTTTTTTTTTGTTGTTGATTTTATATTTCATTTTCACGAAACAAAAATATTTAAAAAAAACAAAATCCTTCTATACACTGACAGGAGACTTTGTGACATGCACTAGGTGTATCTCATCATATTTGGTGAGTGACAAAAACAAATGGAACTCTTTGGAAAAAGAGAACATAAATAGTCACCCATATAACATTAAAATTATTTCCCCTCTTATTTTTTTAATTTTATTTCTCTGAACTTTTTAGATGAGGCTTGATAATTAGTATTATTTGGACTATTATCCGGATCTTTATTCTTATCTGTACAACGTTTCGGCCGATGTGCCATTAGGCCTTCTTCAGGTATTTTTTGTCGGACTAGGGAGCCTTCTTGAATTCGGAAACCTTCCCGATTACGACAAGAAGGTTTCCAACTTCGGAAAAGAAGGTTCCCGAGTTCGTGAAGGTTTCCGATTCCCACAAGAAATATCTGAAGAAGGCCGAAGGGCACATCGATCGAAACGTTGTACAGATAACAATAAAGATGAGGACAATAGTCTGAATAATCCAAATAATACTATTATTTTTTCTTTTTCTTCTTTGCTCTTCTTCTCAAACAATGAAAATAGATATATTTGTTTGCCCGAGAAGGTGATTTCTGATCTGCAATAAGAATATTCTGGAATTGCAAATGAGAGAAATTTGGAAAAAAACAAAACAAAAAAGAAAATGAAAAAAAAAAAAAAAAAAGGAACGTTTTTTTACATAAATTTTATCGTGGCCAGTCACATGAAAAAATTCACAGAAAAAAGAAATTAAAAAAAACAAACAACAAACAAAAAAAAACCATAAATTACTTATCTGCAATAAGAATATTCTTTAATTGCAAACGAAAGAAATTTAAAAAAAAAAAAAAAACAATGAAAAAAAAAAACAAAAAAAAAAACAGAAACATATTTTTTTATATAAATTTTATCATGGCCAGTCACATAAAAAAAAAATCACAGAAAAACTCACAATTTTCGCAAGGAAAATAAAATCATTGAAAAAAATTTCACAAGTAGTTTATTGGTGGCCGGTAAGTGTTAAGGGGTCAAAGGTTAAGGGTTAAAATTTTGTTAAGAAATTCAGTGAGAAATAAGGTATTTATCGACAAAACACTTTTGGTTTAAAATTCGATTTTTTTTTCTGTGTATTTTTTACTGTGCCTTTTTTCTGTGCCGTTTTTTTTATCTCTGAATTTTTAAAAAACCTGGATTCAAATTTTATGAATGGATTTCGGAATGCATTATCGTTAATTATTTCCAGCCTGGTTAATATTACTAATTATTTGTAACTACTTCGATAGTAACGAGATTTAGAACGGGGCATCGTAGTGACGTCACAACGTAAAAAAAAAAAAAAAAAAAACAAAACAAAAAAAAAATCAACAAAAAAACAAGATCATCAAGTTGTAGAGAAATAAACAAATTATATAAAGATTCATAAATCCAGCTGCACGATTGTGCAATCCCTTGTAGTTCTTTAATTGTCCTCCATCATTTGGTTGAAGCACTATCGATTAAACGCTGGCGACCCAGTCAGCTAACAACATTCTTTCCAGTGACGTCATTGTTTCCTCAACAATTCCTGGCAAAAAACACCAACAAAGAAAAAACATTAATTAGAAACTAGATTAAAAAAAAACAAAATCATATAATTTGAGATGCATGTATTAACCCATCCTTTCTGCACATGTGGCGCTCAAGCCTGACGGTTATCGTCGTAAGAAGTGGACTTGGCTACGAGTTTAAATCCTGGACGAGCCTGTTTGCATTTCACATAGCGCTAATACTCTTGGCAAAGGTAGGTATTTACCCGACCCCATTCACCATGGGTAGGATGTGACACTGGGACCAATCTTAAGCTAAATTTAATAGTTTGAGAATTTAAGTTGTCCTTCTCCTAGACTAGTTTCCGATTATATCTTATTATAATGGAGATTATGTATATATCTGTCTGTAACCGAAACTACGTCACCATCGATGTCATAATTCGTTTAGATATTTACGTTATATTCTGAATCAAATAGTCACTATGTCATCTTTATTAACATCTTATTTATTAACGATGTCGCTGTTAAAGTGTAGTTCAAAACAGCCCATGTTATTAACGAGTTTAGAATCCTGCAAAGTGTGTTATATATCACGAAAAAATAAAGGTTTACATAGTATAAGTTGTGAATAATTTTCATTGCGTTTTCAAGAAAATTATATATATATATATATATATATATATATATATATATATATATCAAATTCTCCCACAGACAGGTAGATGGTGGCTCTCTAACCAGGTCTATTACAAGATAGCTTCTCGCAGTTCTCCACAGCAATAGCAGTGTTCTTCAGAGTGTCCTCGAGGCAGTCCTTAAACCTCAATTTGGATTTGCACTGACGACGTTTGCCGGTTGAGATGCCGTAAAATAGTCGTTTTGGGATTCGGCAATCATTCATGCGAACTAGATGACCAGACCAGCGAAGACGTGATCCAAGGTTCAAACTCTCAATACTAGGCAGGTGACATCTTTCAAGTATTGTGGTGTCTGGTGTAAATGACAACCATTCTATCCCTAAAATCCTGCGAACGCAAATTCTGAGGGAATCTCTCAAGTGTCCTGAGATGTCGTTTGTAAACAACCCAGGTCTCACAGGCGAACAAAAGGGCAGTGAGCACACAAACTCTGTATACAGACAGCTTGGTGGAGATCTTAATGCCACGTTGGCCCCATACATACATGCACATCAACGTCCCTTTATATATTTATAGATAGGTTTAATGACAGAAACTAAATACCTCATCACATTCCAGAATTTTGTTTTCTTTTCTGAATCGTCCCTCTGATCGTAATTTGACTTTTTCCACTGGACTCACGGAGCTGGGCGTTGATCTTTTCACTGTAACTCCAAATATATCTTCATGGAATCGGTTTGCATCCTGGACAAAGAAAAAACAATTTAAAATTAAATAAATGATAGGAAAATAGGAAAAAAAATTAAAATCGCATTTATTAAAAACTAGAAGCGGCTACCCGCCGTCGCCTTGGTAAAGGGAGATTTTTAAAAAAAAGTTAGTCCTGCAGATCCATTATTACTGAATCGTGAGTTGGATCCTCGTAGAGAATGCCCAATTAAAATCCCCACGTAAAAAAAAGACCTTGCATTGATCCAGCCACTCTGCAAAGAAATGTTAATGTTTACTATTTAAAATATTAAAAGAAAAAAAATCCATGCCATTATCAGTTAAATTTTATTTTTAATTATCTTCTCTAATATAAATCAAATCTTTATTATTTTTGCTCAAAAACCAAGCCCTGGGATATTCAATGTGTATATATATTTACTTTGTCTCATTTTTCGAAGTTTCCTCCGGACATACACATACACACAACTGCCCTTTAAACATACACATTATTGATCTATTCATGTACATGTATATCTGGCTTGAATATATATATATATATATATATAAGATTTTTGGATTTTGTTTTTTTAGAAGCATTGTTGAATAAATTATTATCTATATTTTTGCTTGAAGGCAATTATAATGCATGTATCGCATAAAATTCGATAATTATAGAAAATAATCTTGACAAGTGAATCCCGGCAAAGGATGGCTCGCTATGCAGAACACCGTACAGACTGTTTCGACTTTATTAAGTCTCATCAGCGATGTATACTAACGACTCCCCTCCGACAGGAATCGAAACCGGGACCTCAGCAGGCATACGCTGATGAGACTTAATAAAGTCGAAACAGTCTGTACAGTGTTCTGCATAGCGAACCATCATTTGCCGGGATTCACTTGTCAAGATTATTTTCTATAATTATCGAATTTTATGCGATACATGCATTATAATTGCCTTCAAGCAAAAATATAATATATATATATATATATATATATATATATATATATATATATATATATATATATATCAACTAGATTTCTACACCTCCATCTCTATCTATCTATCTATCTATCTATCTACGAGGTATGTCAGAAAAGTTCCAGGTTGATCGCATTCTTCGATGCGAGTTCTTGCCACATGGCCAGACGATCAACCAGCATGTATACAAAGAGAGATACTGCAGCGTCTGCTTTGTTCAGTGCGCAAGAAGAGGCGGGAGATGTGGAAGGACAACTCGTGGGTGCTTCACCATGACAACGTACCTGCCCACACTACCCTGGTATACGAGAGTTCCTGGCCCAGAAAAACATCACTGGGCTGAAGCAACTTCCCTACTCGACCTGGCTCCATGTGATTTTTCCTCTTCCCCAAGCTCGTGGATCATCAAGGGAACCCATTTTGAGGATGTGCACGACATAAAAAATGCCGTTTTGACAGCTATGGAAAATCCCGGAAGAATTCTTCCATAAGTGCATGTAAGCGTGACAGAGAAGAATGGGGGATTACTTTGAAGGGGATAACTTGTAGTTTGTAGTTTGGATTTGAGATATTTTTTGAGACTACTCCGGGAACATTTGTGACATACCTAGTATCTATGTATCTATCTATCTATCTATCTATCTGAGTCAGTTTCTGTCGATCTATCTATCTATCTATCTATCTGGGTCTGTTTCTATCTATCTGTCTATGTATCTATCTGACTCAGTTTCTCTCGATCTATCTGTCTATCTATCAATCAATCTATCTATCTATCTCAATCGATCCATTATATATCTATGTATAAGAGCTTAAGATAAACAGATAGATAGATAGATAGATAGATAGATAGATAGATAGATACTGAAAAGACTGAGATAGATAGACAGAAAGATAGATAGATAGATAGTAAAAAGACTGAGATAGATAGATAGATAGATAAATAGATAGATACTGAAGAGACTAAAATAGATAGAAAGATAGATAGATACTAAAAAGACTGAGATAGATAGATACTGAGGAGACTGAAATAGTTATATAGATAGATAGATAGATGGATGGATAGATAGATACGTCAGTTATTTATAAATAAATGAATAAACATCCACATTATCTACCCACATATCTACGTATATATCTGGACTGATCATAGATATTTAACTTCTCACTCTCTCTTATCTATCTATCTATCTATCTATCTATCTAAATCGGTTCATTATTTATCTATCTCGGCTTGACAGATAGTTCTGTCACAGTAGGTGTGTGTTCTTATCTATCTATCCATCTATCTATATATCTATCTATCTATCTTTCTTTCTTTCTTTCTTTCTTTCTTTCTTTCTATCTATCTATCTTTCTTTCTTTCTTTCTGCCTTTCTTGTATTTCTTTCAATGTATCTATCTATCACCGTATGTTTTATCTATCTATCTATCTATCTATCTATCGCATAATGTGCTTATCTGTATATCTAAATCAGTTCATTATGTATCTCAGCTTAGTAGAGAGTTCTATGTCATAGTAGGTGTGTGTTCTTATCTATCTATCTATCTATCTATCTATCTATCTATCTATTTTTCCTTTTTTTTTTTATCTTCTTTCTTTCATTCTATCTATCTATCTATCTTTCTATCTATCTATCTATCTATCTATCTATCTATCTATCTATCTTTCTTTCTTATCTATCTATCTATCTATCTATCTATCTATCTATCTTTTTCTTTTTATCTATCTTTCTTTATTTCTTTCTTTCTATCTATCTATCTATCTATCTTTCTTTCTTTCTTCTTTTTATCTATCTTTCTTTATTTCTTTCTTCTATCTATCTATCTATCTATCACAGTATGTTTTTATCTATTTATATGAAATCGGTTCATTATTTATGTATCCGCTTAGTAGAGAGTTCTATGTCACAGTAGGTATGTGTTCTTATCTATCTATCTATCTATCTATCTATCTATCTATCTATCTATCTATCTATCTATCTTTTTCTTTCTATCTATCTATCTATCTATCTATCTATCTATCTTTCTTTCATTCTATCTATCTATCTATCTATCTTTCTTTCTTTCTTTCTTTTTTATCTATCTTTCTTTCATTCTATCGATCTATCTATCTATCTATCTTTCTTTCTTTCTTTCTTTCTATCTATCTATCTATCTATCTATCACAGTATGTTTTATCTATATATATAAATCAGTTCATTATTTATGTATCTCCACTTAGTAGAGAGTTCTATGTCACAGTAGGTATGTGTTCTTATCTATCTATCTATCTATCTATCTTTCTTTCTTTCTTTCTTTCTATCTATCTATCTATCTATCTATGCCGTTTATTAATAGACAAATAAGAGCTGCATTCTGATTGGTTTACAGATATCACGTGTTAATAAGTCAGAGGGGATCCATGCACGAAGCGAAACAGTTGCATAAGTGACTAATCACTTAGACCTCACCGCTTCCGGGGGGCATACCTACCCCAAGGAGGGGGGCTACTGTAAAATGACTTCGTTAATAAATTCCTCCGTTTAAAAATGACGTCGAGGACATTATTTACAAACAAAAAAGGGGTCAACTCTTTTAGGAAATCAAAAACGGCAAGGAACTTGGGAATTTAAACACGAAACGTGTTTGTTCCTCCCCCCCCCCCGCTTTTAACCGGACGTAAAATGATGATCAATGGCTTTAGAGTTCTGTCCAGTGTCAAGTGACAACATTTTTGTGTCTCCCGACTTTACAGAAAATCAGGATTTTCATATCTCTCTCTCTCTCTCTCTCTCTCTCTCTCTCTCTCTCTCTCTCTTTTCCAACCGTCCTCGCCATCAGGTGGTCCTCTGCACAGCATTGAGATTCCATGTGTCCATGAGTAGGTGTCAACAAGAGAAAGTTACTTATATAATATTCTTTTCCTATTTCTATACTTACATACCGTCTCATTTATTTCCATGTTCCTTACACACACGTACACACACACACACACACACACACACACATATATTTTTTTTTTTTTCGAAAATATTAAGAGAAAAAAAAGGAAAAAAAAGAAAATTTAAATAAATATGTTTTTTCAACAGGAATTTGCATTATTTGCCTTCAAAAAATATCTTATTACATTTTATAATTGATGCTTCAAACACACTATAAAAAACAATATAATATATATATATATTATATATATATATATATATATATATATATATATATATATTTGGACAATTAACGTATTGGATGTTTACATTAACAAATTGACCATGTGTCGCATCCTCCTCGTGCTGTGTGTGTTGAAATGAAAAATAAATGAAAGAATATGTTGAATGGATAAAATAGGATTTATTTTATATTATTTTCCTGACTCGTGTTTCGGCCAGGAGTTTATCCATGCATACATGTATTCTATCTATTATTATTTTAAATAGAAAATAAAATAACAATAACAATAATAGAAAAAACTACAGAAATGTTTAGTATACAAAGAAATAGCGGCCTTCGTCAGAGTAAATCCTTATTGTTTTAAAGGAAATCGGTTGAAATACGGAGAATTTCCGATATATATATATATATATATATATATATATTATATATATATATATATATATATCAGTCGGTAGAGAGTTGGCTAGAAACCACAAGGTTCCTAGTTCGATACCTCGCCAAATCAGCGTATGAGTAGCACAGGGATCTGTGCGGTAAAGTAAGGAGCTGGTGGTAGGTGTGACCCTCCACCTCAGACGCAAAAACAATCTCCTTGGTCTAGTGCTAGTGAAAAGGGGATAGACTCCCTTGCTGATTGGCTGATACCGACTTTAGGCCGCCCCGACGACTTTACTTTATTTTACTTTACTATATATATATATATATATATATATATATATATATATATTGACTTTTTCAAAGGGGTGACTTAACAGAGAAGGCAACAAATCGAGTGAATCGCAATTTTGACTGTCGATAAAAATAATTATCTGAATAAGTCATAGATATGAATGAATATAAAAGTGCTCAATACATTTGTAGAGCTGGTTTCGAAAACCGATACAGTCAGAGTAGCCTACGCGAGTTTATATAGATACTATGTTATGATCATAGATATTTAACTATTCACTCTCTCTTATCTATCTATCTATCTATCTATGTCGTTTATTAATAGACAAATAAGGGCTGCATTCTGATTGGTTTACATATATCACGTGTGAAGTCAGAGGGGATCCATGCACGAAGCGAAGCAGTTGCATAAGTGACTAATCACTTAGACCTAACTGCTTCTGGGGGCATACCCACCCCCAAGAGAGGGGGGCTACTGTGAAATGACTTTGTTGATAAATTTATATAGATATTATGTTGCGTCTTGAATAATTTCCGTTTTTTAAAAGCATATTGTAAATACAAATTTCAAACTTCTAATATTTTCAACGCAACCGGAAATTACCTTGTAAAAGTTTGCCTTCATCGGCAATTACTTATTTCGGTTGTAAAAGAGTGTACATTACAGTTTAATCTATCACCTCACGTCCATAAAATTGAGGAACTTAAATTGCACGTTCGACTTATAACAGACCCCGAATAACACTTATCAAGCCATTGCTTTGGTTGAACAGTATTTTTTATCCATCAGAAAGCAATGCTTTATCAACACACGAAATTCAGATTTTTCCATTGTTTTCAAAAATTTGCAACAGTATGTAAAAAGTAAAGTCGTCGGGGCTGCCTAATGTCGGTATCAGCCAGACAGCGAGGGAGTTTATCTCCTTTTCCCTAGCGCTAGACCAAGGAGATTTTTTTGCGGGAATCTTCTTGTCGTAATCGGGAGCCATCATGGAACTTTGAACATAACCCTTTATTCAGTCCACGGGGGTATCCTGCTCTCATTCCGCTAACCATAGCTGGGGTACAGGTGTTAAGCTGTGTTAATCATTATTCTATGTTACTGCTGCCCCTATCCAGGATGGAACCTGCAGTCCAGAGATAACTGTCTCTTAGAACTGTCTTAACCTAACTCCTTTATCTACTAGGCTATGTGTCCAATTGTGAACCAATAGTAGATAAAGGATAATGCCGAATCAAGTCACTTTGATAAACAAAGGTTGTTTGGTTGTTTTACGGCATATCAACCCTTTTTGGGTCAGTTAATGCCGAAACAAGTCACTTTGATAAACAAAGGACTCAGGTTGTTTTGTTGATTGGTTGGCTTGTTTAACGGCATACCAACCATTTTCGAGTCCTTTAATGTCGAATCAAGTCATTTAGATACACAAGGGACTCAGGTTTATTACAGTTTTTTTTTATTTGCGAAATAAAATTTATATTCCGAAGCTGCTATCCTTTTAGTGACACATATAAATTTTAATAAGTTTGGCGTACTTTGGCGAGAAAATGCAGCCTGTTTATTTAATGGATATCGTCGTCACATCATTGGAACCAGAAAACGACTGGAAGCAACTTATAAATATGCATATATTTCTATGTCTGCTAGTTCCAAATGCTTCCGTACCATTATTGATTTTCAGACTTTTGTAATTGTGTAAAAGCACATATCCACCAGCATTTGAATATATATTGAAATTTTAAAAATTACATGAAAAAAAAAAATGTTAATATGCAAATAATCAAGAAAAATTGATTGGGAAAAACGTAATTATAAAGTCTGAAATATTCGGTAAGAATTAAACTTCATTTAGGTTGCAAGTATGGAGCATCCAGCGAGGATCGAACTCGCCATACTCTAAGTCGTCTGGGTGGCTTAAAGTCGCTATCAGCCAGACAGCGAGGGAGTCTATCCCCTTTTCATTAGCGCTAGAGGAAGGAAATTGCTTCTGGTGTCTGAGACGGAGCGCTACACATATCAGCTCCTCACTTTTACCGCACACTAAGATGGAGTGGGCCGCTATTGAACCCGGAACCTTGTGGTTCCTGGCCAGACGCTCTACCGACTGAACTAAACCGGCCGTGATAGGCTGTATTTTACGGCATTTCAATCCTTATAGGGTTATTTTATGCTGAAGATGTTTTTGTTTTATTCATTCTTGTTGGGTATTCAATTTTTATTAAAGACATTTTGTCCTAGGTTGGTTGGTTGGATTTTACGGCATGTCAACCCTTATTGGGTTATTTTATGCTGAAGACGTTTTTGTTTTATTCATTCTTGTTGGGTATTCAATTTTTTTATTAAATACATTTTTCCTGTGTTGTTTTGTTGGATTTTATGGCATGTTAACCCTTATTGGGTTATTTTATACCAAAGATGTTTTGTTTTTTCATTCTTTTTTTTTATTAAAGATATTTTGTTCCTATGTTGGTTGGTTGGATTTTACGGCATATCAACCTTTGTTGGGTTATTTTATGCAAAAAAAAAAAAAGAAATATGTAGATCAAGATTTTGAAAAATACGGGAGTGCGTATCTTGAAGAGAATTGTAAATATAGCGACTTACCCGTAATTTGAGCACATAGTTTTTGGCACCTTCCGACGTCATCTGCGCTTCTTCCCTAAGAATCATCTCAATCGTGTCTGATACGTCAGATGCCATTTGAACATCCCCACAGACATAGAAGTGTCCACCCTCTCTAACAATGGCGTCACACACGGCTTTAGAGTTCTTTTTCAACATATGCTGCACATAAACCTAGAAAAGAAAAGAAATGCAGGTAATGTCTTTATTGTAACGTCACATGTATATAATCTTATTATAATGGAGATTCGGTGTATGTCTATCTGTAACCGAAACTACGACACTACTTACAATTTCTCTGATTTTTTTATAGATGCGGCTTGATAATTAGAATTATTTGGATTATTCCGACTTTTGTCCTCATCTTCATTGTTATCTATACAACGTTTCGGACGATGTGCCCTCCGGCCTTCTTCAGGTATTTCTTGTCAGACTCTAGAGCCTTCTCGAACTCTTTCGGATTCGGGAGTCTTCTCGAACTCGGAAGGCTCCCGAGTCCGACAAGAAATACCCCGAAGAAGGCCGGAGAGCACATCGGCCGAAACGTTGTACAGATAAAAATGAAGATGAGGACAATAGTCCGAATAATCGAAATAATACTGACACTACTTACGTCATAATACCCTCAGGAATTTGCTAAGTTTATTTAATTTATAGTCAAAATCATTAATATATAGAATAAATCTGGTTTTAATGAAAGATGTCCCTATAAAAATCTGAGTTAGATTTGCCTAAAATATCCAATGTTATTAGTGTGTTTATAATCCTACAATGTGTCTTATATATCACTAAGAAATAAAGCTTTACATAATATATGGTGTGGTTAATTTGCATACAGGTTTTAACAATATATATATATATATATATATATATATATATATATATATATATATAAGTAATTGGTAATTTGCTTGAAGCATTGTTAAGTATGTTATAATATATTAGTAATTTGAAGGCATATACAATGCGTATGAAAAATAAAAACAGAAAGATATTATTTTTGTTTTATCGATTTCGAAGCATGAACTTCATCATCAGAGATTCGTATCATGAACTTCATCATCAGAGATTCGTATCAGAATTTCTGATGCGAATCTCTGATGATGTAGTTCATGCTTCGAAATCGATAAGACAAAAATAACATCTTTTTGTTTTTATTTTTCATACGCATTGTAATTGCCTTCAAATTACGAATATATTATAATATATATAAACCGTCAAGAGAATTAGCCCCGAAACGGTTTGCACACTTTCTCTTCTGATGAGCCTATTTCAGTTGTAAACATCGTTTGTTTTTTTCATTATATCTTATTCATATATATATATATATATATATATATATATATATATATATATAATAAATCTTTTTTAAACGACATCTCTATGAAAATCTGAGTGAGATTTGCCTAGAAACAGCCCATGTTATTAGTGTGTTTAAACTCCTACAATGTGTCTTATATATCACTAAGAAATAAAGCTTTACATACTATAATGGTGTGGTTAATTTGCATACAGAAACGTGTGTCTGTGGATGACTATATATGCTCCCCATCCCCTGGGGTTGAGCACTTTGGAGGAGATTTTGCCGACGACCGCTAACTAAAGCGTAAACGCAATGCTCTCCTATAAAAGGCATAGAGCACTCTATGGCAGCCGTTACATACATATAGATGTGTGTATAAAAACAGTTAAAATCCCTTTCGCATTATGTGGGTGACTATAGCTGAGCGGTTAAGCAGTCGACGGCTGTAGATAGCTCACAAAATGTCTAGCCACACTGAAGAGACTTGATAAGTCGAAACATGTGTCTGTGGATGACTATATATATATATATATATATATATATATATATATATATGATTGGAATAATCATGACAAGCATATTCGGCAAATGCCGTGTGCGACGTGAGGAACACTGTACAGCTGTTTCGACCTAATTTGGTCTCATCAGCAGTGTATACCTACGATCTCCCCCCGACAGAGATCGAACCGGAGAACCCAGAATGCAGAGTCAGAGACTCTACCCCTAGGCCAACCGGACACGCCACACACGAAACTCGCCAAATCAACTTGTCAATCATAAGTGCGCAACTACTATAACATGATGTGACGTTTTAGCAGCATCGTTTCGTTACCTCTCGGAGTCACGTCTTCCCGGCATGACGGCATGCATCCACGTACTCACACCCATGCTGAGCACAGAAATATATATATATATATATATATATATATATATCATATATATATATATATATATATATATATCAGTTGAGCACTTTATTTAGGAGGGATTTAATTGCAAATTCACCGTATTCGGCGTCAAGTTAAATCTCACTTTGTTTACAAAGTTTGAGACCTCTTGGTGAATTCATTTGCGCTTAGAAATGTAGCGATTAAATAGCCTGCTATATTTGGCAGCTGATTGTGGCGTATATATATATAAGTCTGAATTCAAAATTCCCGCCAGCTATGGGTTAAATAGTAGGACAGACTGGGCTCTTCAGCCTTGGGTAGGTAACCAGTCTAGGAGAAGGAAAACTCTAAATTCAAAATTCCTGAGGTCGGTCGTTGATTGGGTTTGTGGCAACACTTGACGCACCAATTCTTTCCTATCGACTGTGCCAAAAAGTGTGGATGGTCCAACACAAGCCTTCACCACTTATAACAAATCACTGTGTGGGTGTTCATTGTGTGTATGAACCATCATACGTCGAAATTCGACGAGAGAGTCCATAATAATAATATTTTTATATATACTAGCAAATATATGCACCCTCCGGGTGCAAGTATTTAAGTTTAATGTAATAAAATATTATATTAAATTAGAAAGGCTAATGAAACTAAATACCGATAAAAAGATTTGAAATAGAGGGAGTATAATAAAAAATAGAACAACTGAAACTTACTCTTCCCATCACTCTCGTCTTTCATTGTTTATTTTTTCTAATTTAAGTATTTAGTTAAAATAGGAAGTAAAGAATAAAATGACAGTTATTTTTTCTTGTTAATGGATTTCATTTAAGATTCATTGAAGAGATTTTTGCTTATATTCATTAAAATAAAACCAAACAGTTAGAATCAATAATACTAAGCACATATTTAATAAAATCACCTTTTAATATCAATATTCCATCACTCTCGTCTTTCATTGTTATTTTTTCTAATTTAAGTATTTAGTTAAAATAGGAAGTAAAGAAATAAAATGACAGTTATTTTTTCTTGTTAATGGATTTCATTTAAGATTCATTGAAGAGATTTTTGCTTATATTCATTAAAAAAAACCAAACAGTTAGAAATCAATAATACTAAGCACATATTTAATAAAATCACCTTTTTAATATCAATATGCAAATTAGCCTTCCCGTTCACACTGTAAACCACTATTTTGTTGTATATATAAATATAATTGCATGTTGTCAGTATGTAGATTAGCCAACAGTATTAATAATGTAAAACAATTTTATTAATAATTGAGGTTTAAATAAAAATAGAATCATGGAAAATGTTATGTCTATAACTAAGGGAATAGTGATATGAGTAGTAATATAGTTTCGGTTACAGACAGAAAAACACACAATCTCCATTATAATAAGATATCATTCAATACAGAATAATCGGTCTGTATTTTTCTTCCGAGATAATGATGGTAGCCCTCATTAGATCATATACTCATTTGTGCAATGAACTTATTGACTTATAGTCTGAGTAGAATAAAATTTAGAAATGAACTCTGAGTTATTAGACATTTAAAAAAAAAAGACATTTCATAGCAACCAGCTGATTACTAATATTCAAGTGATAAACTTTCGATCTTGTCTGCATTTAATGAACTGCACCATTGATCTGTCGCTGAACCATTTAAGACAAACCCACTACAGCAGTTAACTCGTGTTGCATACCTCTTTACCGGCACTATATATCTATATGTTATATACTTTTCTTACTTCTTACTCTGTCGTCTATTCTTCTGGCCGGATCTGGTATATCTTCTAAGGTCTCGTCTGGTCTTCTATTGAGGATTCCGGGTCTGGTTTCTGTTGGGGATCACTCCTTATCAGAAGCCCTGTGCCATTGTTAGCTTTTAGTAATAACCACAAGACTTCGATTTACGATGATGTTACTTTATTCGTAGAACCCCAGACCAGACAATCTGTGTGTGTGTGTGTATGTGTGTGTGTGTGTGTATAGAGAAAATTTACAAACAAACACGGGATATTATGATGGATGGACATTTATAGTCGATGCTCGAACATTTCGGTTTACAATGGAAACCTTCATCAGGACTGTGAAAAATTGGAAGAAAAACAAGGATTTGTGTTTGTTTTTCTTCTCATTTCTGTCAGATTAATTTCCTCATCTTACTTCCATATATATATATATATATATATATATATATATATGAGAGAGAAATATGAGTAGATTATTCGATAGAATGTGGAGAAAGGTAGATAAACACGGGGAGTTGTAGAAAATGGATGTTTATTGTAGGTAGTGATGTCGACGATGCAACCTTTCGGTCTGTTAGACCTTCTTCAGGACTTTAGGAATAGAGTTCTTGCTCCAGTGGTGAAGCAAGAACTCTATTCCTAAAGTCATCCCGTGTGTGTCTACCTTTCTCCACACACACACACACACACACACACATATATATATATATTCTTACGTGCTGCATCATAGCATTTTTTAAAGACGAACGTTGGGTTTAAAATGTTGTTGTATATAATTACTTTTGTATATAAGTAATCCGCCTCTTAAACTTATAGACTAAGAGAGATGACGTTGTATAAACCCTAGCCAATCAACAGACCGAATACGTAGTTAGTTAACTATTTAATCACTGATATTGACAACCGTTCATTTGCACGTTATATGATATTGACGAACGGACCTACAACCAAAGGATCATACCCACCATTAAGGAACACTAAAGAGCAATCAAAGTTTTCTTTACTAAGCATCGCGCTCTGCTTAACACAAGAGATCTCCGCTGGATATTGCTATTGCTTGAAGCCTAAGGATGGCCACAAAAATCGTAACAAAATCGTAACAATATATATACATGCCTTCCTTTTGCCACAAAAATCGTAACAAATATATATATACCTTCTTTTTGCCCGGTTCTCGCGAGAAGGCAAAGTAGACATCCTGAAGTACATCTTCTTCTTGATACAACTTGAGTTCGCTCTCGAATATATTATCAATATTTCGATCCCGGCATCCAAAGTAAATTGTCATGCTGCCCCAGCCGACCTTTTCTCCGTCTTGATATGAAAAGAGAAAGAATGAAAAAAGAAAACATGAAAAAATTGTCGATGGCTTAAAAAAAAATATTTAAAGATACAAATGCAGAATAACGCGCAAGAGATAATATCATTAGAATCAAATTTTACGTGTAAATAGCATTAGATTATGGAAACTCTCGAAGTAGCCTAATCCTAACCCTAACCATAACCTAAAACTAACCGTAACCCTTCGCTAACCCTAGCGTTTTAAAGGTTCCGGGCATTTCCGTGCTTTTTAGACGTAATCTAATGATGTTGGGGGCCGTGTTAGCTCAGTCCGTAGAGAACTCGCCAAGGAATCGCTAGCTTCCGGTTTCGATACCGGTCCTTAGCGTATGAGCAGCACAGATTGGGTAATCTGATCTGTGTGGTAAAGTGGGGAGCTGGCGCTAGGTGTGGCGCTCCAGCTTAGCAAAAACTGTCTCCTTGGTCTAGTGCTAGCGAAAAGGGAAACTCTCCCTTAATCCGACTGATGCTGACACTCGGCGTCTCCGTCAATATTAATCCTAGTGTCTGAAAGGTTTCGGATATTTCCGTGAAATGTAATGCTTTTTATATATATAATCTAATGATATTATCTCTTACGCGCTATTCTGCAAATTCTGACCTTTTTTTAAAAGAATTGTTTTAACTCTTTGCCTACTTAAAGCCGCTCTTCCACCATATTGGTAGTGGCTCTCACGCGTGTCATTGGCTTACACTGAAAATTATATAGAATAAAATGAGCTCTGAGCTGAATAGATAGTGAACTTTGAAATATCCCTTCATATAGGTAAAAAATACCAAGAAAATTTGGTACAGCCGTGAGGAAAATCTTGTTGGTAAAGATTTATGACACTAACAGCTGCTCTCCATCTACTACGATCCAACCATAAGCCACTGTCAGCGCATCTCGTAGGTGTCATTTATTTACGCTGAAAAATCACCCAGATTACAATAATGATTGGACTTTATTTGAATAGAATGAGCTCTGGAGTGAATAGACAGTGAACTTTGAAATATCTCATCATACAGATAAAAAAATACCAAGAAAGTTTGGTACAGCCGTGAGGGAAATCTGGTAGTCAAAGACTTAAGCCACTCACGGTGGTTCTCCAGCCACTGCACGTACCACACCCTTGCAAAGTATCAAAACTGATGGTTAGTTCATTATAACTGAGCAGAAGGACTCAGTTTACAATTATGATAGGATTTTATTTGAATAGAATAATTTCTGAGGTGAATAGATTGTGAACTTTGAAATATCCCTTCATATAGGTAAAAAATAACAAGAAAATTTGGTTCAGTTGTGGGAGAAATTTGGCAGGCAAAAAATTAAAAAAGAAAGCTATTTGTCAATCTATAGTCAAAATCATTAATATTAATACATAGAAAAAATCTTATTTATTAACGAGGTTTCTATGAAAATCTGAATTAAATTTGCCTCATAACAGCCCATGTTATTAGTGCATTTAAAATCCTGCAATGTGCCTTATATATCACTAAAAAATAAAGGTTTATATAATATATGGTGTGGTTAATTTGCTTACTGAAATATATAATTACTTAGTGTTATTGATCTCTAATATCATTGTTTTATTCTTCAACATATTAATTTCAATTTCAATCCTATGAATGATTTTATATAGAAACCAATTAAAATGTAATTAAAATAAGTGTAATCTTTTTATATGTGTTCTTATTTAATTTCATTAGGCTTTGTAATTCAATATATCTCATTACATTAAAACTAAAATACTTATGCCTGGACGGCAGAGGGTGCATATTCTTGCTAGTGCAACTAAAAGTATCAGCTGTAGAGTAAGAATGAATAAGCCAGTCTTACAGACAACTGCACTCAGTGACCTAATCTAGTGACCTTGGATCAAATTAGGTAAAGGTCAGTAAAATCAGAACTTCTTATATATTGAAACATCAGAGCAATGTTATGAAGCTTCTCCCAGAAAAGTCATTTTCAAGTGACAAATTTATTTGATTATCATTAACAGTTTTTCTTTTTTTTTCTTAAAAAAATGGTGACGTCATGAGAGCATTAAAAAAACCCAAAAACCCTTTTTTTAAATTTCTGTTTATTAGAAACTATTTTTAAAAATGTTTGAAAAACATAAAAATTAAGAAATTCTAAAAAAAAATAAAATAAGTATGTTGTCTAGAAAAAACTTTTAAAAATTACCAATTTTTGAAGTAAAATTATTTTTGTTTTGTTTTGTTTTGTTTTCCGGCATATCAACCTCAGTGGGTCATTTAATGCCGATAAAGTTTTGAAATAAATCAATTCTTAATGGATAATACAATTTTTTTATAAATACATTTTTCTATTTAACCGATAGATGGAACAAAATTATTTTTATATTTATCATTATAAAAAATAATAAAATAACATCAGTTGTTGCTGTTTGCAAACAAAATAAAGTTTAATAAACTTATTTGATAGGAAAATGTACTGCCCTTGCCAATGGTACAGCCATTAGGGAAATCTGGTAGGCAAAGAGTTAATCTATTCTTCTTTAATAGATGCGAGCAAAAAACACATATACATTTTCATGCTAACGCCAATTAAAAAACAAAAACATAACAACACATTTTGTTCACGTATCTGTACATACACCGACGAGCAACAATAAAGATAAAACGTGCAAGTAAGTAATTAATGCCCTGACGATGGTTTGCTAAAGAAACCGAAACGTTATAACATCGTCTCCTACATTAAAAGCATCCATCGGAACACCTTGTTTTTTCAATTTTCTACATACTTACATACCGTCGGATTCATTTCCATTTTTCCTTATATTATATATATATATATATATATATATATATATATATTATATATATATATATATATATATATATATATAAAGAAGATCCGAAAAATGGATTATGTTTTTTTAAATTATTATCATCTTACATTTGCGCCACGTGTTTAAGATGTTCTGATATCTTCTTCAGGCGTTAATTAACCACATTCTATGTTATTTTATGGGACAGAGAATGTGGTTAATTAACACCTGAAGAAGATATCAGAAGATCTGAAACACGTGTCACAAATGTAAAATGATAATAATTTAAAAATAAAATCCATTTTGCTGTCCTACTTTTTTATAAATCCATAACAACACCTTATATATATATATATATATATATATATATATATATATATATATATATATATTATATATATATATTCCTTCATTTTACAGATTTTATTCAAGTATCTATATATACACCGACAGGTAACAACCTGAATAGGTGTTTCAATTTAATCATGATATAGCGTGCAAGTAAGTAAAAAATGCCCTAACGATGGTTTATTAAACAAACCGAAACGTTATAACGCCGACTTCTACAGTAAAATATCATTCATCTAAACACCTTTTTTTTCTATTTTTTTATGTACATACCGTCGGATTCATTTCTATTTTTTCTGATATAAATATATATCACGTCCTACTATTATATACGGCCCCGCATACCACGTAAGCAGATAGATTTCTAATAGGCTGATTAGTTTTAGAATCAATCCATGTCTGTTTTGTCTGAAAAGTGTTAACTATAACTAAAAAGATGAACTTTTCTGTTGCT
The DNA here is from genome assembly GCA_023376005.1 of Doryteuthis pealeii. NCBI lineage: Eukaryota > Metazoa > Mollusca > Cephalopoda > Myopsida > Loliginidae > Doryteuthis > Doryteuthis pealeii. The sequence continues at coordinate 19,697,302 of CM042170.1, read as the reverse complement.
TTTTAATCTTTTGGACCATATGATCTTTAGGCACCTCTTTTTGATCTCAGTTAAGAAAGGACATGTTTTTCTTTTACACCGTCAATATCCGGTGTTTTTAACAGACGATTTTTAGATTTTAAAAAAATTATAAAACTAACCCCTAACCCTAACCTGTAACCCGTAACCCTAACCCCTAACAAACAACCGGATATTGACGGTGTAAATGAAAAACATGACCTTTCTTAATCGAGATCAAAAAGGGGTGCCTAAAGGTAATATGGTCCAATCCTTTTACTGTCTTCTAGTAGCGCTTTATAAAATCCGTTTGAGAAAATCAAATCTACAAAATCGTACAAAGTTAGACAGACATTCCGTTAGACACAACAATAGATATAAAGACAAGAAAATAACGACATGGTCAGTTGATCTTTATACTTTTATCTACGTCTCTACGGTATCGTGCATTAGAGTGTGCGCATGCGTAGTTTTGACAGGAAGTGCCGACATTTATTTAAAAAAGAGAGAAAAGAATAAAGAAAGGAAGAAAAAAGAATAAAAAAAGAATAAGTGAAAGAGTTTTAAGAAAATAAAAACGCCATAGATTTCTAGTCCGAAGAATATTCAACATGGAATGCGCTGAATGAAACGAGGGTGAGTCAAAAAAGTAATGCCATTTTGTTTAGGACATATATAATTATCAACACAGGAACATGTATCATAAATCCAAATGAAGCTGGTCATCTGTGGATCACATTCCTATTTCTTCACATAGTCACCGTTTCTCTCAATGCTCCACCTTCGAATGAGAGCATGTATCCCTGCCACGTAAAATTCTGTTGACTGTTCTTTGAGCCACTTCTTCACTACAGGTTTCCATCCTCGTCACTGGAATAATGTCTGCCTCTCAAACCCACTTTCATGGGGCCGAAGCGATAATCGTCTGAAGGCAAATATTATTCCAGTGACGGAATATAAATCATTTTGATGTATAATACATGTTCCTGTGTTGGTAATTATACCTGTCCTAAACAAAATGGAATTACTTTTTAAATCACTTTCGTATAAGAGTGATAAATTTGAACAGGATTCGAAACAATGGTCAGACGCTTGGCAGAAGATGTAAGCTTTTATCTGTAGCAGCATTTTCGTATTCATTTCTGTAAATTTGAATTTTAGATGGTAGAAGTTTTTGAAAAGGAAAAGAGACTGTAATACAAGAAAGACGAATCATTGTTTTAAGTCAAATCCGACAGAACTGAATATATATATATATATATATATATATATATATATATATATATATATATATATATATATTATATATATATTGGTTTGGTGGTTGATTTTGAAGGCTATCATAATGCAAGTGTAAAGAAAAAATAAACTCTAAAACTCTGGAGAAACCAACTCACAAAACTGAATGGACAATACGTTGCACCTCCAGAGTTTCAGAAATCTTCCGACGAGGAGATCTTTATCTCGAAATATTAAGAATAAACTAAAGGTTAACAAACAACATCATAGTTACCGTATTTTTTCTTTACACTTGCATTGTGATTGCTTTCGAAACCAACCACCAAACCAATATAAACACAATGCTTCAAGCAAATTATAAAACACTTTTAAAATATGTATATATAATTCACAATCATTGAAAGAATTGAGAAAAGACATCAACATTAAACCGGTAATCGAAAATCAGATGGATCAAGAAAATAAAAACATTTCATCCCTTTGCATTTAACATAGAATTTGACAGACAATCGTGGAAATAAAATGTGGAAGTCACCCACACCTACAAAAACACACACCCAATTTCAAACGAACAACACCTAAACCTAGTTGAAAACTCATTAGCCCGGTGCCCTCAGCAGAGACACACACGCGCGCAGAAACACACATACAGAAACACATACACACACACACACACACACACACAGACACATACATACATATATATATATATATATATATATATATATATATATATAATATATTCAAACAAATTTGATTAAAACAATATATATATATATATATATATATATATATATATATATATATATATATATATATATATATATATATATATATATGATGAGGGAAAATTAAGGGTCTACCATGATTGCAATCAAATTGAAATGATTTCATCAGGACTCTACCCTACGTTTAACTAAGTCGTTGTTATTCCTTAGTTAAATTCCACACACACACACACTCACATATACGCACACACACACACACACACACACACATATATATATATATATACAACTTTCAAAAATGTACTCACGTATATATAAGAAAATTTCAAATGAATTCAACTAAAAACATGGTTTTCACTAAACAGATGGACTCATTACTTCTAATACATTTCTTTGTCAGATTTATTGTATCAAACACATAAAAAAAACTTTTAAAAACTTTCTAAAAACAATTTATTTCACAAGAAATGTTTTCGTGATGTTTAAGAACGACTGTTTCTCGAATAAACGATTTTCATAGTTGGGTTTGAAAATCGTATAGATGATAGGTGGCCCCATTGGGGGTGATTTTTACCCCTCTGCCGAGATGCAGTCGGTGTATTCTACAGCCCCAGCCGACTGGGCGGAAATGAACAAATAAAAAAAACATGCACAAAAAAACAAAAAAACAAAAGAAGACAGAAAGAAGACGACAAACACTTACAAGGATCGTGGAACTTACGTCTTGGTTCCGTCAACATTTCTTTATCAATCTTTCTTTGTTGCCAAAAACTTCGGAATGGGGCGAATACCACTTCCGGGTCCGACCATTATGATTGGTCGTGTACCATCTTCAGGCATGTGGAAATTTGGAGCTCTGAAACCAACAAAAAAAACTTTAGAAAATGCCGTGTTTACTCATGTAAAAGTTGTAAAAATATATATATTATTTATATTTTGCTTGAAGGCAATTACAATGCATGTATCGCATAAAATTCGACAATTATAGAAAACAATCTTGACAAGTGAATCCCGGCAAAGGATGGCTCGCTATGCAGAACACCGTACAGACTGTTTCGACTTTATTAAGTCTCTTCAGCGATGTATACTAATGACTCCCCTCCGACAGGAATCGAAACCGGGACTTCACAGGCATAGTCAGAGACCATATCCGTTCGGCCGCCGGTACATAGCGAACAATCACTGCGAAATTAACCTTATCAATGATATATAATGTTAATCCTAATGAATTATATATACTTTCTAATAATTTCGCATCAGGGGTGGACTTATACTAAGTTAAAACTTATAACTGACATCCCCCACTCTTTTCTCTCTCTCTCTCTCTCTCTCTCTCTCTCTCTCTCTCTCTCTCTCTCTCTCTCTCTCTCTCTCTCTCCTGCCACAACGGCTTGTAAAACGAAACCATGGGTAGCAACATGGTGGATGTGAAACGCGGCGGAAGAACCTCCATAGGTCAACGGCGTATATCACAAGATGCTGGGCGGAGGAACCCAGAATGGGTCAACGGCCAGGATCAACCAGTTCAGTCAGGTAACTACTGCTCCTCATCTCTAAGACCAGCGCCTATTGATGAGTTAACTCCACAGCTACCGATAGATATCTATGACCTCGACCCAACCGAAACTATTCATGACAGTGCAAAAAGCTGAAGAATCATGCAGCGTCGTGCCTCCTGCCAAAAGCACGCTATCAGCTGAGACACGAGCTCTGGCCCAGTGTCCGATAAAGTACACACGGAGCTCTAATCGTAAGCGACGTACTACTGTGGAAGCCAGCGCATGGGCGCGCTAATGTGGGCCGCCCAGCCAGGACCTACATTGACCAACTATGCAGGGATACTGGCTGCTGCGCAGAGGAGCTGCCGAAGTCAATGAATGATAGGGAAGACTGGCGAGAGATCATGGATATCCGTGCAAACTGCGCGACATGATGATGATGAATATATATATATATATATATATATATATATATATATATATATATGGTGGTGGACTCTCCTATCATAAATGGTAGAGGAGGGTCAGCAGTGAGTGATTTGTTTCCTCCCATGTTGTGCATGATAACAAGAAGACATTTTGTGTTTTCTCGAATGTGATACCTGCCCAGATGTGTGTGTGTGTGCGTGCGCGTGTGTGTGTGTGTGTGTATGTGTGTGCGTATGTGTGTGTGTGTGTGTGTGTGTGTGTAGTAATTGAAAATTTACTTACGCTCTCATGACACACGGCACATGTTCACCAACCGGGCATGTTTGTAACCACGTTGAACAAATGCCATTATGAATGACTCCATCTAAAAAAAACAAAGAAATGGAAAATTTAGAAGAAATGTTGCAGAATTCTTACTCTATATTCGACCCATCTATGGGTTAAATAGAAATACATGAGTTGATAAACAAAATTGTATTATGCATTAAGAATGAATTTATTTCACAACTTTGTTGGCATTAAATGACCCACCGAGGTTGATATGCCGTAAACAAAACAAACCAAATCTATATTCGAGGTGTGTTGAAAACTGTATCGAGACGAAATCTGTTGGTTGGTTAGTTGGTTGGTATGTTGGATTTTACGGCATATCAACCCTTGTTGGATTATTTTATACAGATATAACAATATGGTGACGTCGATGATGTCGATGAATAAGACAAGCTTGAAGTTACTGAATTGTTAGATTCCAAGAAAACGGATCACATAATCCATGATCTTCTTAGTCTCCGGAAACCTAAGAAGTAGAAGAATATCCTACAGATGAATCTTTTTTTAAAACTCGGATCGACGAGTCCATTTCCTACGACTATAACCATTACACAAAGCGCCTCTATTCAGTTTCATTTATCGAACTTACTTGGTTTGAGAGACGGATGAACATCATAGAGAGCCGAAAATAAACCACACGCTTAATGTTATTGTACAAAACAGTATTTAATTTGGTATATTTTGATATACAAAAAAACATCGCTAATGTCACACAGATACACGCAGCACCATCGATCAGACAGCAGTCAGTTGTCACCACTCCCCCATACATTCAGTGTGTTGAGATTTTTGGACATATAAGGTGTATGCTAGATCCTCGCTCTTACTTATAGACTAGGCGAGATCATGTGATCTATTTCTTGGCCAATCACTGGCAGTACTCTGAGGCTGATATAATACTTAACCGACTCCACTGGTCATAATTACTGTAGCGTTCATTGAGGACGGACATAGGATTAAATCACTGGACCTTTACCAATACGCAGGATAGGACTTATACGATCACCAAAGGATTCCATAACATAGGACTTTCTTTAAACCCTTTTCAACTGGCCAAGGATGGCATTTATTTATCAAACTGACTTGGTTTTATATATTTCATGCAAGCGGAACAAAAAAGTAATGGTAATGAAAAAAGAAAAGAAAAAGAAAAAGAGAATGGTTGGTTGGTTGATTGGATTTTTACGGCATGTCAAACCTTGTTGGATTATTTTATACAGATAAAACAGATGGTGACGTCTATGATGTCGATGAACAAGACAAGCTTAAAGTTACTGAATTGTTAGATTCCAAGAAAACGGATCAGATAATCCATGATCTTCTAAGACTCCTGAAACCTCAGAAGTAGAAAAATATCCTACAGATAAATCTTTTTTAAAAAACACGGATCGACGAGTCCATTTCCTACGACCATAACCATTACACCACACACCTCCTATCAGTTACATTTATTTTCTTCAAATCTTTTACTGTTGCCTGGAGAACCTTTCTCTTTCAGCTTAAGTATTTATCAATATGGATTGATCAGTAGGGTAGGTCGATTTTAGAACTGTAATTTATCCCATGTGGTGAAAATTGCAAAATATCATAAAGATTTTACCACACAAAATATTTTTCTTCAAAACTTTGCCTTCATTTAAGGAAATAGATTTCAATATTTTAACTGTTATCACTGTTACAGGTTAATTACACTGGTTTACAAAGAAATTGAGGCAAGCACAAAAATAGCTGTTTTAACCTAATTTGGGGGTGCTGAATTCAGATTGGAAATCCGTTTTTACTCATCACCTCTAGTTTTTTTTAGATATGCATACTATACATTTTGTACACATACTGTACATAGAGACGTATATGCATTCAGGTTAATTTCTAATATTGTGTGACTTATGTCTTCTTTTTTTTTAGTTATTATGCAGGAAACTGAGAGCATCGGAAGCATTTACGTCAGTCTGTAGTGGCTTCCTTGTTAACACACGCGTACCAAATTACCAAGACTGTATTGAGAAGTTGCAAAAGACTTATGAGGATATGGGATGCCGAATGTCACTCAAAATTAATTTTCTCCATTCCCACCTCAACTTCTTCCCTCCAAACCTTGGAGCAGTGAGTAATGAGCACGGATAAAAATTCCACCAAGACATTACGAAGATGGAGAGCAACTACCAAGGCAAGTGGAACCCCGGCATGATGAGAGACTTCTGCTGGATGCTCTTGCGTGACATCCCGGAGGCAAAATACAGCAGGTCATCTAAGAAAACACACTTCTAACTGTTTGCGGTAGTATGAATTGTGTATATTATGTCAACCAAGTATATTTATTCCGTCAATGTTCTTTATCTATCCTGTTTTATCTGTAATAAGTTGCTGCAACTGTTGAAATTCGCACGTATATACTCTGTATATACTAAAATGAGACTATTTAAAAGACATAAAACTAGAGGTGATAGAGCAAAACTGTTTATAAATTTGAATTTAGCACACCCAAATTAATAAAAAAAACACCTATTCACATTCTTGCCTCAGACAAATTTTTTTTTTTAAACCAGTGTTATTAGTAAAAAGCAGCATATTGGAGATGTCAGTGGTGATGGGGGACATATTTTCAATTTGAATTCTAATTATGATATTTTATTGGTTTCATTTAAAATGACAGCCTTTTCTGTTTTCAATATCGAAATTGCTAAATTTATTAACAATTTCTAGGCTAGATTTCTTGGTTTTATAAATTTCGCAATGACAATTGCCAGGTGAATCTCTCCTGGATGGAATATTGGCGAAGAACTCACGCTATAAAATCGTTGTTGCAAAATACACATAACACCCTTGATCACTGGTGAAAATCAACTCAGGCAACTGATAATGGTAGTTTCATCTTGTTGATATTTTACCATTTTATTTCAGATATGATCAGTTACAATCGTGCGTTGGACTGGTGCACACTGTGCATTTGCTGTTGAAACTTCATTAAAACTGGTTAGTCTATATTTGCTATACAGACAGCTTTGCGTACTCATTTCATGTTACGTCAAAATGATGCTGTTCCGGATAGACAATCAATACTGCTTCTGGAAAATTACAGGGTTTGAGAGACGGATGAACATCATAGAGAGCCGAAAATAAACAACACGCCTAATGCTATTGTACAAAACAGTACATAATTTAGTATAATTTTGACATCAAAACACATCGCTAATGTTTCACAGATACACACAACACATTCAATCAGACAACAGTCAATTGTCACCACTCCTCCATATATTCAATTTGGTAATCCGTAACTATTTTCTCGTAAATTCCTACCATGAAATAAACTGAACCCTCATTTTATGTCCGTGTTTTTGCAATAAATGTTTTATTTTTCTTGCATCCGTTATTTTACAATACTAAATATATTTTCTTTATTTATTTAATATTCACTTCAATGTGTATATTCTAAAAGTTTTTATTTTGTGAGAATGGTTAGTTTTAGAAGTGTTGTTATTATTTCTTTTCTTTTTTTTTTGCTTTGGTACTCTAAAATAAAAATGTCAGATTTTAATCATCGTCGACAAAAAAACAAAATTACGGTCATAAAAGGAGGATCCAATTTATGCCTAAATTGTAAAACGAGCCCCCACTTTAAAACTAACCATTCTCACAAAATAAAAACTTTTAGAATATACACATTGAAGTGAATATTAAAATGAATAAAGAAAATATATTCAGTATTATAAAATAACGGATGCAAGAAAAATAAAACATTTATTGCAAAAACACGGACATAAAATGAGGGTTCAGTTTATTTCATGGTAGGAATTTACGACAAAATAGTTACGGATTACCTTCAATTTATTTCATTTATCGAACTGACTTGGTTTTATATATTTCCTGCAAGCGAAACAAAAACAAAAAAACAAAAAACAAATGGTAATGAAAAAAGAAAAGAAAAAGAAAAAGAGAATCGTTGGTTCGATTTTACGGCATGTCAACCCTTGTTAGATTTGGAAAATACATCTACAAGATGCGTTGGGATGCATCATCAGTAATGTTTCCCTGTGTTCATTACCAGTTTCGGGTCTTTCAACATTATACTGGTTCCCACAGGAGACCCAGTACAAAATGTTAAATTTCGGGTTTGCATCCCTGCAATATCCTGATACTTCATTGTGTGGCATCACTTTTTAAGTATGGCATTTTGTGTCAGTGTTAGTTTATAAGAGATGCTTTAACCATGCCGAGGTTGAGTGGTGGCATCCCATTGGCCAGTGCTACTTGCTTCGAGTACCGTCGGCCAATGGGCATCCTCCTCTCTGCCTCGGCATGTGCCATAGTTGTTAAAAAGGCAGAGATCTTTTTTCTTGGTTTTCCCGTTCGGATCAGCTAAATGACTTCTTAACCGTCCACAATACCGGAACTGTTGTAAATTAAGGTGAGACTTTTTTTTTTAAACTCGTGTTTCGACCCCCCTCCCTGGTATTATATTCTGTTAGATTTGTCTGTATTTAAAGTGTGTGGATTATTTCATGCGAAAAAAGATGTGGATCGAGATGAAAAATACGGGAGTGCGTATCTTGAAGATAGCGTAAAAAGAGAGTTGTAAATTTTTAAAACTCTGATCAACGTGTCCATTTCCTACGACTCTAACCATCCCACTACGCACCTCCATTCAGTTACATTTATTGAACTTACTTGGTTTTATATATTTCGCAATGGCAATTGTCAGGTGAATCTCTCCTGGGTGGAATTTCGGCGAAGAACTTACGCTATAAAAGCGTTGTTGCAAAAGTGGAAGTTGGGTCAGCAATAACGTTGGTGGAATCTTCAAAGAAGGAAAGTCGTTCAAAAGTTCCGCCAAATTTGGGCTATGGTATTGTTTGTAATTTTCGTAGGCTTGTGCGTCCTGCAAGTAAACAGAAAAAAATGGTAATGAAAAAAAAAAGAAAAAGAAAAGTTGGAAAAAACAAAAACGAATGGTTATGAAAAAAGATAGGAAAAAAAAAAAAAGAAGAAAATATATTATTGTAATAGAGATTCGGTGCCAC
>CM042170.1:19665559-19683059 GCA_023376005.1 Doryteuthis pealeii | reverse complement strand
TAATGACAGAGGAAATCTCGGAAGAGAGAAACGATGACATCTCAGGGAACTTATTAATTCAACCTGGCAAATTTGCTAATTAATCTGTTCACCTTGTATCCTTACTTAGTAAACCCTTTCCCCCTATTCTTAATACTCATTGTGTTTCTTCCTATTATTTCTTTGTTAACTCGGATTCTCGACTTAAAACAGTTTGTTAATCTAAGCTAGCAATTGCTAATTACTCTGTTAATCTTGTATCTTTGATTAGTAAACCTTTTTCACTATCCTTAATAATCGTAGTGTTTCTTCTATAATTTCTCATGTACCTCTTATACTCGAATTACGACAATTTGTTAATTTAGCCTAGCAATTGTTAATTATACTGTTCACCTTGTATCTTTGCTTAGTAAATCTTTTCCCCTATTCTTAATACTCGTTGTGCTTCTTCCTATCATTTCTTTGTTAACTCTCATACTTGAGTTACAACATTACCAAAACTTTAAAAGTTATTTTTTTTTAAGCTAAATAGAATTCAATTGTTTAGCCGCTTTTTAAAAAAAAATTCTTGATAGGATTCATAAGCGCCAAATCTCTGGTACCCCAAGCAAGGAGCGAAACCGCAATCGGGGGTTTGCTCGAACAACACACTCGCCACAGGCACTTCCCTATTTGAGATTCATTTTCATCTTCTGATATAAAAAAAGAAAAGAAAATTCAAATCCTTATTCACGCACAACTTTAGAAAACAATCCATTATTTTCTGAAAGCTTTAATAGAATAATGCCCCATTTATTAAACCCAACGTGATTATCCTAAAAACAACACACGAAGTGATTTTTTCTTTTCCCGGGTACTGACAATAAAGTTTCATTTAAAGCCCGTACCCTCAGCTCCTCTTCCAAGGACAAACGGGTTAAGATATCTTGTCACGATTAGCCACGCGTTAGTTAAATAAATCTTTGAAAAAAAAAATAAATAAAATAAAAAAAATAAAAGCTCGTGATTTAGTGCGTGAGGCTTGAAAATTCTTCGTGAAGAGCTTAAATGTAATTGTTCTCTTTTAATAAAGCCTTTAGCAAACTTTTTTACTCCTACCCCCGCAGCAATTTATTTATAATATGGATTCAATGTTCACACGTTAAAAATTATCCAGTTGAAATTGTTCGCATATTCTTGTGTAAATCCATCATCATCAACATCCTCCTCCTCCTCCTCCCCTCCTCCCCTCCTCCCCTCCTCCCCTCCTCCTCTTCATCATCATCATCATCATCATCAGGTCGCGTTGTCGGCACAGATTCCCCATGACACTTTCTCGCCAGCCGTCCCTATCGTTCATCGCTCCCGTCATGGTCTTCCGCGTGGCATCCAGAATCCACACAGATAAAGACTTCGGCAACTCCCTCCCCCCCTTCGTCCCCAAAACTCAATTCTAATATGGACACAAGTTTTACACACACAACTGTTAAAAAGTTAAAATTGTTCACATATTCTTGTGTAAAATCATCATCATCATCATCATCATCATCATCATCATCACGTTGCGTTGTCAGCACAGATTCCCATGACTCTTTTTGCCAGCCACCCTATAGACCATCTCTCCCGTTTTTGTCTTCCGCGCGACACCCAGAATCCATGTGTCACGTAGTTCAATGTGCTACTGGTACTATGTAAAAACAGTACTACATATTTCCTAGTTGGATCATTGGCTACTAAACCAGTAACCCCACAGATTTTGTCTGGTGAGGAGGGTGGCTAGACAACCTGCAGAATGAAAAACAAGACCTGTAAAAGGGCAGAGGAGGCTCTTTTCTCAACGGCCATCTAGCACATTATTTCTAAAGTCCAACCCCTTCTCATCTTGGTTGACCGTGTAAACTTGAGCCATGCTGTCTAGAACTTAAGTTGCTGGTAGAGTCACCCAAAGTGGACAGGTCTGGCATCCAATGGTATCAGGAATCCGCACAGAGTTGATTGATGCTGGTTTTAGTCGGACGGCTTACACTGGTGTGTTCATTAGGGTAGGTCGATTTTTCACTTTAAAAAAATATCAAATTGTCCATCTATGCGAAAGCTGACTGTTAGTATACTGAATACTGATACAAAAAAAAAGATATTTTACTTGCACCATTGTTTGGGGAAATAGCATCAAATATCGTCTATTAAAATGCACTTGTCAGTGAGATCGGATCAGATGATCTCACTAACAAGTTAAAGCGACAATTCTTCCAGGCTGTGGTTATATCAGTACTGCTGTATGGCTGCACCACTTGGACCTTAACGAGGCGCCTTAAGAATAAGCTAGATGGAACCTACACAAGAATGCTGCGTGCGGTCTTGAACAAATCGTGGAAACAGCACCCCACAAGGAAACAGCTGTACGGCCACCTGCCCCCTCAAAGACCATCCGAGTGAGACGGACAAGGCATGCTGGACACTGCTGGAGAAGCAAGGACGAGCTCATAAATTACGTTCTCCTGTGGAAGCCAACACACGGATATGCTAACGTGGGCTGTCCACTGAGGACCTACATTGACCAATTATACGAGGATGCTGGATGCTGCGCAGAGGACCTCCATGTGACAATGAATGATAGGGAAGGTTGGCGAGAGATTTTCATGGATATCCGTGCTTATTGCGCGACAGGATGATGATAATGAAAATACACTAAAAATCTTCGTTTTCTAGAGGTTAAATTTTGTGAAAACGAGAATTTTTAGTGCATTTTAGTAGACGATCTTGTTTGTAATAAATATGCAAGACTTTGTTGTTCTTTTAGACGTCTATTTTTATTAATACAAAGACACAAACAAGACCCCTACGTCTGCTCTTCCTGGCTAACGGCCGAAATCTGCTAACTAAACTTAATTTCTGTTCTCACGCCTTCCCATTAGTGGAAATCGGAGGAAGGGTCAAGTAATGGTCATTACCGCCAATGATAATTATATCAGCTAACGGTAACTTTCCATTTAATCCCCTCCAAGTTTGAATCTTCAACGAACTTCAATTCAAAATCTAGCTACACTTACATAATTCATAGGCAACCCACGAATTATGTAACTTGAAAAAAATCTCGCTTAATCCTATTTTTCTTATATTTCAGGTTGGCAACCCTAATCGAAAATCAGTTGATTAGTTTTGAGTGTTTGTTTTGTTTTATTTCACGGCAAATCAACCATGGTGGTTCATTTAATACCGGCAACGTTTTTGAAAGATTCGCAACGAGAACTTATAATAATTTTTAAAAAAACTTAATTTTCTATTCAAGCCATAGATGGGACCCTAACAGGTACACAATTTCTGTGGGATTACCGGTTTAGTCGCCGATGGTCAGACTATGAAACAGATAGTACTGGGTTACATAGTACCAGTAGCACATTTAGCAGCCTGGTGATGATTAAAATTAGTTGAAACAATTTCTCTGAAAGTTTGAGATGAGGCTTGAAGATTAGTATTATTAGCGTTATTCGGACTATTGTCCCCATCTTCATTGTTACTTGTACAACGTTTCGGCCGATATACCCTCCGGCATTCTTCAGGTATTTCTTGTCGGACTCGGGTTCGAAAAGAAGGTTCCCGAGTCCGAGAAGGTTCCCGAATCCGACAAGAAATACCTGAAGAAGGCCGGAGGGTATATCGGCCGAAACGTTGTACAAATAACAATGAAGATGAGGACAATAGTCCGAATAACGCTAATAATACTAGTTGAAACAACTTTATCTATTGAAGACTAAACTCTGGGCAGTCCTCTTTTTCCATTGTAATCCCACGATTAAGACACTAATTTGTAAACAGGAAAAGGTTTGAATAAAACTTGAATCGACGGAAACACTCCATGCTTTTTAATGAGGCTTGTTTGAATGAAAAGTTGAAGTATATATATATATATATATATATATATATATATATACATATATATATATATATATACATATACATATATATATAAATATATACGAGAAGAAAATATTTTAAAATATAACAAACACAGGATGTTATGATCAGGGGAAATAATTTTATGTGTCAATACTTAAGTATTTCGGTATTATACCATCTTCAGGACATTGTTAAGGAATGTTTATGTGATGGACAAAATGAAAGATATTAAGTGTATAGTGAATGTGTGAATATGATGTTATTAACCGGTAATTTTTATATGTGCGTTTGTTTACGAAAGCTGATGACGTGATCATTGCATGTGCAAAATGGAAAATGAATATCATAGGATGACGCATGCAGACACGTGAATATATATATTATATATATAATATATATATATATTAATGAGTCTATATGTATATATATTACATATACATTTGTATTATATAAATATCTATATGATATATTTATGAGACCACAATTATTTTTCCATGAATATATAATATAGATATATTATACATATATCTTAACTTATTATTATAATGGCGATTGTGTGTTTGTCTTTCTGTAACCGAAACTATATTACAACTCAAGCCACAATTCCCTTTGTTATTAACGTCACTTTCTCCATGATTTTATTCTTATTTAAACCTCAATTATTGATAGAATTGTTTTATATTATTAATACTGTTGACCCTAACTACCTACTAATAACATGCAATTGTATTTATATATAAAACAAAATAGCGGTTTACAGTGTTAATGGGAAGGCTAATTTGTATATCGATATTTCAAATTTGATTTTAATAGATATCTGCTTAGTATTATTGAGTTCAAAGTGCTTGGTTTTATCTTAATGAATATGAGCAAAAATCTTGGGGATAAATCTTAAAAGAAATTCATTAAAAAGAAGAAATAACTGTAATTCTATTCTTTACTTCCTATTTTTAGACTAAATAGTTGATTTAGGAAAATTTAGCATAAAAGATGGATTGAAAGATTAATGTTTCAATTGTACATCAGTACTTCTATTTTTCGATTATAACTGATCTTTAAATATTTTTAATATGCAATTGTTATTTAGTTATCATTAGTATTTTTTTTAATTTAATATATAATTATGTAAAATACAATAATAATTTATATTAAATATATAAATAATATAAAGTAAAAATAAATAATAAATAATATAAATATATATAATAATAAAATATATAATATATATAATTAATAATATAATAATAATAATAAATAATAATAATAAAAAAAATTAATAATAAATCAATAATATAAATAATAAATAATACTAAATAATATACTTAAATATATAATAGTATATATATATAATATAATAATATAAATGATTAATAAGATAATAATAATATACCAACGAAATAATAATATAATATAAATTATAATAATAATAATAAAACTAATAAATAATACTTGCATCTGGAGGGTCTATATATATAATATATGTGTAAATATACGTGGAGTCCACAACATACACACACAACACACACACACACACACATCACATATATATATATATATTTTATATATATATATGTGATTAAAAGTTGAGGAACAAAGCGGATAAGACAAAACAATTTCAATCAATTAATATTTTGCCTCGAGAATTTACGAAGGTTCATGAGGCGAAATATTAATTGTTTGAAATCCTCAACTTTTAATCTCATTTGTCGGATTATAACCAATTTTGTTATTTACTTACACACACACACATACATACACACACACACACACACACACACACACACACACACACACACACACACACACCACACATATATATATTATATATATATATATATATATATATATATATATATATATATATATATATACAGCTAAGACTCACTTTGTTTACATAAAAAACGTTTGAGACCTCTAGGTGAGTTCATTTCCGCTTAGAAATGTAGCGATTAGATAGCCTACTATACTTGGCAGCTGACTGTGGCCGTATGGGTAAGAGGATTGGCGAGCAAAAGTTCGTTCGGGTCACGAACCCGGCCAGAGGTAGCTGCTAAAAACGGTATAACTGCACTGATGAGAGTGATACCTCGAAACACGTGTCTGTAGTTAACTTTATATATATATATATATATATAATATATATATATATATATATATAATCCAAAAGTCCAGAGAAGAAATCTTCCTTACAATATAGGTTTTTTTTAAACAACTTGTCACAGTTTGAGAGCTCAATGTGTGCTCTTAGTTAGTCATAGAGCAAATTTATAATTAAAGAAATAACAAAAGACATCAGATGCGTCGGGAGAATTAGACATTTTTGTCTAAACTCCCCGAAATAGTCTATAATGCAAGATCTCTAAGTCTTTTGTTATTTCTTTAATTTATATATATATATATATATATATATATATATATATATATTATAGTGAGTTAGTAGATAGATAGATAGATAGATATGATAGTTCGTAACAAGATATGACTAGAATATGAGACTAGTTTAGGATAGTTATAAGATTGTAGATTTTATAACATAATTTCCTATTACAGGGCTTCTGTTACGCCCTTCTCTCTTCTGTCCTCTTGGTGTGGTCTTTATTATAGGTCCTCGTGGCCATTCTGCCGCTTTGCTTCTCTTCCCGGCTTTTGCCTGCTTTTCGTGAATATGCTTATTCGTCCTACTTTGTCTGGTGTTTGCTGACTGTCCCACTTGCCTGCGTCGTCAGCTTGTCCTTTCTGACATCTGTTACTCTAGTGGTTGTCTGCCACTGTTATAAATTATTTTGTCGCGGAGAATCTTGATCACTAGTATTTATTCATTGTAACCTTATCTCGATTCCTCATTGGCGGGCTCTTGCGTTGCCTGATTAGTTTTAAGTTAGCATAGATATATTACGTAGCCGTTTAGCCTAGGAAGTATATAGTACAGACGTAATAGGAGTAGTATTACTTTGTTTGTATGTTTATATGTGTGTTAGTGTGATGTGTGTATAAGAGTAGATGTGATATAGACTAGAAGTGAAAATGGAGGAGATAAGAACATGAAGCAGAAGATATCAGAACATGAACATATAAAGAATAATGACGTTCTAATTATCGTCAATTTATCTGATTCTCATTATACAACATAATCAACACAACACACAGAGTCCGCCATCAGACACATAGACAATCTATATAAATAATATCAGACTGCACGGATGAAGAGGGAGGGAGAGAGACAGAAGAGAGAGAGAGAGAGATCAGACAGACAGACTACGAGAGAATATTTATTTAATATTATATACTATGATATTATTTATATTCACCAAAATTTTAACCTTAGAAACGAAGATTTTAGCTGTAAATTCATTATCAATCCATCCTGTCGCGCGAATAAAGCCACGGATATCCATGAAAATCTCTCGCCAACCTCCTATCATTCATTGTCAAATGGAGGTCCTCTGCGCAAAGCATCCAGCATCCTCGTATAAAATTGTCAATGTAGGTCCTAGTGGACAGCCCACGTTAGCATATCGTGGTTGGCTGTCACAGGAGAACGTAATTATGAGCTCGTGTCTTGCTTCTCCAGCAAGTGTCCAGCATGCCTTGTCCGTCTCACTTCGGAATGGGTCTTTGGAGGGGGGCAGGTGGCCGGTACAGCTGTTTCTTGTGTGTGCTGTTTCCACGATTTGTTCAAGACCGCAGCAGCAATTCTTGGTGTAGGTTCCATCTAGCTTATTCTTAAGGCGCCGTTAAGGTCCAAGTGTGCAGCCATTACAGCAGTACTGATATAACCACAGCCTGGAAGAATTGTCGCTTTTAAGCTTGTTAGTGAGATCACTGATCCGATCTCATGACAAGTGCATTTAATAGACGAATTTGAATGCTATTCCCAACATAATGGTATGTACTAATGTTAAAATAATATTATTACTTTTTTTTTGTATATTTAATGAATACCTCAGTATTTTACAGCATGATACTACTACATTCAGTATCTTTTCGCCATTACGGAATTGTCGTGGCTCATGTACAATTATCTGAAAATGTGAGGATTGAGGATAGAGAGTAAAGTAGAAGAGAGAACGTGTAGAAGATCTAAAGAAGTGATAAAAACAATCGAGCCTCACACTAATGAACACAATACCTAACACACATATCAAAGTGGACATCAAGCCCAGTCACGAGCCGAACACAACCAGCATCACTACAACTCCTGGGTGCGGATTCCTGGATACATGGATGCCAGACCTGATCCACTTTGGGTGACTCTACACCAACTTAAGTCTTGCACGCACGCATCAGACAAGCCACAACACCCGGCTCAAGTTTACCACGAGTCACCAATGAGAAGGGGTTGGACTTTAGAATAATGTGCTCAGACACTATAGCTACGTATATTAGAGAAATAAGAGCCTTACCTCTGGACCTTTACTAAGGGTTCATTGTTATGTATTTACACTATTTACTAGCAGGTGTCTAGGCCCACCTCCTCACCAGACAAAATCATGTGGAGGTTGATCAGGTTTAAAATGTAGGCCAATGATCCAACTACGAAATATGTGTAAGTACGCTTTTACATAGTACAGATAGAGCAGGGTTTACACACACTTGCACACCGTGTAACTGTGACATCGACTATTAAGACATATCTGGGGTATCTGTTCATGTAACGTCCAGGATGAGTTATCAACCCTAGCGGAGAAGAGATTCGGTGCTTATAAGTGTGGCGAAGCCATCGAGTAGAAGAATGATGTCACTGGGAATATCGTTGCTTGACAATACGCCAAATCGGTAGTTTACAGATGTATAAATTGTATTGCGTATTGCTCGTATGATGAGATGAATCGTAGACATGTTATTAACGACAAGATATGTTATGATTGAGAACAATTTTTATAATCGCTTGTTCTATCAGCTCTGAATAGAATTGTTTGTATATTCAAAGACCTTGTGTTACGTGTGTCTGATATATTTGAGCATCAATCGATAACGTCTATTGGTGAGGGAAACGAGAAAGAGACAATACTATTCGTATATCACATATGCGGGAGAGGGAGGTTGCCTCAGCACTTTTTTCCAATACATACACTACTCTAGATGTGGATCTGGCATGCCACGCGGAAGACCATGACGGGAGCGATGAACGAATCAGGCGGCTGGCGAGAAAGTGTCATGGGCAATTCTGTGCGACAACGCGACCTGCATGATGATGATGATGAAGAGAAAGAGGCAGAGGGGGAGGAGGGGAGGAAAGGCACGAGGAGGAGGGGAGGCGGAAGGACATGAGGAGGAGATGTTTGTAATGATAGATGGAATTTTTTAACACAAGATATGCGAACAATTTCAACTGGATAATTTTAACGGTGGGTGAACATTTAGAATCCATATATAAATTAATTGAGCTGCGGGGGGAGTATATAGGAGTAAAAAAAGTTTGCATAAAGGCTGTTTTAAAAAGAGACTAATATTTAAAACATTAAGCTTACTTCAAGGCAGAATTTTCAAAGCCTCAACTTACCTTAAATCAACGAGCTTTTATTTTTTTATTTATAATTTTTTATTTTTTTTTTCAAAGTAATTTATTATATATACTAGGTGACTAATCGTATGTACAAAGATAATCTTATTCAGCCGTATTGTCCTCATGGAAGAGGAAGCTAGAGTGGTACGAGGGAATTTGTAAGATGAAACTTTATTCGTCAGTCCTCCGGGAAAGAAAAAGAATCACTTCGTTGTGAGATTGATGTATTTTAGATAATCAGCGTTGGGTGAATTATAAGAATAAATGGGGGCATATATTCTAATATAAGCGTTGGTCAAGAGAAAAGATAATGGAGTTGATTTTTCTGAAAAGTGTAGGCGTGAATTCGCAGAGGTAGGAGAGATTATTGTGTTAGATTTTGTATTTTTATGAGGTACATTAGCAGAGACAGAGAATATCTACTTTATTAATACATACATTCTATTTATGGCTAATAAAAGCAGTCGACCATGGATATATATTGTAACAGGGAAGGTTCGAGTGCGGTGTCGCCACAAAGTTGCAATAAGAGCATTTAAAATATCTATTCATAATTTAATAGTTGATTAACTCTACTGATAGGACCAATGCATTCACAGCAACGCGAGCAACACAGAATAAATTCCTTACCTTTGCTAGGGTTTCAGTCGTTCCTCTGTTCCCGAGTCGCTGTGGCTAGGAGGCGAATAACTGCAGCAGATTCTTGCTTGGTGTGATAGATATGGTCCAAGAACGGGCGAATGCCGTTCGTAATGTGCATAATAGGAAACGTTCAAACCAGTCCACGACTTTGCAGGACT
Source organism: Doryteuthis pealeii (assembly GCA_023376005.1). Taxonomy (NCBI): domain Eukaryota; kingdom Metazoa; phylum Mollusca; class Cephalopoda; order Myopsida; family Loliginidae; genus Doryteuthis; species Doryteuthis pealeii. The sequence goes on along the minus strand of CM042170.1, from coordinate 19,672,898 downwards.
AGAATAATAAATAAGAAATAAGAAATTATATCAATCAGTAGCGGATTCATGGGTTAAATCGAACTTAACCGACCTAAATTTTAACATCGTATGTCACCCCGCCGTAAGAGAAAAAAAAAACCGCAAAGAAGGGAATTAACCAAATTTAATGAAATTTTAAGTGTTTGATATATTAACGAATAAAGGATATAATGCACCAGTTATTTTATTTTAAAAACTTTTACATTTTTTCAGATCAGTTAACTTTGAACCACGTATCTTTGAGGTGTAACACAGATTTTCAAAGATACGTGGTTCAAAGTTAACTGATGATGCATTATATTTTTTTATTTATTGATATATCAACACTGAAAATTTCATTAAATTTGGTTAATTCCCTGATTTTTGGTATTTTTTCTGTCGGATGGGTGACATACAATGGTGGAATTTAGGTCCGTTAAGTTCGATTTAAACCGGATTATGTATCAAGAGCTGGACAGTCTTACTGCCTCTCCAGGGTGCAACAATGGGCATTATGTAATATATTGCCTGGTTAATGAGTTCGAATCTGGAAACCAGGTGCTGCACACAGGAAATACGTGGTTGCCAAACATGGGCCTGAAAACAAAAACAGGAATATGGCCTGGAAACGCATGAAATGACCTTCTTGGCACCCGGCAATGCAGATGTACATTAACACTGCGCAGGCACAGAAAATGGTAGGTGGTAGCCATAACCAATGAAATTAGGCTGTGTGGGCAAGGAGGTATGTTACAGAAAACTGCGTATGTGTCCACGATCAAAGAAGCGTGACCCTGTGAGTTGAAGTATTATAAAAAAACCTTAGAAATCTGGGTTGAGCAAAGAATAGGGGATCAAAGAATCGAGCCATCACATGCGTCAGAACTCCGAAGGGCTCCTGTGTATGTGCATCCTCTTCGGACGACTTCTCAATTCGCAGGTAGCAAAATATAATTTTATATTTTATATATATATATACAGTGTTCCGTGTTTTTTTTGTCGGGTCCAGTGACTTTATATAACAATTAGGGTAGGTTGATTTCAGGTCTTTTTTAAATATCAAATTAGGGGCGGGTTAGCTCAGTCGGTGGCGGTTCGGCCTAAGTAAACCAACAAGGTTCTAGTTCGAATAACGCGGTCCTCCCAACTCAGCGGTATGAGTAGCAAGTGGGAAAGGATCTGTGCGGTAAAGTAAGGAGCTGATAGTAGGTGTGGCGCTCCGTCAGATGTAACAATCTCTTTGGTCTAGCGCTTATTGAAAGGGATAAGACTCCTCGCTGACTGGCTGTACCGACTTTAGGCCGCCCGACGACTTTACTTACTTTTATAATAGATACTGATACGAAAAACTAGATCTCTTACTTGTCATGATTGTTTGAGGAAATAGCACAAACATGAAAACTGCAAAATGTACCAAAAATCCCATTTTTGCAACATATATATATATATATTATATATATATATATATATATATATATATATATACAAGTTTGTTGAACTGTACCGAGAATTCTTGTCGGACAAGTTTTTGTTGATCCTTTCTAATTTTCGGGCCATCTTTTTGGTGTCGGGGTGTAAACTGGTGTAACAGTCCCACCAAGGTCAAAACGAGCGCTTTCGCAATACAGTTTGCCATCATCAGGTAGGAAATGATGGTATGGTTTTCGTGTCTCGTTTTTAACGAGAACGAATAGTAGTCTTCACGTATGCTTCTACATTATTTAGTTAAGAATTAAAGTAAGAATGAATTAATGAATAGAATTAAAAAAATGAATGAAATGAATCGAATAAATTAAAAAGATATTTTCAAGAGGCCCTCTCCTAAAAGAAAAAAATTTAAAAAATTTGTTTTTTTAAAAGAATTCTTAAATTTTTTTTCTTTTAGGAGAGGTCCTCATGAAAAGATCTTTTTCCTTTATTCCATTCATTTCATATATAAATATAAAATAAAATAAATAAATATTATAATATATATATAATATATATAATTTAATAATTTTTGGGGAGCTATATTAAATCAACTTAGATTTATATAGGCCCCAATTTTGGTCGAAATAAATTTATTATGGATTACGGTGTTGAGTTTCTTCCTTCCTTTCTAAGAATAAATATTTGCTCTGTAATATAATCTAAAAAGTTTATATACATTGAGCCCTCTTTAGTGATTAAAGATTCGCTGTATTCATACATACTGGATCATACAATAATAATACAGTGTATTTTAGAAATCACATATAGAATCATCCCTACTACAGTTTTGGATAACTCTCTCTCTTAATATATATATATATATATATTATATTATATATATTAATACTTATAATATATATTACAGATATATATATATATATTATATATATATATATATTATATGAGTATAGATAAAGGATATGAAAAAACACAAAATGCGTTAAAGTGAAAACATTTATACTTGACTTTGTCTCCGCTCTGACAAACGAGTTATAAACAAGCTTGAAGATGATTTTTTATAAAATCGAAATATTGTTCAATATCAGCAATGAATTGTTATAAAATGTTTTCCTTTTACAGCATATTGTGGTGTTTTCATATCCTTTTATCTATACTCATACCGTCGGATTCATTTCCTTTCTTTTAACTTTATATATATATATATATATATATATATATATATATAATATATAAATCAATGAGTCAGACGAACCTACTATTAGTTTCGCTTAATGCTCTTTAGGGCTAAGATCTGATCTTAGCCCTGAAGAGCATTAAGCGAAACTAATAGTAGGTTCGTCTGACTCATTAGATTTAATCTTTTTATTATTTGCTCTACTTAGGTTTGAGCACTTTTTACTTATTAGCTATTCTCCTAGCGGTTAATATAGATATATACATATCTTATATACATATATATACATATAAATTGTTTTATTTTAATTTTGGCAAATACTGTACCAATAAGATTATTTTTGTTGGTACGACTATCTTGGTCTTTTTCTTTTTTCAAAAAAATTTTTTCTCCCCGGTTGATGTTTGGTAGTATATTTTTACAATCAAACTATTGCTGTTTTTTTTTTCTCACCGCAAGGATTTACCAACGCTTGGGTAAATATATATATATATAATATATATATATATATAGTATATATAGCATGCTTAGCATAACTGGTTCAGGCAGTGATATATTGTGCTGGCAAAGAAGCACGTACCAAAATATTGCAAAACTTTTGACTCATCCTCGTATTTTAATACATTTTCCTCATTTTCTTTAAAGATTTTATTATGCTGTCTTCGAGAGAACTTTACTATTTCTTCTTTTTGTTTTCAGTTCCTGACCCGCTTATTTTAGGAACCAGGATTGGTTGATTCCTTTGAATATCGAATTTCTGAACATTCTATTTTTCTTCTCTAGGGCAGATTATTTTTGTATACATAACATCCCAAATTGCTTGCATGCTAAATCCCCTGATTTTTTTTAAAAATCAGTTCCCAAGGAGATTACCCTTCTTTGCCCAGTCACGTCTATTTTTGTCATCTTTCTAAACCAATTTACTTAATTCGACTACTACTACTACTACACTACTACTACTACTACTACTACTTACTACTATCACACAATAATAATAATAATAAACTTTGGAACATGAGGTGAAGGTCGATCAATTCTAAATTGGTGCCCTTGAAACGGTCGCCAATTTCTGGAAAAGAATTTGGGGAAGTTGGAAACCCGAGGAAGAATCGAGGGCTGACTTCTAATTTAGGTCGGAAAATTAAACGGAAAGTTTTTGGTGGTCCCAATAACAGTTTAACTACAGTCTATGAATTAACATTTTGCGAATTGGGTTACGGTTTTAGGGATTAAGGTTGTTTTTAATTACGTATTTGCTTAAAAAACAACAACAAAACCCCAAAATTACTATACATTTAATTAACCATTGAAATAATTGGATGGGAAGTTTGGATCGAAAAATTGCTATGCCTTGTAATAAAAGTGTGAAAGAAAACTAATAGAATGGAATTACAAAACTACCAACGATCAGCGAAACTATAAATCTCTGATGAGAAATGAGCTACAAATACTTAGGAACTTTTAGAAGCGGCAATATCATGCAGCAGAAATGAAAGGAAAGATTCAAAAAGAATATCTCAGGAAACTAAAACTTCTAGTAACCAAAGTTAACAGCAGAATCTGACAAGGAATTAATACCTGGCTCCCCATTATAGATACCGGACATTCTTAAATGGACAAAAGAAGAACTCGACAGATAAGCCTAAAGGACGAGAAAATTAATGACCATGCACAGGGCTCCCACCCTAGATATGATAGAAAGATTATATTGTCAAGAAAAAGGGGAAGAGTCTTGCCAACATAGGAATGCGTAGAAACACAATCCACAAGTTGAAATTACACAAGAGAGCAAAACAAACTACCTTATGCGCCACAATAGTAGAACGCAGAATGGACAAACAGAAAAACGACAAAGACTAGGAAAACAAAAATGGGAAGAAAAACAATTAATGGACCGCTCTCAAACGCAAATTAGATGGTTGCACATGAAAAACCTTGGACATGGTTAGAAAGGGAAACCTCAAAAGAAACAGAATCACTCTATAAATTGCTGCACAAAATAAGCCATAAGGAAAACTACATCAAACAAAATGATAAACCCAAAAAATAGTAAATGTAAACTTTGCGGTAATAGAATGGACTTTTAACCAGTATACTCGCGAATTAGCAAACTAGCACAACGAGAATACAAAACTAGACACGACTGGAGCGAAGGTGATCCACTGGAATTATGCAAGAAATTAAACTTTTTTTACCCACACAACAAATGGTATATGCAAACCAAATCGTTCTTTGAGAACGAAACGCACAAATTCTCTGGGACTGACAATTAAAACGGATCACCTATCCAGCTTGAAGCCAACCTAGGTTGATCTACAAAAAGAACGAACTGTCAACTGGGGATTTTGAGTCCAGAGATACAGGATAAAGTTAAGGAAATAAAAACTGACCAATACCTGGACCTGTAGACAATGCAAAAGTCTATGGAATATGAAGTCAAAGTGACACAATTGTACGCTTTGTGACTTGAATCGGTCCCAAAGGGATTGGAAAGGATTGGAAAATCTGACATATAGCAAAGCATAGACTATCCACTGCTGCAATCTGCCAGAATACTCAGAACGAGCTGGAGAGCTGAGGAGACTTGAAATTCACTCAGCAAATCCAGTGAAAGCCTCAGCTAATGCTAATGTGAAAACTCAAAAACTAAATAATAATAATATGAATAATAATAATAATAATGAGAAAGACGGATCTGTATCCCAGCCAGAAACCAGACCATTAGACTAACAACAAAAAAAGACGAATTGCACACAGATAGATTTGCAGTCTCCAGCAGATACAGGGTGAAGATGAAAGAAAACAAGAAGATAGACAAAATACCCTAGACGCAAGAGAACTGGGAAAAACTGTGGAACATGAGGGAAGTGATACCAATTGTATTGGCGGCACTAGGAGTCTCCAAAAAAAAACTTAGGGAACTGGAAAACAGAAAGAATTGAGACTCCATGCTTTCTAGTATTCTAAGCCAATTCAACAGTCTGTAGTCCTTGGATGGTCATTCATCGGCTGACTTCTGATTTAAACTAAAGTTTAAATTGAAAACATACATGCAATAACGTAACCACAAACAACGCTCAATATAGATCAATAATNTATCCGTTTCTTATTGCGCGACATGATGATTATAATGAAAAATGCACTAAAAATCCTCGTTTTCTAGAGTTTTTAAATTTTGGTGAAAACGAGAATTTTAAGTGCATTTTAGTAACATTTGTTGTAAAATATGGCAAAGACTTTGTTGTTTCTTTTAACGTCTATTTATTAATACCAAAGGACACAAACAAGACCCCTACGTTCGGCTCTTCCGGCTAACCGCCGAATCTTCTAACTAAACTTAATTTCTGTTCTCCCACGCCTTCCATTAGTGGAAATCGAGAAGGGTCAAGTAATGTCATGTACCGCCAATGATAATTATATCAGCTAACGGTAGAACTTTCCATTTAAATCCCTCCAAGTTTGAATCTTCAACGAACTTCAATCTCAAAATCTAGCTACACTTACATACATTTTAATGTCATGAGGCAACCCAACGAATTATGTAACACTACGCTTGGAAAAAATCTCGCTTAATCCTACTTTTCTTTATATTTCCAGGTTGGCAACCCTGATCGAAAAATCACGTTGATTAGTTTTGAGTGTTGTTTTGTTTTTATTTACGGCAAATTGAATTTATGTGGTTTCATTTAATACCGGCAAAGTTTTGAAAAGATTTGCAACGAGACTTATAATAATTTTTAAAAAAAATTAGTTTCTAATATCCAAGCGATAGATGGGACCTAACAGGTACACAATTTCTGTGTCTTACCGTTTAGTCCGATGGTTCAGGGACTATGAAACAGATTTAGTACTGGGTTACATAGCACAGTAGCAGGCCTGGTGATGATTAAAATTAGTTTAAAACCAATTTCTCTCGAAAAGTTTTAGATGAGGCTTTGAAAGATTAGTATTTATAGCGTTATTCGGACTATTGTCCCCATCTTCATTGTTATTGCTACAACCGTTTCGCCAGTATACCCTCCGGCATTCTTCAGTATTTCTTGTCGGACTCGGTTCGAAAAAGAAGTTTCCCGAGTCCGAGAAGAAGGTCCCGAGTTCGACAAGAAATGACTGAAGAAGGCCGGAGTTATATCGGCCGAAACGTGCTACAAATAACAATGAAGATGAGAACAATAGCCGAATAACGCTAATAATACTAGTTGAAAACAACTTTATCTATTGAAGACTAAACTTGGGGCAGTCCTCTTTCCATTGTAATCCCACGATTAAACACTAATTTGTAAACAGGAAAAGGTTTAATTAAAACTTGAATCGACGGAAACACTCCATTGCTTTTTAATGAGGCTTGTTTGAATGAAAAGTTGAAGTATATATATAATATATATATATATATATATATATATATATAGTATATGTGTGTGTGTGTGTGTGTGTGTAGAAGAAAAAATTTTTAAAAAAAACAAAACACAGAGATGTTATGATCAGAGGAAAAAAATTTATGTGTCAATACTTAAGTATTTTCGGGTTATTATACCATCTCAGGACACTGTTAAGGAATGTTTATGTGAGGACAAATGAAATAGATATTAAGTGTATAGTGAATGTGGTGAAATATGTTATATAACCAGTTAATTTTTATATGTGCGTTGTTTACGAAACCAATGACGTGATCATTGCATGTGCAAAATGGAAAATAAAAATCATAGGTATGACGCATGCAGAACACCTAATTAT
>CM042170.1:19583059-19663059 GCA_023376005.1 Doryteuthis pealeii | reverse complement strand
ACACGAGCAACACAAATAAATTCCTTACCTTTGCTAGGGTTTCCAGTCGTTCTCTGTCCGAGTCGCTTGTGGCTAGGACGGCGAATAACTGCAGCAGATTCTTGCTTGGTGTGATAGATATGTCCAAGTAACGGGCGAATGCCGTTCGTAATGTGCAAATAGGAAAACGTTCAAACCCAGTCCACGACTTTGCAGGACCTAGAAAAATAAATAAGAAATGAAAATTATATCAATCAGTAGCGGGATTATGGGTTAAATCGAACTTAACGGACCAAATTTTAACATCGTATGTCACCCAGCCGTAAGAGAAAAAAAAAACCCAAAATGAGGGAATTAACCAAATTTAATGAAATTTTCAGTGTTGATATATTAATAAATAAAATATATAATGCACCAGTTATTTTGTTTAAAAACATTTACATCTTTGCAGATCAGTTAACTTTGAACCACGTCCCTTTGAGGCGTAAAACAGATTCTCAAAGATACGTGGTTCAAAGTTAACTGACCTGAAAAAATGTAAAAGTTTTTAAATAAAATAACTGATGCATTATATCTTTTATTTATTGATATATCAACACTGAAAATTTCATTAAATTTCGTTAATTCCCTGGTTTTCGGTACTTTTTTCTTTTGGTAGGGTGACATACGATGGTGGAATTTAGGTTCGTTAAGTTCGATTTAACCGGTTTATGTATCTAGACCTGGAAAGTCTTACTGCCTCTCCAGGGCGTAACAATGGGCATTATGTGATATATTGCCTGGCCAATGAGTTCGAATCTGGTAACCAGGTGCTGCATGCAGGAAAATAGTGGTTGCCAAACATGGGCCTGAAAACAAAAACAGGATATGGCCTGGAACGCATTGAAATGACCTTTGGCACCCGGCAAATGCAGATGTACATTAACACTGCGCAGGCACAGAAAATGTGTAGGTGTAGCCCATAACCAATGAAATAGGCTGTGTGGGCAAGGAGGTATGTCTATAGGAAAACTGCGTCTGTGTCACGACCAAAGAAGCGTGACCCTGTGAGTTGAAGAATTATAAAAAAACCCTTAGAAATCTGGGTTGAGCAGATAGAGATCAAGATCGAAATCGCGTGCAGTCAGAACTCCCGAAGGCTCCTGTGTATGTGCATCCTCTTCGGACGATCTCAGTCACAGATAGAAAATATAATTTTATATTTTTATATATATACTAGTGTTCCGTGTTTTTTGTCGGGTTCAGTGACTTATATAATAATTAGGGTAGGTTGATTTTTCAGGATCTTTTTTTAAATATCAAATTCTCTCGAATAACAAAAGTTGTGTATTGGTATAATAGATACTGATACCAAAAACTAGATCTCTTACTTGCACGATTGTTTGAGGAAATAGCACCAAACATGACTGCAAAAATGTACCAAAAATCCTCATTTTTGCAACATATATATATATATATATATATATATATATATATATATATATATATATAACTCTGAATTATTCCTGAGGTCGGTCGTTGATTGGGTTTGTGGCAACCTTTTGATATATCGAATGTGCAAAAAATGTGGATCCAACACAATACTATATCCCTGTGTGAGAGTTCAAGTTTTGTTGAACTGTACCGAGAATTCTTGTCGGACAAGTTTTTGGTTGATCCTTTCTAATATTCGGGCCATCTTTTTGGTGTCGGGGTGTAACTTGTGTAACTTGTGTAACAGTCCACCAAAGGTTTCAAAACGAGCACTTCCGGCAATACAGTTTGCCATCATCAGGTAGGAAACGATGGTATGGTTTTCGTGTCTCGTTTTTAACGAGAACGACTAGTAGTCTTCACGTATGCTTCTAAATTATTTAATTAAGAATTAATGTCAAAATGAATTAATGAATAGAATTTAAAAAATGAATGAAATGAATCGAATAAATTAAAAAAAAGTTTTCAAGAGGCCCTCTCCTAAAAGAAAAAAATGTAAAAAAATGTTTATTTTAAAGAATTCTTAATTTTTTTTTCTTTTAGGAGATGTCCTCATGAAAAGATCTTTTTCCTTTATTCCATATATATATATATATATATATATATATATATATATATATATATATATATAATTTATAATTTTGGGGAGCTATATTAAATACTTAGATTTATATAGGCCCCAATTTTGGTCGAAATAAATTTATTATGGAATTACGGTGTTGAGTTCTTCCTTCCTTTCTATGATAAATATTGCTCTGTATATAATCTAAAAAGTTTATTATACATTGAGCCCTCTTTAGTGATTAAAGATTCGCTGTATTTATACATACTGGATCATACAATAATAATACAGTGTATTTTAGAAATCACATATAGAATCATCCCTTACTACCAAGTTTTGGATAAATCTCTTATATATATATATATATATATATATATATATATATATATATATATATATATATATATATATATATATATATAATATGAGTATTGATAAAAGGATATGAAAACAACACAAATGCTGTTAAAGTGAAAACATTTATACTTGACTTTTGTCTCGCTCTTGACAACACGGAGTATAAACAAGCTCTGAAGATGATTTATATAAATCGAAATATGTTCAATATCAGCTATGAATATGTTATAAAATGTTTTCCCTTTTACAGCATTTTGTGGTGTTTTCATACCTTTTATCTATACTCATACGTCGGATTCATTTCCTTTCTTTTAACTATATATATATATATATATATATATATATATATATATATAAGTGAGCACTTTCACCGTATTCGGCTTTCACTTTCTATTTAAATAGCCTGCTATAACTAGGTATAACTATATGATGAGAGGTGATACCTCGAAACACGTGTCTATATTTATATATATATATAAATCTAATGAGTCAGACGAACCTACTATTAGTTTCGCTTAATGCTCTGAAGAGCATTAAGCGAAACTAATAGTAGGTTCGTCTGACTCATTAGATTTATCTTTATTGTTTGCTCTACTTAGGTATTGAGCACTTTTTACTTATTAGCTATTTTCCTAGCGGTTATATGAATATATATATATATATATCTTATATACATATATATACATATAAATTGTTTTTTTTTATTTTGGCCAAATACTGTACCAATAGATTATTTTTTGTTGGTACGAATATCTTGGTCTTTTCTTTTTTTCAAAAAATTTTTTTCTCCCCGGTTGATGTTTGGTAGTATATTTTTACAATCAAACTATTTGCTGTTTTTTTTTTCTCACCGCAAGGATTTACCAACACGCTTGGTATATATATATATATATATATATATATATATATATATATATATATAGGCATGCTTAGCATAACTGGTTCAGGCATGTGATATATTGTGCTGCAAAGAAGCACGTACCAAAATATTGCAAAACTTTTGACTCATCCTCGTATTTTTATACATTTTCCTCATTTTTCTTAAAGATTTTATTATGCTGTCTTCGAGAAGAACTTTATCTATTTCTTCTTTTTGTTTTCAGTTCCTTGACCCGCTATTTTAGGACCAGGATTGGTTGATTCCTTTGAATATCGAATTTCTGGAACATTCTATTTTTTCTTCTCTAGGGCAGATTATTTTTTGTATACATAAACATCCCAATTGCTTGCATGGCTAACTCCCTGATTTTTTTAAAACAGTTCCCAAGAGATTACCCTTCTTTGCCCAGTCACGTCTATTTTTGTCATCTTTCTAAACCAATTTACTTAATTCGACTACTACTACTACTACTACTACTACTACTACTATTCACAACAATAATAATAATAATAAACTTTGGAACATGAAGGTGAAGGTCGTATCAATTCTAATTGGTGCCCTTGGAACGGTCGCCAAATTTCTGGGAAAGAATTTGGGGAGTTGGAAATCAGAGGAAGAATCGAGGGCTGACTTCTGATTTAGGTCGGAAAATTAAAACGGAAAGTTTTTTGGTGTCCCCAATAACAGTTTAACTACAGTCTATGAATTAACATTTTGCGAATTGGGTTACGGTTTTAGGGGATTAAGGTTGTTTTTAATTACGTATTGCTTAAAAAACAACAACAAATCCCAAATTACTATACATTTAATTAACCATTGAAATTAATTATTGAATCTATTATTGAGACAGTTGTTTGTGTTAGTATTGCAATCTATAATTTCAATTAAACTTAGTTTAAAAAATCAGAAGTCAGCCGAATCGAGACCATCCAAACTATAACACTGTTAGAATCGGCTAGAATACTCAGAAGAGTCATGGAGTCTCAATTCTTTCTCTGTTTCCAGTTCCCTAAGTCTTTTTTTTGGAGACCGTCCCTAGTGCCCCAACTACAATTGGTATCACTATCACCCTCATGTTCCACAGTTTTTTTTTCAGTTCTCTTGCGAGGTCTAGGTATTTGTCTATCTTTTCGTTTTCTTTCATCTTCACCCTGTGATCTGCTGGAACTGCAAAATCTATCCTGTTGACAAATTCTCTTTTTTTTTGTTAGTCAATAATAGGTCTGGTCTTCTGGCTGGGATAAGGTGATCCGTCTTTATCTATTATTATTATTATTATTATTATTATTATTATTTATTTTTGAGTTTTCACATTAGCATTAGCTGATGGTCTTTCACTGGAGTCTGAGTGACAGCAAGTCTCCTCAGCTCTCCAGGACTCTTCTGAGTATTCTGGCAGATTGCAGCAGTGCAGTATTCTGGATAGTCTCAATCTTTCCTATAATGTCCAGATTTTCCAATCCCTTTGGGACCATTCCAAGTGCACCAACTACAATTGGTGTCACTTTGACTTTCATATTCCATAACTTTTTCAGTTCTTTGGCAAGGTCCAGATATTTGTTCATTTTTTCATTTTCCTTCACTTTCACCCTGTGATCTGCAGGAACTGCAAAATCCACCAGTTGACAAGTTCTTTCTTTTTTGTTAATCAACACTAGGTCTGGCCTTCAAGATGGGATAAGGTGATCCGTTTTAATTTCAAAGTCCCAGAGAATTTTGTGCGTTTCGTTCTCAAGAACAGATTCTGGTTTATGCATATACCATTTTGTTGTGTGGTCAAAATTTAATTTCTTGCATAATTCCCAGTGGATCACCTTCGCAACCAGTCGTGTCTAGTTTTGTATTCTCGTTGTGCTAGTTTGCTACATTCGCAGAGTATATGGTTAACAGTCTCATCTCTATTACCGCAAAGTCTACATTTACTATTTTGTTGGGTCTTATCAATTTTCGCTTTGATGTAGTTTGTCCTTATGGCATTATTTTGTGCAGCAAGTATAAGTGATTCTGTTTCTCTTTTGAGGTTTCCCTTTCTTAACCATGTCCAAGTCTTTTCATGTGCAACCTCATCTATTTATCGTTTGAAGCGTCCATATAATTGTTTTTCTTCCCATTTTTGTTTTCTAGTCTTTGTCGTTTTTCTGTTTGTCCATCTGCCATTTCTACTATTGTTGGCCGCCATAAGTAGTTTGTCTTTGCTCTTCCTTGTGTAATCTTCAAGTTGTTGGATTGTGGTTTCTACGCATTCCTCTATGTTGGCAAGACCTCTTCCCCCTTCCTTTCTTGACACATATAATCTATCTCTATCATCTCTAGGGTGGAGAGCCTTGTGCATGGTCATTAATTTTCTCGTCCTTTGGTCTATCTGTCTGAGTTCTACTTTTGTCCATTTTAAGAATGGTCCGAGTATCTTATAATGGGGACAGCCCAGGTATTAATTCCTTTGATCAGATTTCTGCTGTTAAGTTTGGTTTCTAGAAGTTTTCTAGTTCTCCTGAGATATTCTTTTTTAACTTTTCCTTTCATTTCTGCTTGCATGATATTGTCCGCTTCTAAAATTCCTAAGTATTTGTAGCTTTCATTTTCATCAAGAGATTTTATAGTTTCCTGATTTGGTAGTTGTATTCCATTCATTAGTTTTCTTTCACCCCTTTTTATTACAAGCATAGCACATTTTTCGATTCCAAATTCCATCCCTTTATCCTGGCTATATATTCTAATAGTTTGTACTAGGCTCTCCAATTCTTTTTCATTTTTTGCAAAAATTTTAATGTCATCCATGTACATAAGGTGGTTTATCTTTTCTTGTGAATTACTAAATTTGTATCCCCCGGTACATTAATTCAGTATATGGTTTAGCGGCATCATTGCAATAATAAAGAGTAGTGGTGATAATGAGTCTCCTTGGAAGATACCTCTTTGGATTTTTACTTCTGCCAGGGGTTGTTTTCCAGCTTTTAATTGAACTCGCCAGTTTTCCATGGCTTTTTTAATGAAGTTTATAATGTTTTTGGAAATTTTGTACATTTGTAGGCATTCTAAAATCCAGGTATCTGGGACCATGTCATAGGCTTTTCTGTAATCGATCCAGGCCATTGCAATATTTTTCCGTTTATTTTTGACTTCTTTAAAAATGTATTGGTCTATATAGAGTAAGTCGTGGGTTCCTCTTTTTCCCTTGCGACATCCTTTCTGTTCTTCTGGGAGAAGTTATTATTATTATTTCACTCCTTACGATCCGTTTGTATCCCAAAATCAAATATAATTTTACGGGTCTCATTCTCTGGGACGGATTCTGGTTTGTTCATATAACATTTTGTAGAATGGCAAAAGTTTAATTTCTGGCACAATTCCGAGTAGATCACCTTTCCCACTCAGTCAGAATTAATCTTGTACTCCCTTCGTGCTAGTTTGCTGCATTCGATTATTATGTGATTAATAATTATGTCTCTGTTTCCACATATCCTACACTTGCCATTCTGTTGTGTCTTATCTATTTTCACTTTGATATAATTAGTCCTTGTGACATTACTTTCAGCTGCTATTAGAATAGATTCAGTTTCTCATTTGAGGTGTCCCTTTCTTAATCATGTCCGAGTCTTTTGGCATGCAATCTCACCAGCTGGTCGCTTGAAGTATCCATATAGAAGTTCTTCCCATTTCTTTTTTGTTGTTTTTCTGTTTGGTTGGACCAGTCTGGTATATCGACGTATAAGTGTCCACTGGAGAGCATCACTTATGAGTTCGTTCTTACTTCCCCTGCTATGTCCAGATGAACAAATAGGAATATTTATTTCATGTTATTTCATTTTTGATTGGCCTAAACTATTTCTCTGAATGTTGATAATAAGTATTATCTGCCTTATTCGGACTATTATTTATTGTACAGATAACAATGAAGATGAGGACAATAGTCCGAATAACGCAGATAATACTGGTTAAATTAGTTTTGACCTTAGGTGGAAGCAGTATAGATAAGTAGATAATAAAAATGGACAAAGGATTCCAATTTCTGCAAATACCATTTGGTAGTATGATCTAAATTTAATTTCTTACACAATTCCCAGTGGATCATCTTTCCCACCCAGTCGTACGTAGTCTTGTACTCCCTTTGGCCTAGTTTTCTGCATTTGCTTATTATGTGATTAGTAGTTTTGTCTTTGTCGCCACACATCCCACACTTACTGTTCTGTTGAGTCTTATCAATTTTCGCTTTGATATAATTGGTCCTTATGGCATTTCTTTGAGCTATTATCATTAGAGATTCTGTTTTTCTCTTGAGGTTTCGCCTTCTGAGCCTTGTTCAGGTCTTCTCATACACTTGTAGTTTTTCACACTAGCGTTAACCGATGGTATTTCACTAGAGTTTAAGTGACAGCAAGTCTCCTCAGCTCTCTAGGACTCTCCTGAGTATTCCAGCTAATTTCAACAATGCTGTTCAGGATGGTGTCAATTCTTTCTCTTATTTCCAATCCCTTTAGTCTATTTTCTAAGCTTTTGGAGAACATTCAAAGTGCTCCAACTACTATTGGTATCACTTTCACCCTCATATTCCACAGTTTTTTCAATTCTCTAGCAAGGTCTAGGTATTTGTCTATCAGCCGGTGGTTTCAGTGCTGATACGTGCTTGTTTATTTATATAGAATTTAAAAGTAAAATAAAATGATAACAGTGAACCATATGTAAACGGGTCGTCTTCTTTAGAGCAGAATGTTATGATTAAAAAAACAAACAAAAAAAAAAGGCGATACAAGGAATTCGAAAACGCTCACATCAGAAAATGGAATGGTTTTAAAATTTCTTGGTTTGAAAAATAATATATATGGTTCTCTATTATTATCTTATTTTTACTTTGAAATAATTTTTAATAAGAATGTTCTATATGTAAACAAATTTCCATCGAAACACGTATCAGCTTATAATAAATATCATCCATACAAATACATTTATATTTTTCCATTTATCTTCTCAAAAACACACACACACACACACACACACACACACACATATATATATATATAATATATATATATATATATACATAGGGGGGGCCAAAAATGTATCGAGATTATTTGTACTTTTTGACACACCTTGTATTCTGAAAAGAAATTAATGAATGGAACGTTATTTTTTCAGAATACAAAGTGTGTCAAAAGTACAAAAATTCTCGATATTTTTCACACACCCTTATATATATATATATATATATATATATATATATATATATATATAGGAGAAACATGTTGACCGTTGAAGCAAGAATTCAATCCAACGTCCCGAAGAAGGTCTAACAGACCGAAATGTTATAACGTCGACATCACTACCTACAATAAACATCCATTTTGTACAACATCCGGTGTTTATCTACCTTTCTCAACACACCCACACACACACACACACACACACACACACACACACACATATATATATATATATATATATATATATATATATATATATATATATATATATAGTAAACCTGTACTTCAGTGATTATTTATTCATTTATTTATCTTATTATTTCTTTTGGTAACTTTTATTAGTTTATTTTCTTCGTTTCCATGATGAATATATTATGGCTGAAAAGTTGGAGAGTAAGGCCGCGGAGAGTAAGACAAAATAATAATAATAATAGGCTGCATTTTCATTTTTTTTTTCTTCCTTCAGTTTTATTCTTCGAACCACCTCCCTGTTTTCTCTACGCCTGACGCGTCTGGGGGTGATCCGTTTGAGATTATTAGGAGAAAAGCTGACTAACTGGCTTGGATCCAATGTGTCGAGATAAACATCGGACGAAAACGTACACAGATTTTCCCCCCAATTAGATCGGGAGAAGAGAAAAGAATTCATATGCCCGTAAGGCGTATCAGGCGAGATGTTAACTCGATCTTGTCTGTAGCGTTCATCATAGAAAATGAAAATTACTGTCAGTCTCAACACCTACTCCTTTGTGTAATTCCTGACCAAGGGAATAATTAATATTGCTTTGTATCCTGATTGAGAATATACATTGAAATTTCACATATATTTCAGTGTTCGGCTAGGAATCACAAGGTTCTTGGTTCGATACCGGCCCTCGCCGACTCAGCGTATGAGTTGCACAGGGATCTGTGCGGTAAAGTAAGGAGCTGGTGGTAGGCGTGGCGCTCCACCTCAGATGCTAAAATAATCTCCTTGGTCTATCGCTATTGAAAAGGGGATAGACTCCCTCGCTGTCTAGCCGATACCGACATTAGGCCGCCCCGACGACTTTACTTTTACTTTATATATATATATGTATATATATATATATATATATATATATATATATATATACAAACAAGGGAATACGGTCTGTTTGTTGTTATTATTCTCTCAAAAAACGCCCCCTTACCTATTATGGTAGAGGCGTGTAGTATCATTTGACAAGCTTAATTTCGCTAAGGATTGTTAGCTGTGTACTGTGGTCGAGGCGATATAGTGGTTCACTATGCTCGCTGAGGTCCCGGTTTCGATTTCTGTCGGAGGGAAATCGTTAGTATATGTCGCTGATGAGACTAAATAAAGTGGAAACAGTCTGTACGACATTCTACACACCGAGCGATCCTTTGCCGGGATTACACTTGTCAATTTCATTTTCTATAAGAAAAAGTATCGAATTTTATGCGATACATGCGTTGTAAGTGCCTTCAAGTAAAAATTTAATATATATATATATATATATATATATATATATATGAGATAAGAGTGAGGAAATGAATCCGACGGTATATGAATAGATAAAAGGGTATGAAAACACACTATGTTGTTAAAATGAATATATTTTTATATCATTTTCATTGCTAATATTGAACAATATTTCGATTTATAAAAAAATCATCATCAGAGCATGTTTCCGGCTTGAATTTAAATTATTTTCTGCTTCTCTCTCGATGAGTCCGGATTAAAAACATGCTCTGATGATTTTTCATAAATCGAAATATTGTTCAATATTAGCTATGAAAATGATATAAAAATATATTAATTTTAACAATATTGTGTATTTTCATACCCTTTTTCTCTCTCTCTCTCTCTCTCTCTCTCTCTCTCTCTCTCTATCTATCTCTGTGTCTATATATATAATATATATATATATATATATATATATGGGTGGTCACCTGATTGAGAATATACATTGAAATTTCACATATATACATATATTTCACAATCGTCTGATGAGGCTAGAACTCAATTTTTTTTTTTTAGTTTCTGGTTGAAATAAAATATAACGGGATGATGGTTTGTTAAGTTTTTCTTTCTTTAAAAGTTAAATAAAATCTAATTTATTGATTATTATATATTGATCTCTTTTTAGGGATTTATAAAAATCCTTATATGAGTGTATATGTTTGCACCTACAAGATCATACAGTATGGTTTTTACAGTGAGATTTCTATTATTCCAATTAGAATCATCCCTTACTTACCAGTCATTTGAACTTAGTCATTTGAATTAACTTCCATATATATATATATATATACATTATATATATTATATACATATAGGCTATATATATATACAAGCATTGATCTGTGTGGGACTTATACCAATAAAATCTACATATATATATATATATATATATATATATATATATTAATCTAAGAAAATTTGTTTTCAACAATTTACTGTTAATGATGACTAGGGGATGGGGAGCATTGTTGTTGGTGCTCCTGCTGGTACAGTACGTACGTATGTATATATATATATTATATATATATATATGTGTGTGTGTGTGTGTGTGTGTGTGTGTGTAAGGCAACGCTCTCCGATAATACGGATATAGCACTCTCTGGCGGGCTTTACATATATATATAGGTATGTATTTATAGTAATAACACAAACGTTGTTTGGTTTTTAATATTTTTAAAAAAGAAGAAAATGTATTATGTTCTCAAAAAAAATTTTTGAAAATTATTAATATTAATTATTCATTATAATAGAAAATTGCAGAAACACACACAACGCCTAAGAAGACAACAGATTAGAAACACGTGTCGCATATGTAAATAAAAAGAATTTTTTTAATTTTTGAGAACATATACATATATATATATATATATATATATATATATATATATATATATAAACCATTACACTACGAAGGAACACCCTCTTTACCTAACCCGTTTGCAATGGGTAGGATGTGACACAAGGTCGCAAGTATATGGAAAACAGCTAGGATCAAACTAGCAATTCAGTAATAATGAGACTAGCTTGCTTGCCACAATGTTAACGCAACACATTTGCCAGGCATAGGATGTGACACAAGATGTGTGTATCCTGCGAGTATCGAACTCACTATTTAGTGATAATGAATCTGCGTGACTAGCTCGTTAACCATTACACCTAGATGAGATGCGCTTATTAGCAATCGAGGTAAGAAGTCATTTGTTACTGATTTGATTCCACTGGATGCTCAATACTCCTGTCCTTGTGCCGAACTAAACCTAGTAAATGAGTAGAATTATTTCAGCCCTGTGTTTATAAATTTGCCCAGTATGTTTGTGTGTGTTTGTGTGTTTGTGTGCACATGAGTGTGTGTGTGTGTGTGTGTGTGTGTGTCGGTCTGTCTGTCTGTTAAAGAGAGGAAAGTGTATTTCCTGCGCATGCGTGTGGCTTTTGGAACAAACATGGAAGAAAAGAGGCGATATTTTTCATCAAATAAAAACATTTTGAAATTATTAAATTACTGTGAACCAACTTGTTTTCATGTTTTTCTTAAGGGACAAAATAAACAGAGAGAAGAATCATATTGAGAGAGAGAGAGAGAGAGAGAGAGAGAGGAGAGAGAGAGAGAGAGTGTGTGTGTGTGTGCGAGAGACAGATAGAGATAGATAAATAGTTCGAGAGAGAGGGGGGTGATAACACCAACAGAAAAGATGCGTGCAACCCCATTAATTAGAATGTTAGATAAACATTGGTGAGATGAAGCGGAGAGAGAAATAGAGAGAGAGAGAGAGAGAGAGAGAGAGAGAGAGAGAGTGTATGTGTGTGTGAGAGAGAGAGAGAGAGAAGGGGAGAGGAGAGAGATGAGTGTTTGATTGTGTGTGAGAGAGAGAGACGGAGGTGAATGCATGTGAGGTTGAGAGAGATAGAGAGAGAGAGAGGGGGTGAGTGTATGTGTATGTTTATGTGTGCGGAAGAGAGAGAGAAGGGGGGAAAGGGAGAGATGTGCATGTGTGTGTGTCAGAGAGAGAGAGTGTGTGTCTGTGTGTGTGTGTGTGTGTGTGAGTGGGTGAGTGAGTGTGAGAGCGGGAGAGAGAGAGAGAGAGGGGTAAGTGTATAAAGGGAGAGAAGTATGAGTATGTGTAACTGTGTGTGTATAGAGAGAGAGAGAGAGAAGGGGAGGGAGGGAGTGAATGAATGTGTGTGTGAGAGAGACAGAGACAGAGAGACAGACAGAGCCCAATATGAGTGTGTGAGAGAGCATAATGTGTGTGTGTGTGTGTGAGAAAGAGCGTGTGTGTGTGTGAGAGAGAGAGAGAGAGAGAGAGGGGGGGGGAGAAAAGATAGGTGAGTGTATGTTTGAGCAGTTAATCCAAAAGGGCTCAATATATTTCGTAAAATATAGAGCATTTAGAGTTGTAGAAAAAAAAAGTTTTTCCCTCTGCTACGGTATCGGCGTTCAAGGTACACATTCCACAGGAGAAGTTCCTAAGGAGAAATCCCGAGGAAGGTGTACCTTGAACACCGTGGTAGAGAGAAAACTTTTTTTCTTAAACTATATATATATATATATATATATAGTTTAAGAAAACTGGAGGCAGAGTGACAGCAAGTCTCCTCAGATCTTCAAGACTCTTCTGAGTATTCCAGCTGATCTTAACAATGCTGTTGTTTGGATGGTTTCAAATTTTCCTCGGATTTCCAGTTCCTCCTGACGCTTTTCCAAACCCCTGGATCACCGTTCCAAGGGTCCCAATTACAATTGGCACGAACCTTACCTTCATGTTCCATCATCATCATTATTATTATTATTATTATTATTATTTTATTATTATTTATATTATTATTATTATTATTTTCCTCCTATTGAGGTTTTTCACATCAGCGTTAGCTGATGGTATTTCCCTGGAGTCTGAGTGACAACAAGTCTCCTCGGGTCTCCAGGACTCTTCTGAGTATTCTAGCCGATTGCACCAGTGCAGTAGTCTGGATGGTCTCAATTCTTTCTCTGATTTCCAGATTTTCCAGTCTTTTACCCAGGCTTTTTGGTACCGTTCCAAGTGCACCAAATACAATTGGTATCACGTTCACTCTCATGTTCCACAGCTTTTTCAATTCTCTGGCAAGGTCCAGGTATTTATCCATCTTTTCACTTTCCTTCAGCTTCACCCTGTGATCTGCTGGGACCGCAAAGTCCACCTCTTGCTTTATTATTATTATTATTATTTATTATTATTATTATATTAGTAGTAGTAGTAGTAGTAGTAGTAGTATAGTAATTTACATGCACACACGCTCCAACATATATATACTATCATTTAACACTCATACCCTCACACCGGTACACCAAAGCCAACACATATGTATGTATCTATTCTTGCGATAAAAAGCAACAAAAATTAAGATTGAAAAAAAAAAAAGGAAAGAAAGAAATTGATAATGGCGACAATGATTCAGCATTAAAAAAAAAACAAAAAACTTAAAGCGATTACGTCGTTTTACAACGAGGTGTAAACGAGAAACAGAAACGAGACGGAATGAATAAAATCTCACTTAAAATTATTATTAACGAGATTTCACCGAAGAAATATGGAAAAGTCAAAACAGCTACATCAAAAAGTTAAAAAAAGATAAAATAAATTAAAATAAAATGAGATGAGACGAAATAAAAAAAAAAAAAAAAAAAAAAAAAAAAAAAAACACAAAACAAAACAACAAAAAACAAAATAAAAACAAATGATTATGATATTAATGATGACAATGCTTCGTCCGAGATATCACATGACTTATTACGACATCGCCGAACTATTACAGGGTGGAAGCATTAAACAGATATATGATGAAAGAAAAAACTTGTTAGATATTAATAATAATTTCAAAACTTCATCTGCAGACGTTTTAGTTATTTACTAAGCTTAGCTTAGTTGTGGCACAAGGCCAGAAATATAAAGCTCCCAGTCAGAATCGAACTCACTATGAATGTCAGCTAATTTAGTTTGTCGGGATCAATAAAATAAAATTAAACCAAGTAAAACAGAAGTAAAAGAAAATTAAATTTAATATGAAAAAATAAAAAGACACAAAAAGTAGAAATATCACAGAAGACCTCATACCGGAAGAGCCCTCTGGGCATGTGCTGAAAAACCTCGAATTCTTGGCGCCAAAAAGTCTTTCGGTCTTTTACTCCAAGACTTTGAAGGAGAACACCTATTGGCTAGCTCGGGAAATATTTCCTCTCAAAGAAGTAGTGTAAATCCACGAATAAAAGTCTTACCCTAAGTCATCCTTATCTTTGTTCCTTTCGCTTCTTTTTTTAAATTCCCTTTCAGCTTACCAGCCCACAAGAAGGAAGAAACAGCTATGTTGGGGTTTATTGGAAGCGCGTGGTGTAATGGTTAAAGTCATGGGAAATGGACTAATCACCCCGAGTTCAAATCCTGGGTGTGGTAATTGCATTTCACTTAGCGCTTATACCCTTGGGAAAGATATGAATCCTACTCCCCCTCCAGCTATGGGCAAATAGTAGGGAAGGCTGGGCTCTTTAACCCTGGTTCGGCAACCGGTCCAGGAGAAGGAAATCTCTGAATTAAACCTGTTAAACTCCGCTTAAGAAATTGACCTTGTGTTGCATCTTGCTCGTGCGGAGGGACTGGTGTATATATATATATATATATATAATATATATATATATATATATATATATAATGGGGTTTAGACACGACCACGAGCGAGCTTAAACCACATAAAACAAACAAACAACCACTCCCCATAAGCTAGCTAACCATTACACCATATGAAGTGCCCGTTCTATTATGTATAATTACTTACAAAGCTTAGCTTAGATAGGGACATGGCTAGAAGTATGGGGCACCCAGTGAGAATCGAACTCACTAACAATGGTCAGCTAATCTAGCTCGCTAACTATTATACCATGTGAAGTGCCCTGTCCTCTTTTTGTATAATTACTTACTAAGCTTAGCTTAGTTGTGGCACAAGGTC
Organism: Doryteuthis pealeii; assembly: GCA_023376005.1. Taxonomy (NCBI): domain Eukaryota; kingdom Metazoa; phylum Mollusca; class Cephalopoda; order Myopsida; family Loliginidae; genus Doryteuthis; species Doryteuthis pealeii. The sequence goes on along the minus strand of CM042170.1, from coordinate 19,647,628 downwards.
AGATGTATGCTGGCACTTAGTGAGAATCGAACTCACTAACAATGGTCAGCTAATCTAGATTGCTAATCATTACACCACGTGAAATGCCCTGTCCTCTTTTTGTATAATTACTTTCTAAGCTTAACTTAATATTGGCACAAGGCCAGAATTATGGTGCACCTAATGAGAATCAAGCCCACTAACAATAGTTTGCTAATGCAGCTTGCTAACCATTACAATATCCGAGACACCTAGTAATTTGTCTAGATTATTACTAAGCTTAGCTTAGTAGTGGCACAAGGCCAGAATTATGGAGCACCTTGTGAGAATCAAACTCACTAACAATGGTCAGCTAATCTAGCTTCTTAACCATTACACTACTCGAGGCTCCGGTCTATGTTTTCTATATTATTTAATAAGCTTAACTTAGTTGTTGCACAAGGCCTGAAGTATGGAGCCCCCAGTCAAAATCGAACTCACTTACAATGGTCTGCTACTCTAGCTTGCTAAGCATTACACCATATGAGGTGTTCTCCTCTTTTTCTATATTTATTTACGTAGGCCAGAAGTATGTAAGCTTAACTTTGTGACACAAGGCCAGAAGTATGAAGCACCCAGTGAGAATTAAACTCACTAACAATGTTGCTAATTTCGCTTATTAATCATTAAACTACACAAGGCTCCCATATATGTTACCTATATAATTTATTAAACTTAGCTTAGTTGTGGCACAAGGCCAGAAGTATCGAGCACCCAGAGTAATTGAGCTCATTAATAATGGCCAGCTAATCTAGCTTGCTAACCATTAAACCAAAAGGGGTGCCCATCTGTAGAGATTGCCATGTTTAGGATGGGATCCCAGGTCGCAAGTATGGGGCATCTACGGAGGATCGAACTCGCTATTCACTAGTAGGTATATACCCAGTTAATTAGCCACGGTTAGGAAGTGACAGAAGGTCCAAAATATAGGGGCATCCAGCAAGGATCGATCTTGCTATTCAGTAGTAATTAATAGGCAAAACTAGCTTGTAAACAATTACACCACGACGGAACACCACATGTATTTACCCAAACCCGTTCATCACGGGTAGGATGTGACACTGGTTTGCAAGTATGGAGCATACAGCATGGATATAACTCGCTAATCAGTAGTAATGGATCTGAGAGTTCAGCTTGCTAACCATTACAACAGGATTGGACATCCTTCTTGGCCAACCCATTTGTCCCAGGTAAGATGTGACACAAGGTTGCAAATATGGGGAATCCAGTGAGGACCAAACTCGCTATTCTGTAGTAATGGATTTGCGTGACGCGCTTGCTAACCATTACACCACGATGGGGAGCCGTCATATTTTTTTAGCATGGGTATTAGCTCTGTATGAATGCAAACAGTTTCGTTCGGGATTTGAACTCGGTTAACCGAGTTCACTTCTATGATGATAACCATTACGCCTCTGTAGTAAAACGTAGATTTACTCATTAGTCTAGTGCCGAGAAGCCGGAATTCTCGTCCAGGCGGGAAAAATTCTCGTCCAACACGAAAATACGGAACACTAGTCTACATGGAACAAATTCTTGTCCAACACCAAAAATACAGAACACTAGTCCACAGGGGACAAATTCCGACCCAACACCGAAAATACGGAACACCAGTCAACAAGAAACAATTTCTCATCTAACACTGAAAATCACTTTCAAACACACCCGTTTCTCGTATTTGTGCACGCTCGACTAACTCACTACGTAAAATGTGGAAAAAAAAAACTCCCTGCTAAAAATTTCCCCAGTCTTTTATTATTGCAAGCTTCGACCGATTGTCCAATCAATCATTTATAAATGAAATCCGTATTACCTCAGTTTTCTTTAACAAAAAATGACTCTGCTACATGTGTGTTTTGAGATAAGAAGTTTGTTACTGTTCTTTTTATTATATTTTATACAGGCACAAACCACTCTAACTCGCTTACCTCATCTGGACAATGCTTTACTACAGCCCCAAATGCCGCCAGACATATAATTAATATCTATTAATAATGGAGATTCGGTGTCTATTTATCTGTAACTGAAATAACTTCACTGTTTACGTCACATTACCCAAAATCGGCAATACATAGAATAAAGAACAACCTTGTATTATATACTCAGAACCTAGCGATTCCAAGGCGATGCTCTACCGACTGAGCTAAACCGGCCCCGCCAACTCAGCATATGAGTAGCACTGATTGAGTAATCTGATCTGTACGGTAAAATGGGGAGCTGACGTGAGGTGTGGCGCTCCACCTCAGCAAAAATCACCCTGGTCTAATGCTAGCTAAAAGGGAATAGACTCGCAGTCCGGCTGATACCAACAATAAGCCACTCCGTCAATTTTACTTACTTTACTTGTATTATATACACTCAAAATTTGAGCACACAACCTTAGACGGTCCTCATTGTTTTGTTTTTAAATAAGTTTTAATAAATACACGCCCGGTATTATATATTTATATATGAGAAGTAAATACACAACCATGTGTTTATGATATGGCTTTTTTTAGCCGACAATTTTGGGAGAATATGTGCTTAATTGAAGTCGTACCTAATTTTGGAAGTTAATTAATTAATAATTAATTAATTAGCGGGCGTACCTATTTAAATGTAAGGCTAAACACCTTTTCTTGATTTGTTTAGCCTTACATTTAAATAGGTATGCCCGCCTAATTAATTAATTATTAATTAATTAACTTTCAAAATTAGGTACGACTTCAATTAAGCACATATTCTCCCCAAATATTTATATATATAGTGTTTGTCTTATCTTAATATATATTTAAAGTTATGAGAACTAAGTTTCTATTTTAAATTGTTTTAATTTTTTTACTCGTTTAATAAATTTGAGGATTTTACTTATTTATGGTACAAACTCAGTAAGGGGCCGGGTTAGCTCAGTCGGTAGCGTGTTCGGCTAGAAACCACAAGGTTCTTAGTTCGATACCGGCCCTCGCCAACTCAGCGTATGAGTAGCACAGGGATCAGTGCGGTAAAGTAAGGAGCTAATGGTAGGTGTGGCGCTCCACCTCAGACGCAAAAACAATCTCCTTGGTCTAGCGCTAGTGAAAAAGGGGATAGACTCCCTCGCTGATTGGCTGATACCGACATTTTACCGACGACTTTACTCTTTACTTATGGTATAAACTCTTTGGCATTGGATGTTTAACTCCACCCTCTTAGCATCTTTAAAAAAAGGTATTTTTACACCGCCCGAGGGGTGTTTTTTTGCTAGTAATAATTAATATAAACTACTTATAAATATGAAAAACTTTATTAACCCTTTGATGTCTTTTGTAAGATTGCTTTTTTTGGCGGGAAGGCACAAGGGTATCCAGTTTTAAAATGCAAAGGCGTAATTATGATTTATATTTCGTTAAGATCAGGAAAGTCCGCACTCGAAGGTTTAGAGAGGAGCGAAACCCGACGGCAGGCATTTCATCAGCCCCGTTCCTTAACATCTTGGCTGTAGGAAACTGGCATTAAGCAGCGGTTTTTTAACTGATAAATATATACATCGGTGTATATATTTAACGATCACCAGAGACATCAAATCTGTAAACAACAGACAATCATTGCTTTATGCTGGCGGTGAAAGTCAATTAAAATCATTCCTTGACAGCTCTACTATATATATATATATATATAGTCTAGACCTTGATGTAGCGTATCGTGTTTACTATTCCAAACGTAGTAAAAAAACACCATCATTTATGACATTTATACATATCATATACACAGTCATAAAGAAAATCGTCTAAACATGAAAGAGAAAAATGGCGATAAAAACAGATAAGATTGTAATCCGCCATAGGACGGCACAATAAGTCGGTTAGTTAAATAACAAAATGCACAAGTGTGCAAATACAAAACGAAAACAAAAAAAAGAACACCATGCAATTAATGGTCATGATGGATTAGAATTAGAACCCCGAAACCCAACAATATTTACAGAGTCATTTTCTTATACAGATCTCGTAAAAAGACAAACAACAAAAAAACAAAAAACAACAACAAAAACAGGTTTGGTTTGGTTTTACGGCATATCAACCTCAATGGGTTATTTAATGCAAATAAAGTTTTGAAATAAATTAATTCTTAAGGGATACTCAATTTTTTTTATAAACACTTTCTTTTCATCTAACCCATAGATGGGACCCTAACGGGTAATAGCACACCGGGTCAGAGTGGCGAGGGCCGGTATCGAACTAGGAACCTTGTGGTTCCTATTCGGACGCTCTATCAACCGAAAAAAAGTTATGAGTTTATTTTATTGTAAAATTTGTATCAAAATTGTGAATTACGGAAAACATTTTGGTAATTTTGTTGGATTTATATGTAATGAAATTGCAAATCATCGTTTCTGGTTTAAATAACTCCTCTTGATTTTTGTTTCATTTCATAGAAATTCTACGGGTCCTGCTAGTATCTATGATTTTTTTCATATTCAAACGTTCTCCTAAAAGAAATCGGACCTTTTTTTTTTGATCTCGATTAAGAAAGGACATGTTTTTCATTTACACCCTCAATATCCGGTTGTTTGTTAGGGGTTAGGGTTAGGGTTAGGGTTATAATTTTTAAAAAATCTAAAAATCGTCTATTAAAACAACCGGATATTGACGGTGTAAATGAAAAACATGTCCTTTCTTAATCGAGATCAAAAAGGGTGCCTAAAGGTCATATGGCTCAAGAAATCTATCTTATTCATAACTTATTCAGTAATAGATATTTCTGTCTTATGATTTAATATTAATAAAAGTTATTGAACTCTCAATTTCTGTTTGTTTTACCTAGATGAGAAATAACCAAACGGAGGTGGAAATAAAATGGAATCTTTGTAACATTAAAAAGATACAATACTCTAATACCAGCGGTGTGAAGAAGGGTAAACCACAGCTTGTTGTATAAGACTACTCAGTATTTATGAGGATGGGACATACCCTTTAATGTTCATAGGTAGGTATATAACAACGTTAGATATCAATAACTACATATTGTAAGAGAAGATATTTCCCCTACAAGAAGTTGGACTCGTCCAATGGAACACATATAAAGATACGAATACGCGGGGTTATTTGTAGTTGAGTTTACGTAGTAGTATTCGTAGTTGACTCACAACTAGTCGAATAGTTAGTAATACTGTTGGCGCGTTGACTCTATTATTTACACTAGGAAATATATGCACCCTCCGGGTGAAAGTATTTAATTTTTAATGTAATAGAATATTATATTAAATTAGAAAGGCTAATGAAACTAAATAAGAATGCAAATAAAATGATTTGAAACAGAAGGATATAGTCTATTAATAGAACAACTGAAACTTACTCTTCCATCCCTCCTGTCTTTCATTGCTAAGTTTTCCTAATTTAACTATTTAGTTAAAATAGGAATTAAAGAATAAAATTATTTCTTTCTGTAAATGGATTTCTTATAAGATTTATCCCCGAGAACTTTGCTCATATTTATTAAGATAAAACCAAACAATTAGAAATCAATAATACTAAGTACATATTTATTAAAATCAAATTTTTAATATCAATATGAAATTAGCCTTCCCGCTAACACTGTAAACCGCTATTTCGTTGTATATATAAATACAATTGCATGTTATTTGTATGTAGATCCTTGCCGAAGGGATCGACGCAATTTTTGTTCTTTCCCACCCATGAGCTTCGGCTTGTGGGTGGGCCCACATTAAAACGAGGCCTTGTGCACAGCCCATACAAGTGGGGTATGAGGCAAATACATCCCCCAGTCAATAACTGCCCCCTCGTTTTAAAGGGGCAGGACTGGGTTTATTGCCCAGTGCCTGAGGCGCCTCCTCAAGGGGGAATGCCGATGGGATCAACACAATTTCTCACCCGCCACCCGTGAGTCTCGGCTTGTGGGTGGTCCCACATTAATAGGGCCTTGTGCCTATCCCGTACACGTGGCGTACGAGGTAAATACTTGTATGTAGATATGGTCAACAGTATTAATAGTGTAAAATAATTTTATTAATAATTGAGGTTTAAATAGAAAATAAAATCATGGAGAATGTGGCGTAAATAATTAGGGGAATTTTGACTATAGTAGAGTAGTGATATAGTTTCGGTTACAGACATACAAGCACTTAATCTCCATTATAATAAGTTTCCTATACAAAACGATCTTTTCCAGATTTTCAATGTCATTAATTAAAAATTCAGTCATAACATGGGTTAGTATTAAACCCACGAAGTACAAAAATTTTTACACAATCGTTTTCTTGGAAACATCTTGTAAAAAAACTGAATCCCCCCAACACCCCGACATTGTCACGCGTTCTTTATTCTCTACTAGAAGCGGCTACCCAGCGACGCCTTGGTAGAGAGGAGAAAACTCTGGGGCACTGATTTGTTTAATTTTAAAATTTATAATTGTTGAACATTTTAAGTAGAATTTCAATGCTATTTCTATGTATATTTTAATTTTTAAATATCTTTGAATATAAATAAATCTTCATAATTTTTTACACAAAAAACAAGAACCTTTATATATATATATATATATATATATATATATATATATATATATATATATATATATATATATATATAATATATACTTTGTCGTTAATTGTTTTATTTCCGTAGTTTCATCTGGACATCAATACATAAAAACCAGCTGCCTTTTTATATTGTATAGATAGATGGGGGCGCGTGGGCTAATAGTTAGAGTCGTATGAAATGAACTTATCGAACCGAGTTCAAATCCTGGACGGGGCTGTTTGCATTTGTCATAGCGCTAATACCCTTGGGGAAGGTATGAATCCAACTACTCCAGCTATGGGTAAATAGTGAGGGGGACCGGGCTCTTTAACCTTGGCTAGGTAACTAGTCTAGGAGAAGGAAAACTCTGAATTCAAACCTGTTAATCTCCGCTTAATAAATTGACCTTGTGTCACATCCTGCTCGTGCGGAGGGGTTGGTAAATCTATAGATAGATTAGTGACATTTATTTCTTGTGGTTATTATTATTAGCAAACTTATTTTCTCTCTTGTACTACTAGCAAAATAAAAAAAACGTCCTCTGGGCGACGTAAAATAAATATTGCCTGAGGGGATGGAAGTTGAAAATTTAATATCAGAGAGTTTGTATCATAAGTAAAGTAAAATCATCAAATTTATTAAAGGAGTAAAGAATAAAATAAATTTATTAAAGGAGTAAAAAAAATTAAAAAATTGAAATGGAAACTTAGTTCTGATAACTTTAAATATATATTAAAATAAAACAAACTATATATAGATAGATAATACCAGGTATTTATTTATTAAAACTTGTTTTAAAAACCAATGAGGACTGTCTAACATTTCATGCTCAAATTTTGAGTGAATTTATTCTATGTTATGACGATTTTAGGTAGTGTGACGTAAGCAGTGACGTAGTTTTTGTTACAAACAAAAACCGGAAGCGAATCTCCATTATTAATAGACTAGCAACAGAACCCCCCCCCCCGGGCGTCGTAAAAATTATTTTTTGAAAGACATTGCCTGGGGGGGTGGGAGTTAAAATTTCAATGTCAGAGGGTCTGTATCATAACTAAGCAAAATCCTCATATTTATTAAAGGAGTAAAAAAATAAAATAAACCAATTTGAAATGAAAACTGAGCCCCGTCCCTCTCAAATAAAATGTTGCGTGCATGTAACAATTATTTTGAATATTTTCCACACCAATTTTACAGAAAATCGTTGGTATTTATTAGTAAACTTTTTAGTTAACTTCTTGTTATTGTAAAAAAAAAAAAATGGACGAGAGTAAAAAAAAAAAAAAAAAACAATTTAAAAATTGCTTACTGAAATTTTGGGTGTATATAGCATAAGAATATTGTGACGTAAGTTGTGACGTAGAGCTATGACGTAGTTTTTGTTACAGATAGAAATACAGACAATCTCCATTATTAATAAGATTAGTAACAGTTATTATGGTTACTGTTATTAGTAAAAGTTATTAAAATCACAATTTGTGTTAGATATCGAGTCGCACAGAAACGGTAAGAAAGCCAAATGAAATATTCAACGAGTCTTTATTACACTAAGATAATACAAAAAATTCATCAAATAATTATCATTTCATTTTTATTAAAGTGCGAACATCGTATAAAATATACAAAAACGTGAAGACCGTTGTATTTTAATCACAGAATCAATGCTGGGTATTATTTATATAATAAAAGCGAAAAAAGGGTGCTGTATATATGTGCACAATAAACAGCAAATTGAAATAATTTCTAGTATATTATTGTAAACTGTTGTATTTTATTCACAGAAATAATTGCCGGACATATAATCAAAGAAGGTGCTGTATGTACGTACTCAATAAACAGCAAATTGAAATAATTTTCCAATATATAATAATTGCTGGGTATTATTTATATAATAAAAGCAAGAATAGGTGCTGTATATATGTGCTCAATAAACAGCAAATTGAAATAATTTCCGGGATATTATTGTAGATTCTTGTATTTTAATCACAGAATCAATGCTGGGTATTATTTATATAATAAAAGCGAAAAAGAGGTTCTGTATATATGTGCACAATGAACAGCAAATTGAAATAATTTCTATTATATTATTGTAAACTGTTGTATTTTATTCACAGAAATAATTGCCGGACATATAACCAATGCTGGGTATTATTTATAAAATAAAAGCGAAAAGAAGGTGCTGAATGTACGTACTCAATAAACAGCAAATTGAAATAATTTCCCAATATATAATAATTGCTGGGTATTATTTATATAATAAAAGCAAGAATAGGTGCTGTATATATGTGCACAATAAACAGCAAATTGAAATAATTTCCGGGATATTATTGTAGACTCTTGTATTTTAATCACAGAATCAATGATGGGTATTATTTATATAATAAAAGCAAGAATAAGTGCTGTTTATATGTGCTCAATAAACAGCAAATTGAAATAATTTCTAGTATATTATTGTAAACTGTTGTATTTTATTCACAGAAATAATTGCCGGACATATAACCAATGCTGGGTATTATTTATAAAATAAAAGCGAAAAGAAGGTGCTGAATGTACGTACTCAATAAACAGCAAATTGAAATAATTTCCCAATATATAATAATTGCTGGGTATTATTTATATAATAAAAGCAAGAATAGGTGCTGTATATATGTGCACAATAAACAGCAAATTGAAATAATTTCCGGGATATTATTGTAGACTCTTGTATTTTAATCACAGAATCAATGATGGGTATTATTTATATAATAAAAGCAAGAATAAGTGCTGTTTATATGTGCTCAATAAACAGCAAATTGAAATAATTTCTAGTATATTATTGTAAACTGTTGTATTTTATTCACAGAAATAATTGCTGGACATGTAATCAATGCGGGGTATTATTTGTAGAATAATAGCGAAAAGAAGGTGTTGTATGTACGTACTCAACAAACAGCAAAATTGAAATAATTTCCCAATATATAATAATTGCTGGGTATTATTTATATAATAAAAGCGAAAAACGAAGGTGTTATATGTGTGTGTACAATAAATAGTAAATTGAAATAATTTCCGGGATATTATTGTAGACTCTTGTATTTCAATCACAGAATCAATGCTGGGTATTATTTATATAATAAAAGCGAAAAAAAGGTGCTGTATATATGTGCTCAATAAACAGCAAATTGAAATAATTTCCGGGGTATTATTGTAGACTCTTGTATTCTAAACACAGAATCAATGCCAGGTATTATTTATAAAAACAAGAAAAGGTGATGTATGTATGTGTACAATAAACAGCAAATTGAAATAATTTCCGGGATATTATTGTACTCTTGTATTCTAATCACAGAATAAATGCCAGGTATTATTTATAAAAGCAAGAAACGGTGCTGTATATATGTGTACAATAAACAGCAAATTGAAATAATTGCCGGATATATTACCAATGCTGGGTATTATTTCTAAAATAAAAGCTAAAAGAAAGTGCTGTATGTACGTGCTCAATAAACAGCAAAATTGAAATAATTTCCAAATATATAATAATTGCTGGGTATTATTTATATAATAAAAGCGAATAAATGTTCTGCATCTATGTGCACAATAAACAGAAAATTTAAATAATCTCTAAGACATTGGAAACTATTGTATTTTAATCACAGAATAAATTCTGGGTATTATTTATGTAATAAGAGCAAAAATCGAAGGTCCTGTATGTATGTGTACAATAAACAGTAATTTGAAATAATTGCCGGTATATTATTGTAGACTGTTTATTTTAATCACAGAATCAATGCCAGGTATTATTTATATAATAAAAGCTAAAAACAAAGATGCTGTATATATGTACACAATAAACAGCAAATTGAAATAATTTCTCATATCTTATTGTAAACTGTTGTATTTTAATCACAGAATCAATGCTGGGGATTATTTCTATAATAAAAGCGACAAAAAATAGTGCTGTATGTATGTGCACAATAAACAGAAAATTTAAATAATTTCCAGATATATAAATAATTCTGGGTATTATTGATATAATAAAAGCGAAAAAAAAGTTGCTGTATGTAAGTACACAATAAACAGCGAACTGAAATAATTTCCAGGATATTTTTCTAGACTATTTTAACCACAGCATTAATGCTAGGGAATTATTTATATAAGAAAAGTGAAAAAAAGGGTACTCTATGTATGTATGTGCACAATAAACAACAATTTGAAATAATTTCCGGGCATATAATCAAAAATTGGTCTAGCTTCTCAATTTATTTGGTTAAATCCTACTTAACATACCTAAATTCCACCATTGTATGTCACCCTGCCGAGAGAAAAAATACCAACAATCTGGGAATTAACTGAATTTAATGAAATTTTCAGTGTTGATATATTAATCAATAAACAATATAATGCACCAGATATTTTATTTGAAAATTCTTAGATTTTTTCACGTCAGTTAACTTCGAACCACGTACCTTTCAGGCGTAACACAGATTCACAAACATGCGTGGTCCAAAGTTAATTGATGTGAAAAAATTTAAAAGTTTTTAAATAAAATAACTGGTGCATTATATTTTTTATTCATTAATGTATCAACACTGAAAATCTTATTAAATTTGGTTGACTCCTTGATTTTTAGTATTTTTTCTTTCGGCGGGGTGACATATAATGGTGGAATTTATGTCCGTTAAGTAGGATTTAACCATTTCTTTTTTCATTTTTTGAGCAGACACAATATTAATATATTTTTTACTTTTAAGATGCCCAAGAAAAAAAAAAAAAGGAAAAAAAAGGTGTATGTTGCCTAAACTGAAATAAGTAGGTATTTTCTAACCTCCCACTTTGTCAGATGAACATAAAGTCCGATTATTGTGAGGAGACACGCACAAGTCGAAGCTCATGCAGTTGCCAGCGTGAAAATTGCGTGTATCCCTTTCTTCGGCGTTCCTCTTTTTGGGCAACGGGCAATAAGCCCAACCCTGCCATTTTTATACAAGGTAGCATGTCTTGCCTGGGGGGATGGCCTCATGGGATTAACGGTAATATTATATATCTTACTGGTCCAGCCTAGATTGAAAGAAGTATCAAGGCCTACAAACTAGATATTGTATTTAAGAAAAATTTATATAATTTGATATGTACGGAGTGCTTCAAAAAATTCGATATCATTTGAGATGTGCAAGGAGTTTCAGAAAAATCGGATTACGACAAAGTAACGCTAAAAGCACCAGTTCCTGAAGTTAAGCAGCGATGAGCCTAGTAAATACTTAAATGGGTGATCACTTACACAAAAAATGACTTTATTCAGCATTAAATGACCCGAACGAGTTGATATGCCGTAAAACAAAACATCTAACAAGTCATGCTAAAAGCACCAGTTCCCACTAGACCATCGAAGTTAAGCTCCGATGAGCCTATTAAATACTTAATTGGGTGACCACTTAAGCAATAGCAGGTACTGTAACCAACCCAAGTCCTTTGTTTATCAAAATGACTTGATTTGGCATTAAATGACCCAAAAAGTGTTGATATGCCACAAAACAAAATAACCAACCAATAAGAATTTTTCTCACTATTGTTTTATTCTTCGATTAGAAAAAAAAGAATAACCAAATAATGGGGGGTCAGTTTATAACTTGTTAGAGTAGAATATTGTATCCCCACTTAGTGATCACATCCTTTTTTCTTTTTCTGATGTACAAGAAGGATTGCGGTCAAGTCATGTTGAAAGCACTGTCCCGTAAGCTCACCAAAGTTAAGCAATGATGAGCCTGTTCAATATTTAATTGGGTGACCACTTAAGAAATAGCAAGTACTGTAAGCAACCTGAGTCGTTTATTTATCAAAAATGAATCGATTCAGCATCCCGAGTCCGACAAGAAATACCTAAAGAAAGCTGGAGGGCACATCAGTCGAAACATTGTATAGATAAAAATAAAGATGGGACAATAGTCCGAATAATCCAAATAATACTTATTATCAGACCACATCTAAAAAATTTAGAGAAATAGTACAGATAACAATAAATATGAGACAATAGTCCGAATAATCCAAATAATACTAATTATCAAGCCTCATCTCAAAAATTCAGAGAAATAGTACAGATAACAATAAATATGAGGACAAAATAATCCAAATAATACTAATTATCAAGCCTCATCTAAAAAAATTCAGAGAAATAGTACAGATAACAATAAAGATGAGGACAATAGTCCGAATAATCAAATAATACTAATTATCAAGCCTCACCTCAAAAATTCAGAGAAATAGTACAGATAACAATAAAGATGAGGACAATAGTCCGAATAATCCAAATAATACTAATTATCAAGCCTCATCTCAAAAATTCAGAGAAATAGTACAGATAACAATAAAGATGAGGACAATAGTCCGAATAATCCAAATAATACTAATTATCAGGCCTCATCTAAAAATTTAGAGAAAGTGTAGATAACAATATAGTCCGAATAATCCAAATAATACTAATTATCAAGCCTCATCTCAAAAATTCAGAGAAATAGTACAGATAACAATAAAGATGAGGACATAGTCCGAATAATCCAAATAATACTAATTATCAGCCTCATCTAAAAAAAATCAGAGAAATAGTGTAGATAACAATAAAGATGAGTACAATAGTCCGAATAATCCAAATAATACTAATTATCAAGCCTCATCTAAAAAATTCAGAGAAATAGTGTAGATAACAATAAAGATGAGGACAATAGTCCGAATAATCCAAGTAATACTAATTATCAAGCCTCATCTAAAAATTCAGAGAAATAGTACAGATAACAATAATTTTGAGGACAATTGTCCGAATAATCCAAATAATACTAATTATCAAGCTTCATCTCAAAAATTCAGAGAAATAGTGCAGATAACAATAAAGATGAGGACAATAGTCCGAATAATCCAAATAATACTAATTATCAAGCCTCATCTAAAAAATTCAGAGAAATAGTACAGATAACAATAAAGATGGGGATAATAGTCCGAATAATCCAAATAATACTAATTATCAAGCTTCATCTTAAAGATTCAGAGAAATAGTACAGATAACAATAAAGATGAGGACAATAGTCCGAATAATCCAAATAATACTAATTATCAAGCCTCATCTAAAAAAATTCAGAGAAATAGTACAGATAACAATAAATATGAGGACAATAGTCCGAATAATCCAAATAATACTAATTATAAGACCACGTCTAAAAAATTTAGAGAAATAGTATTGTTAATAGATATGAGGACAATAGTCCGAATAATCCAAATAATACTAATTATCAAGCCTCATCTCAAAAATTCAGAGAAATAGTACAGATAACAATGAAGATGAGGACAATAGTCCGAATAATCCAAATAATACTAATTATAAGACCACGTCTAAAAAATTTAGAGAAATAGTATTGTTAATAACTACCACAATAAATATGAGGACAATTGTCCGAATAATCAAAATTGAATAATTCTATACTTAATGTTTTTTGGCAGGGGTGGGGGCGGGGCGGTCCAGATATAAAAATACCATCCACTGGAAAAGAAAAGGCACTTAAACATTAAAATATAATTTGGAATTATTTCTCAAATTTAAGATCATTTGCGTGATAATTGGTCAAGTTATTTGATTACGATTTGATGACTGAAAGGCCTATGACATGGTCCTCGAAACTTGGATAATTAGATGTATAAAAAATGTACAAAATACCCGACAAAATTTAATCACAAAAGCTATGGAAAATTGGAAAGCAGAATTAACAGCAGGAGGACAATCCCTAGCAGAAGTGAAAATCCAAAGAGGCATCTTCCAGATAGACTCACTATCACTACTGCTATTTGTTATACCAATGATACTACCCAATTATATACTTAGTGTTGGATTTTTGGGATGTAAGGCATGGGGAAATGGTCACCTCTAAATATAGACTCGTTGACTACCACGTGACCACCGAAGATTCCATTTGTCCAATCACTGGCAGTGCTGCTGCTGCTGTTGGTGTATTTATAGAGGCCTGATTCTAATCTTAACTCATTGACATTTGGATTATCTTGGACGTCGGACTTAGAAAGAATACTATAACACCGGATTCTTATTGGCTTGCTTACTTATTTACTACATCTGGAACTAAGGATGACGGTCAGATACTCAACACTTAGGAAATTTAGCAAAGATTAGAGGAAAAAGTGGACGAAAAGAGCAAACTCAAACAAGTAGATGTAGGATATATTTCGTCATGCTTTGAGCAGGTCTTCATCAGTCGCTTTATTACAGCATCAGTGCAACATACTTTTGTATTTATAGAAGAGAAAGTGAATGGGTGGGGGTGAGTTTGGTGATGAAGTCAGTAGGATGGGAAGAGTTTGTGGGGATTTGATTGGTCAGAAGAAATCTATAGTGGGTGGGGAGGGAGAAAAGATCAAAGTATGGAAATTGTTAGAGCGATAGGAAGAGAAGGTGGTTTAGTGCAGAATAGAGTAGAGAATGTAGGGAGAAATTAGGTCAACATTCTTTGGTTGGTTTGGAGAAAATAGTTTGATTCTTTGAGTAGAGGAGGAAGGGAAGTATGGAATTTGTTGGATACTTAGGAAATGTACAGGGGTGTAAGGGCAGTCTCCCTTGTCTGAAGGTTTTGGTAAATCTCCTGTGTCTGGAGACCCTATTTTGGTCACGTGACACAGGAACCCAAGGAGGGAACTCTCTTCTTCTGATGCCACTGAACAAGCCTGGACGTGCTTGTCACATCTCTCCAGCAGACACCTATGGTGCATGCCAGACGCCACAGACATAACACTGCTGACAGTAAGTGGTTTCCACCTATTTTGTCTATGAATACTACTGTGTATGTTTGGACACTTGTGACATTCTATAGTTTGGGGAACTTTGTTCCCCTATACATGTTATAATAAAGTCATATAAACGTAACTAACGTGTTTGTCGTTTTCCTAACTGAAGTGTTCCGCATTGGGTACTTAACATTTAAGTAACCCAATGTTTTATAAGAACCAGAGTTAATACTCTGTGAACCTCTTATAGGGGTATACAAATTTACAAAATCACAGGTAAAAATAAGTCCCCTCGTGTACATGGATGATATCAAGGTCTTTGTCAAAAAGGAAAAAGAACTGGGAACCCTTGTATAAACTAAAAGAATATACAGCCAAGATATAGGAATGGAATTTGGCATGGAAAAATATACCATGTTGGTGACGAAAGGTGGGGGGGGGGGTAAAAAGAAACAATGGACGGAATACAACTATCAAATCAGGAAAATATAAGGACACTTGGAGAAAAGGAAAATTACAAATATTTGGGAATACTGGAAGCGGACACCATCAAACAAACAGAGATGGAAGAAAAAAATTGAAAATATATGTTTACCAACCCCTCCGCACGAGCAGGATGCGACACAAGGTCAATTTCTTAAGCGGAGTTCAACAGGCTGGAATTCAGTTTTCCTTCTCCTAGACCGGTTGCCTAACCAAGGTTAAAGAGCCCAGTCTGCCCTACTATTTACCCATGGCTGGAGGGAGAGTAGGATTCATACCTTTCCCAAGGGTATTAGCGCTAAGTGAAATGCAATTGCCACGTCCAGGATTTGAACCCGGGGCGACGAGTCCATTTCCTTTGACTTTAACCATTACACCACGCACTTCCTACAGCCAAGATATAGGAATGGAATTTGGCATTGAAAAATATACCATGTTGCTGATGAAAGGGGGGAGTAAAGAGAAACAATGGACGGAATACAACTATCAAATCAGGAAAATATTCTCACTTGGAGAAAAGGAAAATTACAAATATTTGGGAATACTGGAAGCGGACACCATCAAACAAACAGAGATGGAAGAAAAAATTGAAAATAATATCAAGTAAAATTGTAGAAACCAAGCTCTGCAGTAGAAATCTCATCAAGGGAATAAATAGCTGGACAGTCCCCATTATAGTAAGTAAGTCGTAAGGGCGGCCTAATGTCGGTATAAGCCAATCAGCGAGGGAGTCTATCACCTTTTCACTAGCGCTAGATCAAGGAGATTGTTTTTTTGGGTCTGAGGTGGAGCGCCACACCTACCATCAGCTCCTTACTTAAACCGCACAGATCCCTGTGCTACTCATACGCTGAGTTGGCGAAGGCCAGTATCGAACTAAGAACCTTGCGGTATCTAGCCGAACGCTCTACCGACTGAGCTAACCCGGCCCCATTATAATGTAGAATAATTAGTTAGCAAGGTTGTCTCACACATCATTACTCCTAGCCGTACGTGACCGCGCTCGTTGTATGACGGTATATTACAATTATTTATTTAGCAACCCCTTCCCACGAACAGGACGAGGCACAAGGTCTATTCACCAAGGGGTTTTCCTTCTCCTAGACTGGTTACCTAACCGGGGTTAAAGATCCCAGTCTGTCCTACTATTTACCGATAGCTAGAGTAGTTGGATGCATAAAAATATATATCACAATGATTTTGCGAGTTGGGTTGAGAATTGACATATTTACTATGGAAGAGCAATCTAACGCTAGCAAAAACTTGCTACGATGTGCTGTTTTTTTTTACAGTAAAATATACCAACTATCAAGGGTCATTATAATGTATAATTGTGATACGAAAAATAAATAGGAAAGGCAACAATAGAATTAGATTGCCAATTGGGTTGAAAATTGCCTTATTTACTACGTAAGAGCTTCTAACGCTAACAAAAACTCGGTACGACGTGCTGTTTTTTTACAGTAAAATACACCAAAATCCAGGGTCATTATAATGTATAATTGTGAAAAATAAATATGAAAAGCAACAAAAATATCGCAGTAGAATTTGATTGCGAATTGGGTTGAAAATTGCCTTATTTACTGTAAGAGCATTCTAACGCTAGCAAAACTCGCTACGATGTGCTGTTTTTTTACAGTAAAATACACTAAAATCCAGGATCATTATAATGTATATAATTGTGAAAAAATAGATATAAAAAGCCACAAAAATATCGCAGTAGAATTTGATTGCGAATTGGGTTGAAAATTGCCTTTTTAAATTGAAATGGGATTTACGTAAGAGCATTTTAACGCCAGCAAAAATTCGCTACGATGTGCCATTTTTTTTTACAGTAAAATACACCAAAAATCCAGGGTTATTATAATGTATATAATTGTGATACAAAAAATAAATATGAAAAGCAACAAAAATATCTGATTGCGAATTGGGTTGAAAATTGCCTTATTTACTACGTAAGAGCATTCTAACGCTAGCAAAAACTCGTTAGGATGTGCCTTTTTTTTTTTTTACATTAAAATACACCAAAGGGTCATTATAATGTATATAATTGTGATACAATAATAGATATAAAAAGCAACAAAAAGCATTTCGCACAAGGGGAGATAATGTGATATATAAAAATAAATTAAATAAAACACAAAAAAAAACAAATTAAAAAAAGAAAGACAAACAAAAAAACAAAGCAGTGATCCTAATTTTGTTTTCTTCTGTCAAACCCGTAAGCAAGAAAAGGATTGAATGCGCTGAACAGGAGAGCGAAGACCGGAGAGCGGAGATCGGAGAGCGGAGACCGGAGAGCGGAGACCACAGAGCGAAGACCGGAAACGAAGAAATATTTGAACGTTGTTTCTGGAAGCCATTTTTTATTTTATTTTTCAAGGTTGTGCCATTCCTTCTTCTCACAAGGCACGTTCGTTCTTCGACGGTCGGCGGTCCCCGGGGGAGAGGCTTCTAGATCATGGCAGATCAACTGACGATGTCAGCGGCTCCTTGGCCTGAAACACTTTCAAAAATCAATTAGATGTTTCAAGGAGCATGTGCGCATGAACAAAAAAAAATTTTTTTTGTTTTTTTAAATTGAAATGGGATTTAGTGTTTGTGTGCGTGAAACTGAGGGGCACGGGTGACTTGTTGTCACTTGAACTTCAGTGGAAATCACCAATTATTACTGGTGGGGAAAAACTAATAATAATAATAATAATAATAATACTTTTTTTACTATGTAAAGAAATAGCAAAAAAACACATGCCACTGAAAAATCGGAGATGAGATTAATTATTTTTTTGATTTTACGGCATGTCAACTCTTGTTGGGTTATTTTACCGAAGACGTTTTGTTCTGTTCATTCTTGATAGGTACTGAAAATTCTTTTTTTTTTACCCAATTTTTTCAAAATACATTTTTAAACTCATTTTCTTCAATTTAACCCATAGATGTAACAAGGTCACAAATATGGGGCGACCAGCAAGGATCGAACTCGCTATCCAGTTCTAATGGATCGCCGACACTAGCTATGGATCGGCGAGACCATTACACCTCGATGGGACGCCTTAGGTAGGTATTAGCCAAACCCGTTCGCCACTGGTAGAATGTGACACAATGTAGCAAGTATGAGACATCCCGTATGGGGCATCCAGTGAGGATCGAACTCGCTATTCAGTATTAATGACTCTATGAGACGAGCTTGCTAACCGTTATACCACGATGGGGGCGCCCTTATATTAATAGATTATATGTTCTATGTAAATATTTAAAAATGTTTTTTGTAAATTTTATGGTTGATGTGTGAAGATTGTAAAATGGAAACATAACAAACAAACAAACAAAAATAATAATAATAATAATAATAATAATCTTATTATAATGGAGATTGTGGGTTTTTCTGTCTGTAACCGAAACTATATTACTATACAAGTCACAATTCCTTTCGTTATTTACATCATATTCTCCATGATTTTATTTTTATTTAAACCTCAATTATTAATAAAATTGATTTACATTACTTACACTGTTGACCATATCTACATACTAATAACATGCAATTGTATTTATATATACAACAAAATAGAGGTTTACAGCGTGAATAGGAAGGCTAATTTGCATATTGATCTTAAAAAATTGATTTTCATAAATATATGCTTAGTATTTATTGATTTTAATTGTTTGGTTTTATCTTATTGAATATGAGCAAAAATCTCTTCAATAAATCTTAAAGAAATCCCTTAACAAGAAGAAATAACTGTAATATTATTCTTTACTTCCATTTTAACTAAACATTTTAATTAGGAAAATTTACCAATGGATAACGAAAATGACGGAAGATTAGTTTCAAAGTTGTTCTTTTTCAATCATACCCCCTCTGTTCAAAATCTTTTATCTACATTCTTATCAGTTTCATTAGCCTTCTAATTTAATATCATATTTTATTATAAAATTTAACTAAAATACTTGCACCCGGAGGGTGCATATATTTGCTAGTAATAATAATAATAATAATAATAATAATTTGAGAAGGCACTGTTTGTAGTCAATTGTGAGCATTTAAAAATAAACTTTACGAAAAACCTTAACACCGAAAAACTTTGATTGTGGCCCTAAAAAAGAGGTAAAGAAAGATATGTTCTCTTCGGCTTTGTTTTTTCGGATCAAGTCACTAATAAGCACCCCAAATCACCCCATTAATGAAATGGTCACTCTTGCTTGTCAACGCTAACTTCCGCTTCCGATTATTTATAAACAAACCAACGTACGATTTTTTTACTTATATTGTATCTGACATGGAGTGCGTGCTGTAATGGTTAGAGTCGTAGGAAATGGACGCGTCGACCCAAGTTCAAATACTGGACGAAGCTGTTTGCATTTCACATAACGCTAATACCCTCGGGAAAGGTATGCACTCAACTACTCTTTCTCCAGCTATGGGCAAATAGGGCGGATTGGACTCTTTAATCATAGCTAGATAACCAGTATATATATATATATATATATATATATATATATATATATATACCAACTCCTCCGCACGAGCAGGATACAACACAAGGTCAATTTCTTAAGCGGAGTTCAACAGGTTTGAATTCAGAATTTTCCTTCTCCTAGACTGGTTACCTAGCCATGGTTAAAGAACCCAGTCTTCCCTGCTATTTACCCATAACTGGAAGTAGAGTAGGATTCATACCTTTCCCAAGGGTATTTGCGCTAAGTGAAATGCAATTACCACGTCCAGTATTTGAACTTGGGTTGACGAGTCCATTTCCCATGACTTTAACCATTACACCACGCGCTTCCTACTAGGTAACCAGTATAGGAGAAGGAAAACTCTGAATTTAAACTCTGCTTAAGAAATTGACCTTGTGTCACATCCTACTCATGCGGAGGGTTGGTAAATATATATATATATGTATCTGGCTGGAAGGCCCGAAATGAGCCATTCGATGTTTGGATGCCGTGGCTTTGTCGTTAGGTCCCTTCTGAATTTGTTTAAGATCCTTGGCATTAAGGGCCGGTAGTGTAAAAAAGCCAGGGCTGAAATAACAGGGGTTGCTGAGAGACCGTCGAGATGGCTCTGGATCCGCAGGAGCGATGCTTGGACAAGTACCGCTTGGTCGCAAACCGGAAATTGATCATCCCTTTTAGGGTCTCCCGGGTGACGGTGTATGGTGATTAATGACTCCAAACACCCGTTGACCCCGGGTTCATCACTGATGATTACGGCCTAGTAGTCACCCAACGGTGTGCGTATGAATTGACATTAGAATTTCACTGTAATTTCAGCATTGATTTTAATAAAAATAATTATTTCATGTTATTGTTGTTAGCATTTGTGAAAAATTAATTTAACAATTTATTTAATTTATCGTTAGTGCAAAATCTCCATAAAGATCTGATTAAAATAAAAAGTATGATTTTAAAAAATGCTAAAACTTAATATTTTTCAAAGATGCTGACATGCAATAACTATTTTTTTACAAATTAAAATCATTATTGAAATTACAATGAAATTCTAATATCAGATAAATATAAGAGTAAAAAATCGTCGGACCATATGACCTTTAGGCACCCCTTTTTGATCTCGATTAAAAAAGGACATGTTTTTCATTCACACCGTCAATATCCGGTTGTTTTAACAGACGATTTTTAGATTTTAAAAAAATTATAAAAACCAACCCCAAACAAAATAACCGGATATTGACGGTGTAAATGAAAAACATGTCCTTTCTTAATCGAGATCAAAAAGGGGTTGCCTAAAGGTAATATGGTCCAAATTGTCTGTTGGTTTGTTTACAAATAATTGGAAGCGGAAACTAGCGGTGACAAGCAAGAGTGACCTTTTCATTACTGTGGTTATTTGGGGTGCTAATTAGAGACTTGATCCGTTTTTTTCTTTCTTACTCAAAGGGAAGTAACTCGTCTAAGGGTGATGCAAAGTGTAATAACGCTGACCTCCGATGTTTGCAAGGTCGAATATATAATAGTTGATTTTAAGGCAGTTTTTCTTTTACGGTGAATCCAAAAATAATACTCATTTTTTTCTAATCAGATCAAACTTTTAAGATACTTTACTTGAAATGTATAGAACAGTATTATAGCTATGACAAGTAGAATCCACAGACTTTTGAATCGGTGTTATTATCATGTACAACTTGTTTTGAAGTATTCAAGCACATCTTAAAAACCAGGCCTGACTAAACACAATGATTGGTATTTTTGAATTCAACATAAAATGGCGATCATATCTTCATTTGATAAACCTTTGACCTTTAGAGAGAAAAACTTAACGCAGGCCAGTGTAATTAACAAGAAAAAAGAAAAAGAAAAAAACTCTTGTAGGTGTTTTTACAATTCAGTGTTAAAATATTGGCGCTTACCGAGTGGCGGTGATCGTTCTTGAAGGACTTCAAGCTTAACGACCTGGTCGGCAGGTGGCGCATTGTGCAACCGTGATAAAACTGTTTCAACCTGTTCTGGTCGGTTGGTGGGGTAAATGCCCACGTGGTCTCCGGGCGCGTAAGAAAAACCGGACGATCCTTTTGTGTCTAACTTGAGAAGAATCGTCTGTCGTCTGCAATATCAAAAATATCAGTATGATTAATAATAATAATAATAATAATAATAATAATAATAATAATAATAATCAAAAATGTACGTCTATCCACACAAAAATGGCCCAGTAACTGAACAGATGCCTACAAGAAACGCAAGTACCCGAATGGATGACAAAAGGAATAACTACACTAATCCAGAAAGACCCACAAAAAGGAAACAACAAATTAGGAAGATTGCACATGGAAAAAGACATGGTTAAGAAAAGGAAACCTCAAGAAAGAAACTGGATCGTTAATAATTGCTGTACAAACCAATGCCATAAGAACAAATTATATCAAAGCAAAAATTGATAAGACACAACATAACCGCAAATGTAGAGTGTGTGACGACAGAGATGAGAACATTAACAATGTATAAAGACGGTTTTGTGTAAAATTTATGTGTAAGATATTCAAAATAAATATCTTATTATAATGGAGATTGTGGGTTTGCCTGTCTGTAACCGAAATTATATTACTATACAAGTCACAATTCCCTTTAGTTATTTACATCACATTCTCCATGATTTTATTTTTAATTTAGACCTCAATTATTAATAAAATTGTTATACATCATTAAGACTGCTGACCATATCTACATACTAATAACATGCAATTGTATTCATATATACAACAAAATAGCGGTTTACAGTGTGAACGGGAAGGCTAATTTACATATTGATCTTACAAATTTGATTTTAATAAATATGTGCTCAGTATTATTGATTTCTAATGTTTTGGTTTTATCTTATTGAATATGAGCAAAATCTCTGAGATAAATCTTAAAAGAAATCCATTAACAAGAAGGAATAACTGTAAATTTATTCTTTACTTCCTATTTTAACTAAAGAGTTAAATTAGGAAAATTTAGCAATGAAAGACGGGAGTAATGGAAAATGATGGAAGAGTTAGTTTCAAAGTTGTTCTATTTTTCAATCATACCCCCTCTGTTCCAAATCTTTTTATCTGCATTTTTATTCAGTTTCATTAGCCTTTCTAATTTAATATGATATTTTATTATACTAAAACCTAAATATTTGCACCCGGAGGGTGCATATATTTGCTAGTCTAACTAATGATTAATAGATGCACGCAACATTTTATTTGAGGGGAAAAAATAAGTTTCCATTTCAAATTGTTTTTTTGTTGGTTTTTTTTTTGGTGTTTTTTTCTCCTTTAATAATTTTGATGATTTTACTTAATTGTATTATGATACAAACCCTCTGTCATAAATTTTTTAACTCCACCACCCTCTGACAATATCTTTCAAGAATTAATTTTTACATCGCCCGGAGTGTGTTTTTTTTTTTTTGCTAGTTTCGTTAATGGACTGACACTCTTCAGCTCCATAAAGTTCGACAAAAAACATCTAGACAATTTTACAAATTACAATGATAAAAAGTTGGTCTCGCAGATCCATTGATTGTTTTGGTTTTTCATAATTGATTTGTTTATGTTTTAACCACAACTAATTCTAGACAATTTTTACAATGTTTTTTTTTTCGGTGAAATCTTTAATACATTTGATTTTAGTTGAATCTACTTACTCTGATAATGGTGATTGGAGATTGTGCCTTTCTACCACAGCCGCATTCATAATATTCTTGCCATGCAAGGCGGAAAGCGCTGAAAAAAACAAAAACAAAAAAGAAGTTCATTATAAATGACTAGTATTCCTTTCATCTTAATTTTAGTAGCATTTTGTTATATTAGTATTATTATTATTTTGAATCTTATTATTAGAGGAAGCATTGTCAGCCATTATTTATTTATTTTACTATTATTTCTTTCAGCCTTCAGTCTTTTTTCCAAGTTTGTTGGCACTGTTCCAAGTGCACTAACTCCAATTGGCATCACTTTCATTCTCATATTCCACAGCGTTTTCAATTTTCTGGCAAGGTCCAGGTATTTGTCCATCTTTTCGTTTTCTTTCAACTTCCCCCTATGATCTGCTGGAACCGCAAAATCCACCAGTTGACACGTTCTCATTTTTTTTGTTAATCAATACTAGGTCTGGTCTCCTGGCTGGGATTATTATTATTCACTCCTTTTGAGTTTTCACATCAGCATTAGCTGATGGTCTTTCACTGGAGTCTGAGTGACAGCAAGTCTCCTCAGGTCTCCAGGACTTTTCTGAGTATTCTGGCAGATTGCAGCAGTGCAGTGTTCTGAATGGTTTCAATCCTTCCTCTGATATCCAAATTTTCCAAACCCTTTTCTAATCCTTTTGGGACTGTTCCAAGTGCACCAACCACAATTGGTATCACTTTCACTTTCATATCCCATAACTTTTTCAGTTCTCTGACAAGGTCCAGATATTTGTCCATTTTTTCATTTTCCTTTAGCTTCACCCTGTGATCTGCTGGCACTGCAAAATCCACCAGTTGACAAGTTCTTTCTTTTTTGTTTATCAACACTTGGTCTGGTCTTCTTGCTGGGATTATTATTATTATTATTATTATTATTACAACTACTACTATCATTATTACTACTACTACTATTATTATTATTATTATTATTATTATTATTATTATTATTATATTCTTAGTTTTTCACACTAGCGTTAGCTGATGGTATTTCCCTGGATTCTGAATGACAAGTCTCCTCGGGTCTCCAGGATTCTTTTGAGTATTCTGGCAGATTGCAACAGTGCAGTATTCTGGATGGTCTCGATTCTCCCTCTGATTTCCAGATTCCCCAGTCTTTTTTCCAAGTTTGTTGGCACTGTTCCAAGTGCACTAATTCCAATTGGTATCAGTTTCACTCTCATATTCCACAGCTTTTTCAATTCTCTGGAAAGGTCCAGATATTTGTTCAGCTTTTCGTTTTCATTCAACTTCCCCCTGTGATCTGCTGGAACTGCAAAGTCCACCAGTTGACAAGTTCTTTCTTTTTTGTTAATTAATACTATGTCTGGTCTTCTTGTTGGGATAAGGTGATCCGTTTTATCTCAAAATCCCAGAGAATTTTATACGTTTCATTCTAAGGACATATTCTGGTTTATGCATATACCATTTTGTTGTATGGTCAAAGTTTAATTTTTTGCATAATTCCCTGTGGATCACCTTCCCAACCCAGTCGTGCCTAGTTTTGTATTCCCGTTGCGCTAGTTTACTACATTCGCTTAGTACATTATTATTATTATTATTATTATTATTATTATTATTATTATTATTATTTTGTTTTTCACACCTGCCGTAGCTGGTGGTTCACTGCAGGCTAAGTGACAGCAAGTTTCCTCAGGTCTCAAGGACTCTTCTGAGTATTCTAGCTGATCCCAACAGTGTCGTAGTTTGGATGGTCTCGGTTCTTCCTCTGATTTCCAGTTCACCCAAATTATTTTCCAGTACTTTGGGGATCGTTCCAAGAGCACCAATTACAATTGGTACGACCATCACCTCCATGTTCCAAAGTTTATTATTATTATTATTATTATTATTATTATTATTATTATTTGTAGTAGTAGTAGTGGTGGTGGTGGTGGTAGTAGGGTGAGTGAGAGAAATCACCTCAGATTTCGTACTTGAAAAAGACCCTACCCACGTATCAGATAGACCCTGCTGTGAGGAATATTTAGCCCGAGGGTGGGACAGTGTCAAATTAAATTGAGCGCGTGTTGCTGGAAGTCGTAGATTTCCTCAGCGTTGGTGTGTTAAACTCTAAATGGGAACGGTGAAAAATGTTTACTTACAAAAGATCACGATGAAATAATGCGCTATACTACCGCTAGGTGTCGTTACGTACTCTTGAAATAATAGATTGTTTTTCAACAGGAAAAAAAAGGAAGAAAGCTTTCTGTCCGAGTTTTAGGGATGGGAATTGTCATTATAGAACAGTGATCTGTGAGGCCGGCCTAGACATTTTGGAGCCGGGCTTTCTTTAGTTTTTAGGCTGGTAATTCTAATTGAAAATCAGACGATCAGAGTTGACCTTGAATAAATCGGGACATTTCCGCTCAGAATTCAAGTTTAGCGTAATATTAGAGAATCATTACTTTATTTTTCAGGTTGGTAACTCTAATTGAAAATTGGCTGATTAATGGTACCCTTGAATAAATAGATACATTTTCAACGGAAGTTCAGCGAAATAATAATATAAGGATGATTACTTTATTTTTCAGGTTGGCAACTCTAATTGAAAATTGGCTGATTAGTGTTGACCTTAAATAAATGGAAACATTTCCGCTCAGAATTCAAGTTCAGCATAATATTCTAGAATTATTTATTTATTTTTCAGGTTGGCAACTCTAATTTAAAATTGCTTTACTTGAATAAATGGAGAAATTTTCACGAAAGTTTAGCGGAATATTATAGGATTATTACTCTATTTTTTTAATTATTACTTCATTTTTCAGGTTGGCAACTCTAATTGAAATTCAGCCGATCAGAGTTGCTCTAGAATAAATGGGGAAATTTCCTCGGAAGTTCAGCGAAATATTATAGGATTATTACTTTATTTTTCAGGATGGCAACTCTAATTGAAAATTGGCTTATTAGTGTTGCCCTTAAATAAATGAGGAAATTTCCGTTGAAGTTCAGCGTATTGTTATAGGATTATTACTTTATTTTTCAGGTTGGCAACTCTAATTGAAAATCTACCGATCAGTGTTGCCCTTGAATTAATGGGGACATTTCCGTTCAGAATTCAAGTTCAGTGTAATATTATACATTTGTTTTAGCAAATTAGCTTACCAGAGGCAATTTCCATTTCTTTGATGCCGTCTTGTGGCGTTAACCGGAACTTTCCCAGCGACCAAGACTGATCGTTGCCATGGAGGGCTCCTGTTGCTTCTTGGATATTGACGTCATCTTGCAAGCAGAACGTATCACAGGCCGCCTGATGATCGAAAGAAAGAAAAAGGAAAATAATAAGAAGAATTACACCCTTACGGAGTTCAACAGGTTTGAATCCAGAGTTGTCCTTCTCCTAGACTGGTTACCCAACCATGGTTAAAGAGCCCAGTCTGCCCTACTATTTACCCATAGCTGAAGGGACACCAAAAAAAAATGTACATAGAATTATGACAGGAAAAATATGATCATTGGTTGGAATATAAGTTATGATATATTTCAAATTAAAAGTGGCTACCCGGCGTCGCCTGGGTAGAGGAGGGGGATTTTTTAAAAAGTTAGTCTCGCAGATCCATTATTACTTATTGCGAGTGAGATCCTCACTGGTTGCCCCATAAAAATCCACACGGAAATATATAACAATATAGTAAGAAATTTCCATTCAATGATTTACAATTTAAAAAAAGAAGATATAAATGATGCAATTAATTCAATCAATCAATTTTATATTTCAAAGCGAAAAAAAAAAAAAAAAAAAGATAAATACAAAATAACATGCAAATTACTTTCCCTTCTGTTACTTTTTGGAATTTTTAAATATATTCCCAAATATAACTCAAATCTTCATTATTTTTGCTCTAAAAAACAAGCCCTGGTGATATTTAATGTGTATATATATTTACTTTGTCGTTAATTGTATTATTTTCGAATATACACACAACTGCCCTTTATATATGTATAGATATGTTGTTTTTATTTGCTTTTGTTCAAAATGCGTTGATCCCGTTGGCATTCCCCCTCAAGGGGGCGCCTCAGGCGCTGGGCAATAAACCCAGCCCTGCCCCTTTAAATCAAGGGGGCAGGTGTTGCCTGGGGGGATAGCCCACTGGGATCAACGCTGTTAATTTACATTAACAAACACAGACTCCGAAAAGCCCATGTTATTTGTGCCTTTAAAATACTGCAATGTGTCTTATGTCACTAAAAATAAATTACATAATACATAGTGTGATTAATTTGCATACTGGTTTTAACGAAACCGGGTTTAATAAATAATTACTTGGTGTTATTGATCTCTAATATTATTGTTTTATTCTCCAATGTATTAATTTAATCCCATGAATGATTTTATATAGAAACCTAAAAATAAGTATATACTTTTTATATGCGTTCTTATTTAATCTTGTCTATCTTTTTAATTTAGTATATTTGATTACATTAAAACTTAAATACTGACGCCAATAAGGGCGCATATTCTTGTCAGTAAAAGTAATTTCAAAAGATGTCTCACCTTGAATACAGCATTTGCCCATTCTTTAAATGATTCTTCTTGTGCACACAGTTCATCCCCTTCAACCATTGGGGAAATTCTCTCAGCACCTAATTCGCTACACACCTTGTCAAGAAAGTGACCAAAGGCGCAAAAGTTCGGATATGCACGCGAACCAAGCCCGAAAACAGAATACCTGAAACCAGACAACAACAAAAAAAAAAAAAAAAAATTCATTATTCAATTATTCGAATTGTTTCCCAGCCGAGTTTTAAAAAAATATATTTCTGAGAAGAATACAATGTTACCCCTGTGACAGGAGCGTATATAATTAACAATCCCTGTGTATGGTATACCCCCAATATACTACCCATAAAAATATCAAATATTAATAAAAACAACCACGATACTCAAATTACAAATTTGAGTGTAACAATCGACAGATGCTCCCTTGATAGCAAACATGGGGGACCTGATCGGCATCCTACGAATGTTGGCTGTTCTCATTTAAGGTACCTGACATAATCGACAATATAGCCCTTCAGTGGGTATTAGAATACGGTTGGTTGTTTTGTTTTACGGCATATCAACCTTTTTCGGGTCATTTAATGCCGAATCAAGTAATTTTGATAAACAGGTTTCTTACAGTACCTGATGTTACTTAAGTGGTACCTAATTAAATATTGGGGTTTTATTTGCTTTGTTTTTGTTTTACGGCATATCAACTCTACCGGAGGTGGTCTGCTAAGTCTAGACACACCGAGGAGGCGTGATACGTCAAAACACGGTGTCTGTGGATGACAATCGTAATCTCTGTTGCATAGCTTAGAGTAAACAGAAACTGGCATTGACCTCTACGTGAACTGAGATAAACAAGATATCATGTGTTTAATCAAGATGGTGTCATCTCATTAAAGCCTCTGAAATTTGTATGACCAGTTCATATACCTTGTAGCAATATCTCACCTTACGGAAAGTGATGAAAACATACGCAGAGGTAAAGTATGAAATGCTATTGAGTGTATTTCTCTGAATTTTTGAGATGAGGCTTGAAGTTTAGTATTATTTGGATGATTCGGACTATTGTCTCATCTCTCTGATTTTTTTAGATGAGGCTTAATGATTTGAATTCTTTGGATTATTCGGACTATTGTCCTCATTTCTCTGAATTTTTTAGATGAGGCTTGAAGTTTAGTATTATTTGGATGATTCGGACTATTGTCCTCTCTCTGATTTTTTTAGATGAGCTTGAGATTTGAATTATTTGGATTATTCGGACTATTGTCCTCATTTCTCTGAATTTTTTAGATGAGGCTTGAAGTTTAGTATTATTTGGATGATTCGAACTATTGTCCTCATCTCTCTGATTTTTTTAGATGAGGCTTAATGATTTGAATAATTTGGATTATTCGGACTATTGTCCTCATTTCTCTGAATTTTTTAGATAGGCTGGAGGTTTAGTATTATTTGGATGATTCGGACTATTGTCCTCATCTCTCTTATTTTTTTTTTTAGATGAGGCTTAATGATCTGAATTATTTGGATTATTCGGACTATTGTCCTCATTTCTCTGAATTTTTTAGATGAGGCTTGAAGTTTAGTATTATTTGGATGATTCGGACTATTGTCCCCATCTCTCTGATTTTTTTAGATGAATCTTAATGATTTGAATTATTTGGATTATTCGGATTATTGTCCTCATTTCTCTGATTTTTGAGATGAGGCTTGAGGATTTGGATTATTCGGACTATTGTCCTCATTTCTCTTTATATGTAACTCTTTGTTCGGATTATTTTATGTATCTATATGTACCTACGCTGGAAAGTTACTCGGAGCCTTCTGACTAATTATAAGAATCACACACATTCTATTCTTATAATATGATGCAGGGATAGGCGTCATTTTTTTGCGGGGTGGGGGTCTTTTTAGACAACTTTACCTGACATTTCCTAGAGGACCCGATTCCATTTGCAATGTTTGTTCTTCTTTAATATCTTCTTAATAACAATGTCCGTTTCGCTTGATACACTCATTCGAATATATGACGTTTTCTGGATTTCTGGTCTGCAAAGGAAAATCAAAATAAAAGATTATAATTTGGTCAAGATAATGAGCGAATAACAATACTACAAAGTTATCAATAGAACAAATGTTTTTTTTTACTCTGTTTACTTATACTCTCCTACTTATAATACTCGTTTTTTCTTTCTATCATATCTCTGAAGATTATAATTTCGTAAAGATAATGAGCGAATAACAATACTACAAAGTTATCTAGAACAAATGTTTTTTTTACTCTGTTTATCTTGTATCTTTGCTTAGTAAACCTTTTCTCCTACTTATAATACTCGTTATTTTTCTTTCTATCATTCTCTGAAGATTATCATTTGGTAAAGATAATGAGCGAATAACAATACTACAAAGTTATCTACAGAACAAATGTTTTTTTACTCTGTTTACCTTGTATCTTTGCTTAGTAAACCTTTTCTCCTACCTATAACACTCGCTGTGTTTTTTTTTTTATTTTCTCTGTGGATTATGTCTATGAAATCCCGGAAGAGAAAAAGAACGAGATCTTTCGGGGCTTGTTAATTCACTCTGTTTATCTTGTATCTTTGCTTAGTAAACCTTTTCTCCTACCTATAACACTCGTTGTTTTTTTTTTTCTATTATTTCTCTGTAAATTATGCCTATAAAACCTCGGAAGAGAGAAACAAGATCTTACGGGGCTTGTTAATTCAAACTAGAAATTACTAATTACTCTGTTCACCTTGAATCTTTGCTTAGTAAACCCTTTCTCCTACCGATAATACTCATTTTTTTCTTTCTATCCTATCTCTGTTAACTCTGACGATTATAATTTGGTAAAGATAATGATAACAATACTACAAAGTTATCTATAGAACAAATGTTTTTTACTCTGTTTACCTTGTATCTTTGCTTAGTAAACCTTTTCTCCTACCTATAACACTCGTTGTGTTTTTTTTCTATTATTTCTCTTGTAGATTATGTCTATGAAACCTCGGAAGAGAGAAACAACGAGATCTTACGGGGCTTGTTAATTCAAACTAGTAATTACTAATTACTCTGTTCACCTTGAATATTTGCTTAGTAAACCCTTTCTCCTACCGATAATACTCATTGTTTTTATTTCTATCATATCTCTGTTAACTCTGAAGTAAAGATAATGAGCGAATAACAATACTACAATGTTACCTATAGAACAAATGTTTTTACTCTGTTTACCTTGTATCTTTGCTTAGTAAACCTTTTCTCCTACCTATAACACTCGTTGTGCTTATTTTTCTATTATTTCTCTGTAGATTATGTCTATGAAACATCGAAAGAGAGAAACAACGTGATCTTACGGAGTTTGTTAATTCAAACTAGTAATTACTAATTACTATGTTCACCTTGTATCTTTGCTGAGTAAAACTTTCCTCCTACCGATAATACGCGTTGTTTTTCTTGCTATTGTTTCTCTGTTAACTCTGAAAAAGAGAAGATTAGAATTTGGCAAAGACAATGAGCGAATAACGATACTATAAGGTTTCATGTATAATAAATGTCCGGTTTTGCATGTAAATTACCTCATAACATTGCAGAAAAAAGGCACATCCTAGCGCAATTGTTGCCAGCACGATAAAGTTAAATCCTAAATTCTTCTATACGTGGGCATTTCCCAAAAAAAATACCGCCAGGATATTGTTCATTCTTATCCTTATCCTTATCCTTATTAGGTAGGTCGATTT
Source organism: Doryteuthis pealeii (assembly GCA_023376005.1). Classification (NCBI taxonomy): domain Eukaryota; kingdom Metazoa; phylum Mollusca; class Cephalopoda; order Myopsida; family Loliginidae; genus Doryteuthis; species Doryteuthis pealeii. The sequence continues at coordinate 19,615,477 of CM042170.1, read as the reverse complement.
TTGAAAATAATATATATATATATATATATATATAATATTATATATATATAATACATACTTCTCATAATATTTATATATATATATATATATATAGTTTTATTCCGTAGTTAGGATCTTCCATGTTGGTTTAAACAAGCGATGCAGTTAGACCACAAAGAGCTCAAATGGCCTAATACCAGTGAGTAGAAGGACAGAGCAAAATATTCAGTAAATGAAGGAAAAAACTTAAATGTTCATATACAATAATTATTTCAACCGATTAATACGGCATTCAGGTATCACAAGACATGACTCTTACTGAGAATTTCCCAAACTATTCCCCAGGAATCTGTCCCCCACCTAAGCACATTAATCCAAAACATAGACCTTCATCAAAGAAACTAATCCTGCCCATTCCAAACTAAAGACACCAACCCCCTCCCTAAATTGATAGATTTAAAGAGATTTACTTAGGAAATTCTTAGAGTCAGTTCTTGTGATTACCTGAAGATGCGTGTTAATACGGTGAAATAATTATTGTAATGAAGCAAGTTTAGAGTTTTTCTTCATTACTAAATATATATATATATATATATATAATATTATTGTCTATATTATACAGTGTTATAATATACATATGTATTTACCAAACCCCTTTGCGAGGTTAGCAACAAATAAAGAACGCAGTCTGTCCTACATTTACCCATGACTTGCAGTAGAATAGTTGGACTTATAGCTTCAGTGAAGATTCGATCTCAGTTAGCCGAGTCAACTTCCAACAACAATAACAGTTACGAAACGAGCATTTTAAATAAAAGACGTTTACTAATTAACACCAGGAACACTCGATCTAATTATTTTGAATAAATAAGTATAGGGCAAAAGAAAGAAAGAAAGAAAGAGAGATAGAGATAGAGATAGATAGATAGATAGAGAGAGAGGAGAAGAGAGAGAAGAGAGAGAGAGAGAGAGAGAGAGAGAGAGAAGAGAGAGAGAGAAGAAAATTCATAAAACGAAAGTAAAGAAAGAATGATAAAGTATGAGGAAAGAAAGTGATGGAATGAAAGAAAGAGAGAAAAAAGAAAAAAATTTGTAGGAAAAGAAAGAAAGAGAGAGAGAGAGAGAGAGAGAGAGAGAGAGAGAGAGGGGGGTGGGTAGAGAGAATTCAAAACGAAAGAAAGAAGAATGAAATAAATTGTAAGGAAAAGAAAGTATAAAGAAAGTGTGGAAAAAAGAAAAGAAAGAAAGAGAAGAGAGAGAGAGAGAGAGAGGGGAGAGAGTTCATAAATAAAAAATAAATAAATAATTACAAAAAAAAGAAAGAAAAAAGAAAGACAAAAAAGAGAGAGAGCAGAGAAAAATGGACCCTTGTAGTCTACCTAGTTATTACTGATATATATGTGAGAGAAAAATGGATCCTCGTAGTAAAAAATATTATGACTTACTCAGATACGCCGTTTGGATGCCGCATTTCGTACAGGGCGTCGGCAAAAGCCTGAAATAAAAACGAAAATGGTTTTGTGTTTGTCAAACACTAAGAAAACATTTCAAAAAACTTTCTAAAGACAATTTCTTTCACAATAATTTTTTTCTTGACGATGGCCGAAAGTCGGAATTAGTTGAGAACAATTAAAAAATAAATAACATAAAAGAAATATTCCTGTCTTTCTTATCATTTTTTAAAAATTATATATATATATATATATATGTATATATGTATGTATATATATATGCATACATATATATGTGTGAATTTAACTTTTTTTTAAAACAAATGATGTTTATAATTTGCTGACAGAAATCTGTTTCGACCGTTTTAATAGATCGGTCTTCATCAAGAGCAACATATGAGAGAAACACGGGTAAATAACCGTTAAAAGAAAGGGTACAAACAAACGCTAGTATTCAATGCTGGAATTTTTTAAAAAATGCGTATTCTGTGTTAAAAATAAAATAAATTTTATTTTAAAAAAATCAGAAGCATTATAGTTCATAATAAAACTCAAAAGAGTTTGATGTAAAATTATATAAAAGTGTATAATGAGTATCAAAATTGTTCATGATATATTCCAGCTATTAAAAAAGTAATTTACAAGTCCACAGCATAATTGAAGAAAGATGTAAAGTTTCAAAGAATTTGTGGTGTTGATAAATCCGTAGTGTTGTAGATGAAAGCCTTCAGAGGTGAAAAAATCCAGATATTTTGTTTTTTCATTAGAAATATGAAAAAAAATGGAAGTTAATCCGACAGTATGAACTTAAAATTTTTTTTTGAAAAACACAAATGATGTTTATAATTTGCTGACAGAAATCTGTTTCGACCGTTTTAATAGATGGGTCTTCATCAAGAGCAGCATATGAAAGAAAGACGGGATAAATAACCGTTAGAAGAAAGGGTACAAAACAAACGCTAATTAACTCTTTTGAGTTTTATTATTGTATTATAAGCTCTGATTTTTAAAAAACCTTGGTAACCGATATAACTTTTAACAATCTTATGCTTCCCAGTCGACTTTGACCTCACACCCTGGTCTTATTGGAAGTTTCCCATTACGATATTTTTCAAATTCTATTTTCAAATCTTTTGCATTCCCGCAAATATATACTGTAATTTTATATGTACTTTAGATCTCAGTTTGGTTGATCCTATCAAGCCAACACGATATCATATATAAATATATATTAATAATTAATATATATTAAAATATAAGATAGAGGAGAAATGTGGACAAAGACAAAAACTCAGACAAGGATGTAGGAAGAAATATTTGCCGTACATGAAGCGCAGATTCATCAGTCGTGTATTTGATCATATTAAGCTCATACATGTGTATAGATAAAAGTGGGCAGAGGAGGTGGATTAGAGGAAGAAAAGTCAGGGATGAAGTCTCTCTAAGAATGCTGACCCATTTCACCTCAACTGTTATTCCCCGTACCAACCACCTTCTCCGCAATCATTTTAACTCTCTCTTCACTTTTGATTTTCTCTCCCTCCTCTTCCACAAAGATTCCTCTGGCCAATCAATTTTCCTCAACACACCACTCCTACCTACTTCTTCCCTAATCACCCCCCGCCCACCTTTCCTCTATAAACATATGATGATGCTTAAATGTCAAATAAACGACTGAAGCTGCCTCAAAGAACGGTGAAAATACTCACAAACTTGTCTGAATTTCCTAGTCCACATTCTCCCTAAATATTTACAACTTCTGTCGGATTACTCCATCTCCGATCTGATATATAATATATATATATATATATATATATATAAATATATAAAATATATATATATATACCCAAATCCGAGAGAAACTTCCCTACGACACAGAGTTTATTTAAAAAACCTGTCGCAGTTAGACTCAATGTGTGTTCTTAAAGTTAGGTCACGGAGCAAAATATGTAAGGCTCCCTAAAGACATAGAAATCCTAAGTCTTTTGTTATTATTTACTTATATATAAATAAATATAATAAAATTAATATATATATTGTTTATTAGTATAATACGTGGGGAGGTACATATATCAAAGTTTGAATAGTGTGTGTGAAGGCAGTACAGAAAATAAAGAATAAAACTCGGGGGTGTTTTAGAGAAGAGTTTCGTTATTTGAAAATTTTCTAATAAACGAAACTCTCTCTAAGACAACCGAATAATAATTAAGTATATATAAATATAATAATATAAAGAGGAATGAAAAACAAAAACTCAGACAAAAATTTGTATATTCGCTGGAGTGTGAACTCGGCGTCTTCAAACCCAGCGTAAATATACTCCACATTTTGCTGAATTTGTTCTTTCATTCCTCATATTACCTCATTCTGTCGATTCATCCACCCCTCCTCATAATAATATATATAATATATTATAATAGATAAAGATTATATTATATGAAGAAAAGATAAGAGGAAAACAATGTATTAGTTAAGTTGATCAATAAGGTCCAATGAGTTTGAATCCCAGCATACGGTTTGTCTACGTGAAACTCATTCGGTACATGAGGTATATAGAAACATATTACTTACCCAACCGTCTCTGGGGGGCACATTCAAGGCTTTGCAACCACAGGAAAGGGCCATGTCCGGTCAATGAATCATACGTTCCAGCACAGACCTGAAATAACCAAAAAAAGAAATAATTCTACATGGGATCTTCAAAAGCTAGTGTATAATTAATCTTATTATAATGGGATGGGTTTTTCTGTTGTAACCGAAACAATTACTAACGAGTCATAATTAACGTGTTATTACCATCACACTTCTTCATGATTATTTTTAAGTTAAAGCCTCAAATTATAATAAAAATCTTCACCTTTATTAGTGTGCCATATAACATACTAATAACTTGCTATGTATTATATATACAAAAATATAGCGGTTACAGGTGAACGGAAGCTAATTGCATATTGAATAAACCTGTGATTTATTAAATAGTGCAGTAATTGATTCTAACTGTTGTTTTATTTAATGAATAAACAAAATCTCTCCAAGAATCTTAATGAAATCCATTACAAAAAAATAAGTGTAATTATTCTTATTCCTAATTAATAAAATAGTTAAATAAGAAATTCAGCCAAGAAAACAGGAAATGAAAGGAAGTTCATTTCTATTTTCTAATATACCCCCTACTCTGTTCAAATCTTTATTGCATTCTTATTAGACCTTTCAAATTTAACGATATTCTTAACATTAAACTAAATAACTGCACCCGAGGTGCAATATGCTAGTAATTATAATATAACTCCTTCCTTTCAAAATAATATATATATATATAATAAAATTATATATATAGAATATTGAAAATGAAAAACACAGGGTTAAGTGGTGAGTTTATTGGCCAACGCTGCAGTGTTCGATCTATTAATTAGATCATCTTCAGGCATTTGTGTATATGGAAGGTATAAGACATTTTTTTTTTATACAGAATAACGAGAAAAGTGAGTGGTAGTCCTGTTACATCTGCCTAAAATCTTTTGAGGTTTGAAAAAAGGGAGATGGTTTGAAATATGACGTCAAAATATCTTTTTTACGGCGTGCGTCTGGACGGGTGGTAAGTGTGTGGACTCGAAAGGATATGGCATTTTTTAGGTGTGGGTTGCGTGTGGTGTTATAAAGTCTTTTGCGATACAACACAGCGGAAATAAACCATAAGGTGTGTGTGTGTGTGTTTGTGGTGTTTAATTGTATGTATAATATGGTTAACATTGAAAACGAGTATATTCAGGGTGGCAAGAGAAATTCTTTAAAATTTTTGAGTTGCTGTGTGCGTTCGAAACACTGCAGCGTCGGCCAATAAACTCACCACTTAACCCATTTAAACCTGTGTTTTTTCATTTTTCTTAATATATACATACTGCGATTCACTTCCTTTCTTCACACACACACACACACACACATACACACACACACTATATTATATATTATATTATATAATATATATATAAAGTAAGTAAAGTCGACGGGGCGGCCTAAAGTCCAGTATCAGCCAGTCAACGAGGGAGTCTACCCTTTTCAATAGCGCTAGACCAAGGAGATGTTTTTAGCATCTAAGGTGGAGCGCCACACCTACCATCAGCTCCTTACTTTACCGCACAGATCCCTGTGTCCTACTCAAGCTGAGTTGGCGAGGACGGTATTGAACTAGGAATCTTGTGGTTTCTAGTGCGAACGCTCTACCGACTGAGCTAACCCGGCCGCCTTAGACCTATGGACTCTCCCATCGATTTCGACGTATGAGGATCCATCAACTACATTGTCAATTTTTCTTTTGTTTAAATTTTATGTTTCTTATTCTTATTTTTATTTCATTTTTTTTTTTTTTACTTTGTTGTCCAATCTCGTGAACTTCAATCCAGCCAATGACTTGCAACTATCCGCAGTTTGATGAGCGTCGTGAGGTGGAGTACACTGGTATTAGAAAGTGTCCTTTTTCTTTGCCTTGCCATTTTCAAAAGATCAATATTGCTGGACGAAAAAATTTCGTACGCCTTTTTGACATGAAGATCTCGAAGTTGCCTGTGCTGTAAGATTACTGCTGAAAACGTTGGCTTTCAGTTATCTTGTGTCTAGCCTTGCCGACCAACCTTCTTTTCACTTGTTTAAGCTGTCCATTACGATTAGGATTTTCGGTATCCAGTGTCTACATTCTTAAAACGTGACCAGTCCAGCGCAATTGGACTAAATATATATATATATATATATATATATATATAATATATTATATATATATGAGAAGTAAATATCAAAAACGAGTGTTTTGATATGGCTTTTTTAGCCGACATTTTATTATATATATTAAGCAAAATATATGCACCCTCCGGGGTGCAAGTGATTTAAGTTTTAATGTAAATATGTATTAAGATTAGAAAGGCTAATGAAACTAATAAGAATACAGATAAAAAGATTTGAAACACAGGGAGTATAATAAAGATTTAAACAGAGGGAGTATAATAAAAAATGGACAACTGACTTACCTCTTCCATCACTCTCGTCTTTCATGTTATTTTTTCTAATTTAAGTATTTAGTTAAAAGAGGAATAGAATAAAATGACGATTATTTTACCTTGTTAAATGGAAGTTCTATTTAAGATTCATTGAAGAGATTTTTGCTTATATTCATTAAGATAAAATTAACAGTTTAGAAATCTAAAATACTAACTACGATATTTATTAAATTCGATTTTTAGAGATTAATTGCAAATTAGCCTTCCCGGTTCACACTGCTAAACGCTAGTTTTGTTGTAATAATATATATATTGCATGTTGTCAAGTGATAGACATCGGTAACTAGTATATAATGTAATACAATTTATTAATTTGGGTTTAGGATAAAATAAAACATGAGAATGTGATGTCAATACAAGTAGGAATTGTGACTTGAGTAGTGAATATAGTTTCGGTTACAGACAGACAAAACCATCTCCGATTATTATAATAATTATAATAATATATATATATATATAATATTATATATATAATTATTATATATAATATTATTATATATAATATATATAGATTATTTATATATAATATATATATATATCAATATATATATATTTTAATATATAATATATAATATATTAATATTATATATATAATTTTATTATATATATTATATATATATATATTAATATATCCATATATAGAGTACTATTCATCCAGTCTTCTCTCCGTTTCAAAGCATCTCGTCGTATGTAACAATGACGCGTCATGCATAAACTTTTTCTCCATCGCCGTTTGAACACTTTTCTTCATGTGAATTTCAAAAAAGTTTTCCGTATTTCACCGGATTTCATTTAAAACAATGGAAGATTTACTGCTGACGAGGTCGCTATTTCTTTGTGTACTAATCATTTCTCAATTTTCTCATTAATTGTTATTTGATTCAATTTTGTATTTAAAACATAATAGATGAGAACATGATACATTAGGGTAAACTCCTGACCGAAACACGTGTAGTTAAATAAGTAATAAATAATCCTATTATCCATTCAACCTTTTCTTTTCCTTATTTTTTCTTTTTCAACACACACACACAACACACACAGCGCACACACACACACACACGATATAAGTATATGAATATAAATTTATATAAAATATATCATACAGAAAAAGAAACCGACCCGTTGGGATCCCTATTTGGTTCTGATAGATACTTGTGATCCAAAAGAAAGTAATTTGCAAAACTGATCAATAAAAAAAAAAAGAAAATACACCGTAACAAATATTAAAATCATTTTGCGTAAATTTGCAATTAAGTCAAAAACTGACATGTCTGTTTAAGCTAAGCCGTTAGCTGCTGAAAATTACACATACGAATAAAATGGGATAATTCGTCAAGCGCTGCATACCCTCCAATTCCTCTCTCCTCTTCTCTCTCTCTCTTCCCCCTGTCTCTCTACACCAGGGAGAATCTAACATGTATAGAGGGTAGGTCAGTCAAGGAAATACTGTCAGGTTATATCTATCCTATCTATCTATCTATATTATTCAGAGTTAATAACATACATTTTACTATTTGTATCTCTNTAGCTCAGAATCCTTGGGAAATAGTTTGGGAAATTCTCAGTAAGAGTCAGTTTCTTGTGTTACCTGAAGTGCCGTATTAAACAGGTGAAAATAACTATTTGTACATGACTGCAGTGAGACCACAAGGAAGAGCTCAATGTGGCCAATACCAGTGAGTAGAAGGACAGAGCAAAATATTTCAGTTAAATTGAAAGTGGAAAAAAGCTTCTAAACTGCTTCATACAAGATATAACCGTATTAATACGGCATTCTTCAGTAATCACAAGAATCCGAACTCTTACTGAGAATTTCCCAAACTATTTCCCCCCAAGGAATCTGTCCCCCACCTAAGCCCACCAATCCAAACATAGACCTCCCCGCTCATTCAAAGGAAACTAATCCTGGCCATTCCAAACTAAGACACCAACCCTCCTCCTCTAAATGATAGATTTAACAGAGATTTGTTAACTTAGGGAAATTCCAGATAAGGAGTATGTTCTTGTGATTACCTGAAGATGCGTGTTAATACGCGGTTGAAAATAAATTATTGTAATGAAAGCAAGTTTAGAGTTTTTTTCTTCATTTACAAATATTTATATTTACTTATATATATATATATATATTAGTTTGTCTATATTATGACAGTGTTATAGTAGTACAGTATTATGTATTTACCAAACCCCTTTGGAGGTTTAGCATACAAAGGTTAAAGACAGCAGTCTGTCCTACTATTACCCATGACTTGCAGTAGAATAGTTGGATTTTATAGCTTCAGGAAGATTTACGATCTCAGTTAGCCGACTCAACTTTCAACAAACAATAACAGTTACGCAACGAGCATTTTTAAATTAAAGGACGTTTACTAATTTAACAGCCAGGAACACTCGATCTAATTAGTTTTGAATAAAATTAATGTATAGGGCAAAAAGAAGAAAGAAAGAAAGAGAGATAGAGATAGAGATAGATAGATAGATAGTAGAGAGAGAGGGAGAGGAGAAGAGAAGGAGAGAGAGAGAGAGAGAGAGAGAGAGAGGAGAAAGATTCATAAAACGAAAGTAAGAAAGAATGATAAGTATGAGAAAAGAAAGTGTGAGAGAATGAAAGAAGAGAGAGAAGAAAAAAGAATTTAGGAAAAGAAAGAAAGAGAGAGAGAGAGAGAGAGAGAGAGAGAGAGAGAGAGGGGGGTGGGTGGGGGAGAGAAATTCACAAAACGAAGTAAAGAAAGAATGTGAAATAAAATTGTAAGGAAAAGAAAGTATGATGGAAAAGAAAGAAAGAAGTGTGGAAAAAAGAAAGAAAGAAAGAGAGAGAGAGAGAGAGGAGAGAGAGTAGGGGAGAGAGTTCATTAAAAATATAATAAAATAAATAAATAATTAACAAAAAAATAAGTAAAGGAATGAAAGAAAGAAAGACAAAAAAGAGAGAGGGAGCGGAGAAAAATTGGACCCTTGCAGTCTACCTAGTTATTACTTGATATATATGGTAGAGAAAAATGGATCCCTCGTAGTAAAAAATATTATGACTTACTCAGATACGCCGTTTGGATGCCGCATTTCGTACAGGGCGTCGGCAAAAGCCTGAAATAAAAAACGAAAATGGTTTTTGGGTTTGTCAAACACTAAGAAAACATTTCAAAAAACTTTCTAAAGACAATTTTTCACAATGATTTGTTTCTTTTGACGATGGCCGAAAGTCAAATTAGTTGAGAACAATTAAAAATAAATAACATAAAAGAAATATTCCTGGACTTTCTATCATTCTTTTTAAAATTATATATATATATGTATTATGTATGTATATATATATATATATATATATATATATATATATATATGCTACATATATATATGTGTGAATTTAACTTTAAAAAAAACAAAAAAACAAATGATGTTTTATAATTTGCTGACAGAAATCTGTTTCGACGTTGTAATAGATCGGTCTTCTATCAAGAGCAAGCAATGAAAGAAAGACGGGATAAATAACCGTTTAGAAGAAAGGGTACAAACAAAACGGCTAGTATTCAATGCTGGAATTTAAAAAAATGCGAATTCTGATGTTAAAAATAAAATAAATTTTATTTAAAAAATCAGAAGCATTATAATCCATAATAAAACTCAAAAGAGTTTGATGTAAAAATTATATAAAAGTGTATAATGAGTATAAAAAATGATCATGATATATTCCAGCTATTAAAAAAGTAATTTAACAAGTCCACAGCATAATTGAAGAAAGATGTAAAGTTTCAAAGAATTTGTGTTGTTGATAAATCCAGTAGTGTTGTAGATAAAAGCCTTCAGATTGAAAAAATCCCGATATTTTTGTTTTTTTCATTTAGACAATATGAAATAAAATGGAAGTTAATCCGAACAGTATGAACTTAACAATTTTTTTTGAAAACACAAATGATGTTTATAATTTGCTGACAGAAATCTGTTTCGACCGTTTTAATAGAATCTGTCTTGATCAAGAGCAGCATATGAAAGAAAGACAGGATAAATAACCGTTAGAAGAAAGGGTACAAAACAAACGCTAATTAACTCTTGTTGAGTTTTATTATGTATTTATTAATGCTTCTTGATTAAAAAAAAACCTTTGTACCGATATAAATCTATTTTGGACATATCTTTGTCTTCCCAGGTCTACTGACTCACACCTGGTCTTATTTGGATGTTCTTCCCATTTCACTGATATTTTTCAAATTCTATTTTTCAAATTTTGCATTCCGCAAATATATACGTAAATCTTTATATGTAGTTTGAGATCTCAGTTTTGGTTGAATCCTATCAAGAAACACTTGATATCATATATATATATATATATATAATATTATATATATATATATATATATATATATATTAAAGATTAGAGGGAGAAATGTGGACAAAGGAACAAAACTCAGACAAGTGTATGTAGGAGAAATATTTCGCCGTACATTGAGCGCAGATTCAATCAGTCGTTTATTTGATCATTTAAGCATCATACATGTGTTTTATAGGATGAGAAGTGGGCGAGCAGAGGGGTGGATTAGAGATTGAAGTCAGGGATTGAAGTCTCTCTAGAATTGCTGACCCATTTTCTCCTCTATCTTGTTTATTCTCCCATCTGTACTCAACCACCTTACTCTGCATATCATTTTTTAACTCTCTTCTCACTTTGATTTTTCTCTCCTCTCTTTCCATCAAAAGAATTTCCTTCTGGCCCAATCAATTTTTCCTCATACACACTTATCCACTCCACCTGACTTCTTCCTTAATCCATCCCCTCCGCCCCACTTTCTCTTCTATAAAAATATGTATGATGCTTTAATGATCAAATAAACGACTGATGAAGCTGCGCTCAATTGAACGGTGAAATATTATCTCCTACATACACTTGTCTGAATTTTGTTCCTTAGTCCACATTTCTCCCTCTAATATTTCACTACATTCTGTCGGATTTACTTCCAATCTTCCGATCCTGATATATTATATAATATATATATATATATATATATATATATATTATTTATATATATATATAACCCAAAAGTCCCGAGAAGAAATCTTTCCTTACGGACACGAGAGTTTATTAAAAAAAACCTGTCGCAGTTTGAGAGCTCAATGTGTGTTCTTATGTTAGAGTCACGGAGCAAATATGTAAGGCTCCCTGAAATAGACATTAAAGCTAAATCTCTAAGTCTTTTGTTATTTCTTTACTTATATATATATATATATATATATATATATTATAATATTAATTATATATATATTTGTGTTTATTTAGGATAAAGTATCCGTTTGTGGGAGGTACATATATCAAGGTTTGGGAATTAGTGTGTGTGAAGCATTACAGAAATTAAAGGATATAAGAAACTCGGTTGTTTTAGAAGAAGAGTTTCGTTTATTTAGAAAATTTTCTAAATAAACGAAACTCTTCTCTAAGACAACGAATATATATTATATATATTATATATATATATTATATATATATATGAGGAATGAAAACAAAACTCAGACAAAAATGTTGTATATATTTCGCTGGAGTTTTTGAACTCGGCGTCTTCAAACTCCAGCGAAATATACTACACATTTTTTGTCTGAGTTTTTGTTCTTTCATTCCTCATATTTTACCTCATTCTGTCGGATTCATTCCCAACCCCCTTTTCCTCATATAATATATATATATATTATATATATATGATATAGTATATATTATATATATGAAGAAAAGATAAGAGGAAAACAATGTAGTTGAGTTAAGTTGGATCATAAGGGGTCATGAGTTTGATCCCAGGCAATCCGGTTGTCTACTGAACTCATCGGTTACATGAGGTATAAAGACATATTTACTTACCCAACCGTTCTCTGGGGGGTCACCATTCCCAAATGTGCTTGTCACCTCAGGAACAAGGCCTCATGTTCCAGGTAATGATATCATAGTCTTCCATGACACATGACCTGAAAATCAAAAAAAAGAATTCTACATGGGATTTCAAAGCTTATGTATAAATTAATCTTTTAATGGAGATTGTGTGTTTTCTGTCTGTAACCGAACTATATTATGAATTCGAGTCATATTAAGTAGTTATTTACATCACTCTTCATGATTTTTTATATTTACCTCAATTTATAATAAAAATTTTTTCACCTTTTTATAGTGTTGTCATATCTACATTACTATAACTTGCTATGTATTATATATACAAAAAATAGCGGTTACACGGAACGGGAGGCTAATTTGCATATTGATATTAAAAAGTGATTTTATTAATATGTGCTTAGAAATTGATTGATTTTAACTGTTTGGTTTTTATTTTAATGAATATAAGCAAAAATCTCTCCATGAATCTTAAATGAAATCCATTAACAAGAAAAAATTAAGTCTAATTTTTATTCTTTTATTCCTAATTTAACTAAATAGTTAAATAAGTAAAATTCAGCAATGAAAGACGGAGAGATTGGAAGAGGAAAGTTTCATTTCATTTTTCTAATATACCGCACTCTGTTCAAATCTTTTATCTGCATTCTTATTAGACTTTTCTAATTTAATACGAATATTTCATTACATTAAACTTAAAATACTTGCACCCGGAGGGGCATATATTTGCTAGTAATTATAATATAACTTTCCTTCCTTTCAAATATATTACTATATATATATATATATTATATATATATATATATAGTATTATTAAGAAAAATGAAAAAAACACAGGGTTAAGTGGTGAGTTTATTGGCCAACGCTGCAGTGTTTCGATCTATTAATTAGATCATCTTCAGGGCATTTGTTGGTATATGGAAGGTGATAAGACATTTTTTTTATTCCACGAAATAACGAGAAAAGTGAGTGGTAGTCCTTGTTATTCATCTGCTTAAATCTTTTTGAGGTTTGAAAAAAGGGGAGATGGTTTGAAATATGACGTCAAATATTCTTTTTTACGGCGTGATATGGGACAGCGTGTAAGTGTCTGGTGTATCGAAAGGAAATATTGTGCATTTTTTAGGTGTGTGGTTGCGTGTGTGTGTGTATAAATCTTTTGCGATAAACGACAGCGGAAATAAACCATAAGGTTGTGTGTGTGTGTGTGTGTGTGTGTTGTTTAATTGTATGTATAAGTATGGTTACATTGATAAACGATGTATATTTCAGGTGGCAAGAGAATATTCTTTAAAACTTTTTTGAGTTGCTGTGTTGCGTTCGAAAACACTTGCAGCGTCGGCCAATAAACTCACCACTTAACCCATTTAAACCTGTGTTTTTTTCATTTTTCTTAATATACTACATACTGTCGGATTCACTTCCTTTCTTCACACACACCACACCAACACACATACACACACACACATATATATTATATATATATATATATATATATAATATATATATAAAGTAAGTTAAAGTCGACGGGGCGGCCTAAAGTCAGTATCAAGCCAGTCAACGAGGGAGTCTACCCCTTTTCAATAGCGCTAGACCAAGGAGATTGTTTTAGCATCTAAGGTGGAGCGCCACACCTACCATCAGCTCCTTACTTTTACGCACAGATCCCTGTGCTACTCATACGCTGAGTTGGCGAGGACCGGTATTGAACTAGGAATCTTGTGGTCTAGTCGATACGCTCTACCGACTGAGCTAACCCGGCCCCTTAGACCTATGGACTCTCCCATCGATTTCGACCGTATGACATAGGATCCATCAACTTACATTGTCAATTTTTTCTTTTGTTTATATTTTTTATGTTTCTTTATTCTTATTTTTATTTCATTTTTTTTTTTTTTTTTTACTTATGTTGTCCATCTCGTGAAACTTCAATCCAGCCAATGACTTGCAAACTATCCCGCAGTTTGATGAGCGTCGTGAGGGTGAGTACACTGGGTATTAGAAGTGTCCTTTCTTCTTTGCCTTGCCATTTTCAAAAGATCAATATTGCTGGACGAAAAATTTCGTACGCCTTTTTGACATGAAGATCTCGAAGTTGCTGTGCTGTAGATATACTGCTGAAACGTTGGCTTTCAGTTTATCCTTGTGTCTAAGCCATTGCCACCCAACATTCCTTTTCACTTGTTTAAGCTGTCCATACATTAGGATTTTCGGTATCCAGTTGTCTATCATTCTTAAAACGTGACCAGTCCAGCGCAATTGGACTATATATATATATAATATATATATATATATATATATATATATATATTATATATGAGAAGTAAATACAAAAACGATGTGTTTTGATATGGCTTTTTTAGCCGACAATTTTTATTATATATATTAGCAAATATATGCACCCTCCGGGTGCAAGTATTTAAGTTTTAATGTAATAAAATATTGTATTAAATTAGAAAGGCTAATGAAACTAAATAAGAATACAGATAAAAAGATTTGAAACACAGGGAGTATAATAAAAGATTTGAAACAGAGGGGAGTATAATAAAATGGAACAACTGAAACTTACTCTTCCATCACTCTCGTCTTTCATTGTTATTTTTTCTAATTTAAGTATTTAGTTAAAAGAGGAAGTAAAGAATAAAATGACAGTTATTTTATCTTGTTAATGGATTTCATTTAAGATTCATTGAAGAGATTTTTGCTTATATTCATTAAGATAAAACTAAACAGTTAGAAATCAATAATACTAAGCACATATTTATTAAATTCGATTTTTTAATATTAATATGCAAATTAGCCTTCCCGTTCACACTGTAAACTGCTATTTTGTTGTATATATAAATATAATTGCATGTTGTCAGTATGTAGACATAGGTAACAGTATTAATAATGTAAGACAATTTTATTAATAATTGAGGTTTAGATAAAAATAAAATCATGGAGAATGTGATGTCAATAACTAAGAGAATTGTGACTTGAGTAGGAATATAGTTTCGGTTACAGACAGAAAAACACACAATCTCCATTATAATAATATATATATATATATATATATATATATATATATATATATTATTATATATTATATATTATATTATATTATATATATATATATATATATATATATATATATATTATATATATCATATATATATTATATTATTATATATATATATATATATATTATATATATAATTTATTATATATTAATTATATATATATATATATATAATATATATATACTATTCCAGCCATCTTCTCTCCGTTTCAAAATCCGTCGTATGTAACAATGACGTCATCATAACTGTTTTCTCCATCGCGTTTGAACACTTTCTTCATGTGATTTCAAAAAAAGTTTTCCGTATTTCAACCGATTTCATTTAAAACAATAAGGATTTACTCTGACGAAGGTCGCTATTTCTTTGTGTACTAAACATTTCTATATTTTTCTATTATTGTTATTTTATTTCAATTTTGTATTTAAAACAATAATAGATAGAATACATGTATACATAGGTAAACTCCTGACCGAAACACGTGTAAGTTAAATAAGATAAAATAATCCTATTTTATCCATTCAACACTTTCTTTCCTTTATTTTTCTTTTCAACACACACACACACACACACACACACACACACACACACACATATATATATATATATATTATATTTATATATATATATATATATATTTATATACTAGAAAAAGAAAAACGTGACCCGTTGGATCCCCTATTGAGTTCTGGATAGATGACTGTGATCAGAAAGAAAGTTAATTTGCAAAACGAATTCAATAAAAAAAAAAAAAAAAATACAACCGTAAACAAATATTTAAATCATTTTGCTAAAATTTGCAATTAAGTCAAAAACTGACATGTCTTATATATAAGCTAGCCGTTAGCTGCTGAAAATTAACATACGAATAAAATGGGAAATTCAGTCAAGCGCTCATACTCTCCAATCTCTCTCTCTCTCTCTCTCTCTCTCTCTCTCCCCCTCTCTCTCTACACCCAGGGAGAAATCTAACATGTATAAGGAGTAGTCAGTCAAGATATGTCCAGTTCTATCTATCTATCTATCTATCTATATTTTTATCTAAGTAAACATACATTTATCTATTTGTATCTCTCATAGTTTGTCCATATCTATCGATGATAGTATATATTTTAACCGATTCACATCTCCCTCTCTCCCCCTCTTCCTCCTCCCCCACTCTCTCTCTCTCTCTCTCTCTCTCTCTCTCTCTCTCTCTCTCTCTCTATCTCTCTCTCTCCACTCAGGGAGAAATCTAACATGTATAAGGTGTAGCCAATCAAGATGTGTCCAGTTCTATCTATCTATCTATCTATATTTTTTTATATATCTAAGTAAACATATATTTATTTATTTGTATCTCTCGTAGTTTGTCCATATCTGTCGATGATAGTATATATTTTAACCTATTCACATCTCTCTCTCTCTCTCTTCTCTCTCTCTCTCTCTCTTCTCTCTCTCTCTCTCTCTCTCTCTCTCTCTCTCACTCTGGGAGAAATCTAACATGTATAAGGAGTAGTCAATCAAGATATGTATAAAGAAGAAAAACTGACAGGCATGATGTTAGGTAAGAGACGTGTGAGTTTTTGACTTACCGTATATGACGGCATATATATATATATACCAACCCCTCCGCACGAGCAGGATGTGACACAAGGTCAATTTCTTAAGCGGAGTTCAACGGGTTTGAATTCAGAGTTTTCTTTCTCCTAGACCGGTTGCCTAATCAAGGTTAAAGAGCCCGGTCTGTCCTACTATTTACACATAGCTGGAGGGAGAGTAGGATTCATACCTTTCCCAAGGGTATTAGCGCTAAGTGAAATTACCACGTCCAGGATTTGAACTCGGGGCGACGAGTCCATTTCCCATGAGTTTAACCATTACACCACACGCTTCCTAAATTTGACGGCATATATAAGACGCACGGGCATATAAGACGCACCCCCATTTCAGCAGGTCAGATTCAGGAAAAAAGTTTTTAGTATGTTTGTTTTTTCTTCGTCACTATACGCTCCTGTTAACCTTGATTATAACAATGCCAGCAACAAAATAAGGATGTATGGAGTTTCGGGTAGGTAAACGTACTGAGCTTAAGCTGTGTTAGTGAGCATCAAAGAGAAGATTAGCCTAGGCCAACGAGAGGTCTCAAACTTTACCTACGATGTATAAGACGCAGGGCAATTTTTTTGAGCCGAAATTTTGGAAAAAGTGCGTCCTATTCCGTCAAATACGGTAATTGCAAATCACAACTGATTAGAACCAAATAAAATAGAAATTTTTTCAAACATAACTTAATCCTAAATCTAAGGAATGTTTTAGGATGTATTTTGTGTCATTAAGTTAAAAAAAGGAAAAAACCTTTAATAAATAATCATTGATTCACTCAGCTTTATTTATATATATATATATATATATATATATATATATATATTATATATATATATATATCCCGGGTGAGTGAAAAGTAACTCCATATTTTAAACTATTTATAATTTCTTTATATTCTGTTACATTTTTTTCAATTATCTATACATATATAAAGGGCAGTTGTGTGTATATGTATGTCCGTAGGAAACTTCGAAAATAAAACAATTAACGACAAAGTAAATATATATATATACATTAAATATCACCAGGGATTGGTTTTTGAATAAAAGATAATAGAGATTTGATTTATATTCATGAAGATAATTAAAAATAAAATTTCAATGATAACAGCATGGTTTTTTTTTTCATTTTATATTTTAGATAGTAGACATTAACATTTATTTTCAGAGTAGCTGGATCAATGCAAGGTATATTTTTTTTACATAGGTATTTAAATGGGGCATCCCACGAGGATTCAACTAACGATCCAGTAATAATGGATCTGCGGGACTAACTCAAGAAAATCCCCCTCTACCTAGGCGACGCCGAGTAGCCGTTGCTAGTACATATATAAAGGGCAGTTGTGTGTATACGTATGTCCGGAGGAAACAATTAACGACAAAGTAAATATAAACTGAACGGCCCAGCGTCCTGATATTGTCATTTGGTCTTTTAATCAAAATAAAGTTTTTTCATCGTTGAATTGACAGTTCCATTTGAAGAAAATCTTGATTGGGCCCATCAGCGGAAGTTGGAAAAATATGAAGATCTACGTGAACAATGCGTCAGAAACGGATGGATAACAAATGTATTTCCCATCGAAGTTGGATGCCGGGGATTTATTACCAACTCAACCTTGGCATTTTTGTCTAAACTTGGACTTTCTCCACCAGACAAGAGGAAATACATAAAAAAAGATCCAGGAGAAAGCTCTAACCGCATCAGTTTGGATATGGCATATATACATTGTGACATCAAACCGACAAAGTCTGGTGGTATCGTGAGATACTGCTGGGGCGCTCTGGGTTAGTGGTAATGATGCTTCGGCCCCGAAACCATGCCTGAACCCAGAGTCATCATCTGATGAAGGCTTTGTTGGTTGCAATGCTACTGTGTAAATAGCAGTCATTGTATGAAGACTAACGTTTATTTTCAGAGTGGCTGGATCAATGCAAGGTTCTTTTTTTTCACATGGGGATTTAATGGGGCATCCGACGAGGATCCAACTCACGATTGAGTATTAATGGATCCGCGGGACTAACTTTTAAAAAATCTCCATTCTACCCTGGCGATGTCGGGTGGCCGCTTCTAATTTTATATATGTCCCTTAATATATGGCCATTGCGGTGTTATTTTATTCTTAGACGTTTTGTTTTATTCCTGCTTGAAACATTTCATTTTTCTCTGTCATGTAATGTAAAAATCGATTACAAATTTTGCTTAATACCATCAAAATACGTACATACTTTCATAAATACCATCAATATATATATATATGTTTGTGTGTGTGTGTGTGTGTGTGTTTAAATATATATATAGTTATGGGTATACCAAGAATATGTGCTGTCATCATGACCCTGATAAGAATACACACACACACACACACACACACACACACACATATTAATTATATTATATTATATATATATATATATATATATATATAATTAGTAACGTAGAAGATGTAGACTGGAAGCATTATAGTCTATTTCAAGACACTTAAAGGATTGATGATTTCTCAAATTTTTTTTAGGAATGCATGAAAACAATTTTTAAACTCAGTTTTTTAAAACATTTAAAAAATTTATTTTTCCTATTTAACGCATAGATAAGACCCTAAGAGGTAATTAGCATTCCAGATTCGAGTGTACCTGGGATTAATGTCGATGAAGGGGTACCCAAACTCCCAAGGACCTTCATCATAACGTTATAACCAGGATACTCAGCCACCACCTTCTTGCACATTATAGGATAATAAAGGCCGGCGGCTTGCTAAAAGAGCAATAAGACTGGGACAATCATATAGGTACTAGGGCTTGGCATGACCAGCCGATTGATAAAACGGGGCTTCTCCGACCGCCCGTCTAGCCTAAGTAAGGGCCAAAGTGGTGTGTTGCATGCCATGGACTGCTCAGCCACCAGTTGCATCACTAAACATTACGGGTCACCATCCACGGCGAACAGGTGGTCCCATTGGTGGTATTTTGTTGGAGGCGTGTGCTGTAATGGTTAGAATCGTAGGAAATGGACTCGTCGACCAAAGTTCAAATCCTGGACGAAGCTACAGTTCGTATAGCGCTAATACCCTTGGGAAAGGTATGAATCCAACAATTCTCCTCCAGCTATGTGTAAATATTAGAACAGACTGGGCTCTTTAACCTTGGTTAGGCAACCAGTCTAGGAGAAGGAAACTCTGGATTCAAACCTGTTAAGCTCCGCGTGGGGGGGTCATTACTAGAATAGGCTCAGTCTTAATTAATGATCTATTTTCACTAGACTAATTTTTTACCCCTTGCAGTCGGTACATTCTACAGCCCCACCGACTGGGCGGATTTTTAATAGTGTAGTAAAAGTAAAGTAAAGTCGTCGGGGTGGCCTAAAGTCAGTATCAGCCAATCAGCGAGAGAGTCTATCCCCTTTTCACTAGCGCTAGACCAAGGAGATTGTTTTTTGCGTCTGAGGTGGAACACCACACCTACCATCAGCTCCTTACTTTACCGCACATATTCCTGTGCTACTCATACGCTGAGTTGGCGAAGGCCGGTATCTTTGTGGTTCCTAGCCGAAGGCTGTACCGAACTGAGCTAACCGGGCCCTTTAAAGTTAAAGTTAAATATTTTCAATAAATTAAGTGAAATAATATGTTTATTATTTATAAGTTAATACTTGAGATCTGTTTTATTTATTGAAAACATAGAAGTTGAAAAAATAATGTTTATAGAATTCAAATTTTTTTTTTACTAATTAAAAATGCCGAAAAATTAAAAAAGTGTGAGGTTTGTGGCCATGTTTTATGTATGACCGGAAGGTATATTTCAGCGAGACTTTGTGCGCATGTCATGTTCAGATAAGATACTGAAGAAAGGCCAACATGGGGCTAATTGAAAAAAAAAAAAAAAAAGAACAAGAAAAAAAAAAAGAAATAAAGTAAAGAGAAAAAGAAAAGAGAAGAAAAAAGTTGTCCTTGCCGAGAGACTTGCCCGGATGCAATAGATAACAGATGCGTAGATAGTGCAAAATATTGTCCTTGCGCATCTCGACAGGGGGCGTCGACCATGTTGACTAATGATTTTAATTCGGCAAAATAAGAGCGTTTCTTCTGCTCAGTTTATTAAGACCTTCGGCTTCACAAGAACAAATCAAAACAAAAACAATTCCCTCTCTCTCTCTCTCTCTCTCTCTCTCTTTCTCTCTCTCACTCTCTCTTTTCTCTCTCTCTCTCTCTCTCTCTCTCTCTCTATATATATATATATATATATATATATATATATATATATATATATGTTCTCTTTCACTCTTTTCTATGCTTCTCTTTTCCTTTTTTTCTCTTTCTCTTCAAACCAAAAAAAAAAAACAATTTCCCCCTCCCCCTCTCTCTCTTCCTCTCTCTCTCTCTCTCTCTCTCTCTCTCTAATATATATATATATATATATATATATGTTCTCTTTCACTCTTTTTCTATGCTTCTCTTTTCCTTTTTTCTCTTTCTCTTTCTCTTCCTGTTTTCTCTTCTTTTTCTCCCCTTTCTCTTCTTCCCTTTCTCTTTTTTTCTTCTTTTTCTTCTTTCTCTTCTTCTTTTCTCTTCCTCTCTTCTTATTTTCCTTCTCTTTCTCCTTCTCTCTTCTCTTTTCCTTTCTCTTCTTTCTCTTCCTCAATTCTCTTCATCTTTATCTTTCTCTCCTTCCTTCTTTTTTTCTCCTCTTTCTCCTTTCTCTTCTTTCTCTTCCCACTTCTCTCTTTTTTTCTACCTCTCTTTTATTCTCCTTTCTCTTCTTCACTTCTCGGGAATAGCGAGTTGGATAATCCCTGGATGACCCATACTTGCCATCTTGCGAATGGGTTGGGTAAATTACTGCGTCCCATCGTGGTGTAATAGTTAGAAAAATAATCTCGCAGATCCCTTACTACTGAGTAGCGACGTCGATCCTTATTGGATGCCTCATACATGTGACCTTGCGTCACATCCTGCCCGTGGCGAATGGGTTGGGTAAATTATTGCGTCCCATCGTTGTGAAATGGTTAGCATGCTAACTCTGAGATCTTTTCCTGTCGGCCCCTGTATTTAATGGTCCAACATGAATGCTTATAGCAATTCTAAATACCAGAGATCTTTTCCGCCGGACCCTGTATTCACTGGTCACAATTGAATGCTTATAGCAATTCTAAATCCCTGTGATCTTTTCCACCGGACCATGTATTCACTGGGCACAATTGAATGCTTATAGCAATTCTAAACCCTAGAGATCTTTTCCGCCAGACCCTGTATTCACTGGTCAAAATTGAATGCTTATAACAATTCTAAATACCAGAGATCTTTTTCTGTCGGACCTTGTATTCACTGGACAAAATTGCATGCTTATAGCAATTCTAAATCCCAGAGATCTTTTTCTGTCGGACCTTGTATTCACTGGACAAAATTGCATGCTTATAGCAATTCTAAATACCAGAGATCTTTTTCTGTCGGACTTGTATTTCACTGGACAAAATTGCATGCTTATAGCAATTCTAAATCCAGAGATCTTTTTCTGTAGGACCTTGTATTCACTGGACAAAATTGCATGCTTATAACAATTCTAAATACCAGAGATCTTTTTCTGTCGGAGCTTGTATTCACTGGACAAATTGCATGCTTATAGCAATTCTAAATCCCAGAGATCTTTTTCTGTCGGACCTTGTATTCACTGGACAAAATTGCATGCTTATAGCAATTCTAAATCCCAGAGATCTTTTCTGTCGGAGCTTGTATTCACTGGACAAAATTGCATACTTATAGCAATTCTAAATCCCAGAGATCTTTTTCTGTCGGAGCTTGTATTCACTGGACAAAATTGCATGCTTATAGCAATTCTAAATCCCAGAGATCTTTTTCTGTCGGACCTTGTATTCACTGGACAAAATTGCATGCTTATAGCAATTCTAAATACCAGAGATCTTTTTCTGTCGGACCTTGTATTCACTGGACAAAATTGCATGCTTATAGCAATTCTAAATCCCAGAGATCTTTTTCTGTCGGACCTTGTATTCACTGGACAAAATTGAATGCTTATAACAATTCTAAATCCCAGAGATCTTTTTCTGTCGGACCTTGTATTCACTGGACAAAATTGCATGCTTATAGCAATTCTAAATCCCAGAGATTTTTTTCTGTCGGACCTTGTATTCACTGGGACAAAATTGCATTCTTATAGCAATTCTAAATCCCAGAGATCTTTTTCTGTCGGACCTTGTATTCACTGGACAAAATTGCATGCTTATAGCAATTCTAAATCCCAGAGATCTTTTTCTGTAGGACCTTGTATTCACTGGACAAAATTGCATGCTTATAACAATTCTAAATACCAGAGATCTTTTTCTGTCGGACCTTGTATTCACTGGATAAAATTGCATGCTTATAGCAATTCTAAATCCCAGAGATCTTTTTCTGTCGGACCTTGTATTCACTGGACAAAATTGCATGCTTATAGCAATTCTAAATCCCAGAGATCTTTTTCTGTCGGAGCTTGTATTCACTGGCCAAAATTGCATGCTTATAGCAATTCAAATCCCAGAGATCTTTTTCTGTCGGACCTTGTATTCACTGGACAAAATTGCATGCTTATAGCAATTCTAAATCCCAGAGATCTTTTTCT
The DNA here is from genome assembly GCA_023376005.1 of Doryteuthis pealeii. Classification (NCBI taxonomy): domain Eukaryota; kingdom Metazoa; phylum Mollusca; class Cephalopoda; order Myopsida; family Loliginidae; genus Doryteuthis; species Doryteuthis pealeii. The sequence goes on along the minus strand of CM042170.1, from coordinate 19,591,882 downwards.
GTCAGACCTTGTATTTCACTGGACAAAATTGCATGCTTATAGCAATTCTAAATACCAGAGATCTTTTTCTGTCGGACCTTGTATTCACTGGACAAAATTGCATGCTTATAGCAATTCTAAATCCCAGAGATCTTTTTCTGTCGGAGCTTGTATTCACTGGACAAAATTGCATGCTTATAGCAATTCTAAATCCCAGAGATCTTTTCTGTCGGACCTTGTATTCACTGGACAAAATTGCATTCTTATAGCAATTCTAAATCCCAGAGATCTTTTTCTGTCGGACCTTGTATTCACTGGACAAAATTGCATGCTTATAGCAATTCTAAATCCCAGAGATCTTTTTCTGTCGGACCTTGTATTCACTGGACAAAATTGAATGCTTATAACAATTCTAAATCCCAGAGATCTTTTTCTGTCGGACCTTGTATTCACTGGACAAAAATTGCATGCTTATAGCAATTCTAAATCCCAGAGATTTTTTTCTGTCGGACCTTGTATTCACTGGACAAAATTGCATTCTTATAGCAATTCTAAATCCCAGAGATCTTTTCTGTCGGACCTTGTATTCACTGGACAAAATTGCATGCTTATAGCAATTCTAAATCCAGAGATCTTTTTCTGTAGGACCTTGTATTCACTGGACAAAATTGCATGCTTATAACAATTCTAAATACCAGAGATCTTTTTCTGTCGGACCTTGTATTCACTGGATAAAAATTGCATGCTTATAGCAATTCTAAATCCCAGAGATTTTTTTCTGTCGGACCTTGTATTCACTGGACAAAATTGCATGCTTATAGCAATTCTAAATCCCAGAGATCTTTTTCTGTCGGAGCTTGTATTCACTGGCCAAAATTGCATGCTTATAGCAATTCAAATCCCAGAGATCTTTTTCTGTCGGACCTTGTATTCACTGGACAAAATTGCATGCTTATAGCAATTCTAAATCCCAGAGATCTTTTTCTGTCAGACCTTGTATTCACTGGACAAAATTGCATGCTTATAGCAATTCTAAATACCAGAGATCTTTTTCTGTCGGACCTTGTATTCACTGGACAAAATTGCATGCTTATAGCAATTCTAAATCCCAGAGATTCTTTTTCTGTCGGACCTTGTATTCACTGGACAAAAATTGCATGCTTATAGCAATTCTAAATACCAGAGATTTTTTTCTGTCGGACCTTGTATTCACTGGACAAAATTGCATTCTTATAGCAATTCTAAATCCCAGAGATCTTTTTCTGTCGGACCTTGTATTCACTGGACAAAATTGCATGCTTATAGCAATTCTAAATCCCAGAGATCTTTTTTCTGTCGGACCTTGTATTCACTGGACAAAATTGCATGCTTATAGCAATTCTAAATCCAGAGATCTTTTTCTGTCGGACCTTGTATTCACTGGACAAAATTGCATTCTTATATCAATTCTAAATCCAGAGATCTTTTTCTGTCGGACCTTGTATTCACTGGACAAAAATTGCTTATAGCAATTCTAAAATCCCAGAGATCTTTTTCTGTCGGACCTTGTATTCACTGGACAAAATTGCATGCTTATAGCAATTCTAAATCCCAGAGATCTTTTTCTGTCGGACTTGTATTCACTGGACAAAATTGCATGCTTATAGCAATTCTAAATCCCAGAGATCTTTTCTGTCGGACCTTGTATTCACTGGACAAAATTGCATGTAGCAATTCTAAATACCAGAGATCTTTTTCTGTCGGACCTTGTATTCACTGGCAAAATTGCATGCTTATGCAATTTTAAATCCCAGAGATCTTTTCTGTTGGGCTCTGTATTCAAAGGGACAAAATTGCATGCTTATAACAAATTTAAATCCCAGAGATCTTTTCTGTCGGACCCTGTATTTACAGGTCACAATTGAATGCGAGATGGAATACACAGACAATCAAAGGAAGATAAAGCTTTGTTTTCTAAGATGAGAGATCTTTTCTGCCGGACCCTGTATTCACTGGTCAAAATTGCATGCTTATAGCAATTTTAAATCATTGGGATCTTTTCTGCTGGACCCTGTATTCACTGGTTAAAATTGAATGCTTATAGCAATTCTAAATCCCATATATCTTTTCCATAGGACCCTGTATTCATTAACTAGTCACAATTGAATGTGTCCGATACCCACAGACAAGTAAAGGATAATGAAGCCTTGTTTCTTAAGATGAGTGAGATCTTTTCCGTAGGACCCTGTATTGACTGGTCAAAATTGCATGCTTATAGCAATTTTTAAATCCCAGAGATCTTTTTCTACCGGACCCTGTATTCATTACCTAGTCACAATTGAACGTGACTGATACCCGCACACAAGTAAAGGATGATAAAGCCTTGTTTCTTAAAATTAGTGAGGCAGTCTTGGCCTTCTTTGCTCAGTATTCATCTTCTTCTTCTTCTTCTTGCAGTCGTTGGTCTATCTGTCTGTTTCGCTTTCATCCACTTGTTGAGACGTATGTTTATTGCGCTTATTTTATCGCAGAACCGACGTCGTTTTCTGCGCATACTTGAGATTAATGAATGGCCCATCTCACTTCATTTACTGATATAGATTTAAGTTTATTACTGACATAATCCGGCGACCAGAAGTCATTTATCTATTCTTCATTAAGAAGACTACTTCATTGTAACTGTAAGAATAAATATAAATTTATTGTTGACAGAATCCTGGAGCCGGCAAGTAATTCTAGTTTATTTATTGATTAGCCTGATGTATTCTTATGGGGTTGCGTGGTATACTAGTTAGAGGCGTAGAAAATGGACTCGTCGACCCGAGTTCAAAATCCTGGACAAAGCTATTAATATTTCACATAGCGCTAATACCCTTGGGAAAGGTATGCAGTGTGTAATGATTAGAGACGTAGGAAAGGGATTCGTTGACCTGAGTTGAAATCCTGGACAAAGCTGTTAATATTTCACATAGCTCTAATACCCTTGGGAAAGGTATGCAATGTGTAATGATTAGAGACGGAAGAAATAGAGTCGTCGACCCGAGTTCAAATCCTGGACGAGGCTGTTTGCAATTCAAATATATATTCTTATGGGGGCACGTGTTGTAATTGTTAGAGACGTAGGAAATGGACTCGTCGACCCGAGTTCAAATCCTGGACGAGGCTGTTTGCATTTCACAGATATATTCTTATGAACGCGCGTGGTGTAATGGTTAGAGACGTAGGAAATGGACTCATCAACGCGAGTTAAAATCCTGGACGAGGCTGTTTGCAATTCAAAGATATATTCTTATAGGAGCACGTGTTGTAATGGTTAGAGACGTAGGAAATGGACTCGTCGACCCGAGTTCAAATCCTGGACGAGGCAATTTTCCTTTCACAGATATATTCTTATAGAGACGTGTTGTGTTGTAGTTAGAGACGTAGGAAATGGACTCGTCGACCCGAGTTCAAATCATGGACGAGGCTGTTTTCATTTCACATATATATTCTTATGGAGGCGCGTGGTGTAGTAGTTAGAGACGTAGGAAATGGACTCGTCGACCGGAGTTCAAATCCTGGACGAGGAAGTTTGAATTTCACATAGCGCTAATACCCTTGGGTAAGGTATGCATCCAACTACTCTCCCTCCAGTTAGGGACAAATTGTAAGGCAGACAGAAAGAGAGAGAAAAGCCAGCAGCCCCAGAAAGCATCACAGTTTGTGTTCATTCAGTGCACCAAAGACTGTCACTCAAGAATTGGTCTGCAGAATCACTTGCGCAGATGCAGATAAAAATTTAATTTTTATTTTGGACACGAATAGTAGACGGAAAGGATCCAATAATAATAACAATAATTATATATATATATATATATATATATATATATATATATATATATATATATATATATGGCGTTGGCCGGGACAAAATAATAATGTATCATCTGATCACCGTAGACCGACTATGCTGACCGCTGAAAAAGGTCAAGAAGCCGACAACGCCCTCTCTCGGGCTACATCAAGACGGACGTCCATCCTCCCTCCTTAGACGCGCACTGTTATTCTCCTCTTACTACTCCTGCCATTTAATTTTAGTCATTACTAATGAAACATGCCAACGTCATACAAACAGGTCATAGAAAATATATTTTTTGTGGGGAGGGACGGGCGTTAACCAACTCCACCGAATATATTACCGTGGGTTACAATGTAAAACAAAATAAATGAGTTACTTAGTATTAATTGGATTTTTCGGACTGTTGTCCTCAACTTTATTGTTGTATACACTACACAACGTTTCGGCCGATGTGCTCTCCGGCCTTCTTCAATCCAATTAATACAAACTATCAGGCCTCATTTTAAAAAATCAGATAAACGAGTTACTGATATTTGAAAGTAGAAAGAAAAACAGACAGGCCAGCAAAAAGAAAAGAGAAAGAAAGAAAAGATAAGCTAGTATTACAATAAGAGAGAGAGAGAGAGAGAGAGAGAGGGGGGGAGAGAGAGAGAGAGAGAGGGGGGAGGCAAATGAGTAAATAGTATCAGAAATTGAATAAAAAAAGAAAGAAAAAAAGAAAGAAAGAAAGAATAAACAAAGACAAATGAAAAAGAAGAAAAGAAAGAATAAAGGTGCCAGAATTCATTAAAAAGTAAAAATTCGGTGGATAGACAACACTAGATAATCAGGATTTACATTTTTGGATTTCATCTTGGACGATCTGATTTTTAACCAGAACGTGTTGCAAGATGATAACGGTCGTACAATTAAGGAACACGAGTATTGATATATAGATCTTTAAAAAGTTCTTTATCATGACATGACCCATATAGTTGACGATGTACCGGAAGAGAATATTTGTATTCCTCGTACCATTCGCTTTGGCCGTAAGTTACATCCGCCCTTTTCAATTCATGTTTCTCCATTCATGTTTTTTCTTTCTTCTTTCTTTCTTTCTTTCTTCTTCTTCTTCTTCTTCTTTCTTTCTTTTCTTCTTCTTCTTCTTCTTCTTCTTCTTCTTCTTCACGTCAATAACCTCTCAAAACTCCTACTACTACGCTTACTCACAAACCTTATTCGCCCCCCCCCCATCAATTGACTTGAATTGGTTTCACGTTTATCGTACTTGTGAGGACCTAAAAAAAAAAGACTGACCGATCAGAGGAAGTGCGTCTCTCTCACGTCTACGTCATCATCCCTTTCAAACAGCACTCCACACAGACGCACATTGCACAAAATGGCTACCAGTTACAAACACTCGGTTTGGACACAATTACTACAGGCAACAACCAATAAGATAGATTTAGAATAAAAAAATACACCCCAAACGTCTCCATTATAATGAAGATTCAGTGTCTGTCTGTAACCGAAACTATGTCACCGCGTACTTGATAATACCCTCATTAATTGCGTATGTTTATCAATGGGTATTTAATTCATAGTCATAGTCAAAATCATAAATACATAGAATACATTTTATTTTTTATAACGATGTCTCTGTGAAAATCTGACACTACTTACGTCATAATACCCACAGGAATTTGCTAAGTTTATCAATGACTATTTCATTTATAGTCAAAATCATTAATATATAGAATAAATCCGTTTTTATTAACGATGTCTCTATAAAAATCTGAATTAGATTTGCCTCAAAACAGCCAATGTTATTAGTGTGTTTAAAATCATAGAATGTGTCTTATATATCTTATTATAATGGAGATTGTGGGTTTGTCTGTCTGTAACCGAAACTATATTACTATACAAGTCACAATTCCCTTTGTTATTTACATCATATTTACCATGATTTTATTTTTATTTATACCTCATTTATTAATAAAATTGTTTTACATTACTTATACTGTTGACCATATCTACGTACTAATAACATGCAATTGTATTTATATATACAACAAAATAGCGGTCTACAGTGTGAATGGGAAGGCTAATTTGCATACTGATCTTAAAAATTTGCTTTTGATAAATATATGCTTAGTATTATTGATTTCTAATTGTTTGCTTTCATCTTAATGAATATGAGCAAAAATCTCAGGGTAAATCTTAAAAGAAATCCCTTAACAAGAAGAAATAACTAATATTATTCTTTACTTCCTATCTTAACTAAACAGTTAAATTAGGAAAATTTACCAATGAAAGACGGGTGTAACGGAAAATGATGGAAGAGTTAATTTCAAAGTTATTCTATTTTTCAATCATACCCCCTCTGTTCCAAATCTTTTTATCTACATTCTTATTCAGTTTCATTGGCCTTTCTAATTTAATATATTTTAATATATTAAAACTTAAATACTTGCACCCGGAGGGTGCATATATTTGCTAGTTCTAATAAGAATGAAAGTAAACTCTGGGGGGCACAGTTAAGTCCGACGCGTTTGCTCTCCCAACTGACCAAGTGTTCAGCCTGGAACAATCTCTCCCAGCAATGCTGCACTCTTCTCATCAACACTATCCAAATATCTTTTTTTTCTCTTCCACTCGCCGCGACAGCCAAAATACTACTGCAGGCTTTCTCCCCGGTTTGTGAGGGCACGTTTTTAAATACACGATTACAGTGTCCACCCGGGCTCCTTACTCTGACTTGCCCGTGCAGCACGTTCGACATTCATCAGCACGCGTCCAATCCTCACGACGAGACTTCACATCCGGGTTACTCTGCACAGTTTAGTAATTCACATGCGCCAGGCCACGACTCACGATCAGGAGGATGTGAGTTCGATCTCCCCACTCGCCTCTGATCTCATTCTGCATGCCAAACACAGTCGTGCACGCTTCGTATCACTACGTGCGTGGTTTCTCTCGCCACATACATCACTAAGAAATAAAGGTTTACATAATAGAGGATGTAGTTAATTTGTATACAACCTTTAACGAAACCGGGTTAAATGAAAAATGACTTGGTGTTATTTGATCTCCTATGTTACTGTTTTATACTCCAACGTATTAAGATCAATCCTATGAATGATTTTATACAGAAACCAATTAGAATATAATTCAAATAAGTATAATCTTTTTATATACGTTCTTATTTAATTTCTTTCTAATTTAATATTTTTTCATAACATTAAAACTTAAATATGTACGCTCGGAGGGTTTATATTCTTGTATTATATATATATATATATATATATATATATATATATATCAACGAGCAAAAAAAAAATATATGAAAGAAAGAAGGGAAAAAAAAACCGTTGAAGAGAATAGGGGGTACAAACACATGCTGGAATGCTTGAATTTTTTAAAATGCGCATACTGTTTCAAAAATAAAATAAATTTTATTTTTAAAAATCAGAAGCATTTTTAATCCAAAAATAAACTCAAAATGAGTTTGGTGTAAATATATAAAAAGTGTAAGAGATTATCAAAAATGTTCAAAATATAATCCAGCTATTAAGTTGTTTACATGTATATATATATATATATATTGGTTTGGAGGTTGATTTTGAAGGCTATCACAATGCAGGTGTAAAGAAAAAATATTAAGGTAACAATGGTGTTGTGTGTTAACCTGTAATTTATTCTTGAAATTTCAAGATAAAATCTCTTTTTCAGAAGAACACTGGAACGGAAGTCGTCTTGTTATGACATTTCTAGTTAAAATTTTAACAAGAAATGCCATAACAAGCCGACTTCAGTTCCAATGATCTTCTGAAAAAGAGATTCCCGGGTGGAATTTAGGTCCGTTAAATTTTTAACCAGAAAACCTTATTACGAACTGGTTGTATACCATCTTACAACGAACCTGCTGTGTGCTACCAGGCTACAAACATACGTAACAAGATTAACTGAAAGAGAAAATGACACATTGACATATACACAGTGGTCATAAAAACAAAGAAGACGAATCTGAAATGATTTACCTTTGCATCAAAAGCATGTTTGAATATTTCACACAAAGTCCGGGCGTATCTCTCTGATTTGCCGGTCTCCGTGCCGTACAAAATCGTACACTTGACACGACGTGCCAGGGCCTTACCCATCAGTTTCGCCGAGAATTTCACGGCCCTGAAATAAAAAATAAAAAATAAAAAGATGAAATAAGACATGAGATGTTGCATATCCACCAAACACGAATAAAACAAAACGTCTTCGGCATAAAATAACTCAACAAGGGTTGACATGCCGTAAAATTAATCTATCAGTCAACCAGCCAACCAACCAATCTACCTTAGATCATGCGTAAAATGACTGGTTGCAAAGATTGTTCTTCAAGGCTGTGGTAATATCAGTACTGCTGTATGGCTGCACCACTTGGACCCTGACGAATCGCCTTGAGAATAAGCTAGATGGGATCTGCACAAGAATGCTGCGTGCAGTCTTGAACAAGTCGTGGAAACAGCACCCCACAAGCAAGTAGCTGTATGGCCACTTGCCTCCCATCTCACAAACCATCCGAGTTGGCTCGATTTTGTGTGTATGTGAAAAGAAAAAGGAAAAGATAAAATATATCATGAGATGTTGCATAACCATCAAGCATAAATAAAAACTCAACTGAGGACGATGGCGTAATGTCCAAAAAATAAATAAATGGACCATGCGATCTTTAGAGAGATAGGCCCGGACTTTTGCGATCTTGATTCATAGGGATATTTTTTTCCATTTACACCGTTAAAATCCGGTTGTTAGTTGAGATTTTTTTAAATTATAAAACTAACCCTAACCCTAACCCTAACCCTAACCCTAACCCCTAACAAACAACCGGATTTTGACGGTGTAAATGAAAAACATGTCCTTATGAATCGAGATCGCAAACGGGGTGCCTAAAGGTCATATGGTCCAAATAAATAAATAAATAAATTATCTGCATCTGTGCAAGAGTCTGTGCAGGCCAAATCCTGAGTGACAGTCTTTGGTGCACTGACTACACA
>CM042170.1:19575559-19580559 GCA_023376005.1 Doryteuthis pealeii | reverse complement strand
TTTTTTATCTGTATAACGTTTCGGCCGATGTGCCCTCCGGTCCCCTTCAGGGATTTCTTGTCGGGCTCGGGAACTTTCTCAAACACGGGAACCTTCTTGTCGGAGTCGGGAGATTTCTTGGACTCGGAAACCTTTTTGTCGGACTCGGGAGCTTTCTCAAACTCGGGAACATTCTTGTCGGAGTCGGGAGATTTCTTGGACTCGGAAACCTTTTTGTCGGACTCGGGAACTTTCTCAAACTCGGGAACATTCTTGTCGGAGTCGGGAGCTTTCTTGGACTCGGAAACCTTTTTGTCGGACTCGGGAGCTTTCTCAAACTCGGGAACATTCTTGTCGGAGTCGGGAGCTTTCTTGGACTCGGAAACCTTTTTGTCGGACTCGGAGCTTTCTCAAACTCGGGAACATTCTTGTCGGAGTCGGGAGATTTCTTGGATTCGGAAGACTTTTTGTCGAACTCGGGAGCTTTCTCAAAACACGGGAACATTCTTGTCGGACTCGGGAGCTTTCTCAAACTCGGAACATTCTTGTCGGAGTCGGGGCTTTCTTGGACTCGGAAGCCTTTTTGTCGGACTCGGGAGCTTTCTCAAACTCGGGAACATTCTTGTCGGAGTCGGGAGATTTCTCAAACTCGGAACATTCTCGAGATTTTGGACTCGGAAGCCTTTTTGTCGGACTCGGGAGCTTTCTTAAACACGGGAACCTTCTTGTCGGACTCGGGAGCTTTCTCAAACTCGGGAACATTCTTGTCGGAGTCGGGAGATTTCTTGGACTCGGAAGCCTTTTTGTCGGACTCGGGAGCTTTCTCGAACTCGGGAACATTCTTGTCGGAGTCGGGAGATTTCTTGGACTCGGAAGCCTTTTTGTCGGACTCGGGAGCTTTCTCGAACTCGGAAACCTTTTCGAACCCGGGACCCTTCTTGTCGAATCCGGGAACCTTCTTGTCGTAATCTGGAGCCATCACGGAACTCTGAACCCAACCCTTTATTCAATCCACGGGGTATTTTCGAAGTTTCCTCCGGACATACATATGCACACAACTGCCCTTTATATATGTATAGATTAGGAGCTGATGTAACCATATAACGCCAGACAAGAGCTGTGAAACACTCACAAGGAGTGAAATAATAACATTGTTTAATAATACATTTATCAATTCTCATTTATTGAGTTCATTCAAAGAGAGAAGAAACCATTCAAGGTAAAAGAGCATAATTTGATATGTTTACTTAAGAGCTATTGTAGTATAGTTCAATATGTCATCATCATATTGTTATATACTGGGGTTTTCACAGTACCATATCAGCATATAATGTATACCCTTTCTTACTTCTTACTCTGGTCGTCTATTCTTCTGGTCGGCTTTGGTTCTTCTTCTATCATCTTAACTTGGTCTAGCGTCTGGTGTTGACTTTCTTGGGGACTTCGGGTCTGGTTTCTGTTGGGGTTTCTTGTTATCAGAAGCCCTGTGTTATTGTTAGTTTTTAGGTAATAAACACAAGACTTCGATTTACGTTGATGTTACTTTATTTGTAAATCTCCAAACCAGACAATCTGCGCAGATGACAGGATGCGCATAGAAATGCGACTTACACCTTGCTAGCTCGGCTTCTAACTCCTAACTGCTTTAAACTTACTATATCCTTAAACCGGAAGAGGGCCTTCTATGGGGGTTCCGGTTCTCACGATTTATCCCCGGAAAGCAAGGTCAGAGTGAGGTCAAGCGCTGTCACTCACTCTCAAGGCCATCAGCTGTACTAATCACCATAATGATTTCTACAATACCTTATAAAAGAATTAGGAATCCAATAATTATGTGACAATATGACACTACGCATGCTACACGATGCAATGAGATGCACGCATATGAGAAAATGCGTGTGTGTATATAGATATATATATAGGCTGGCCTGATCAGTCACCAAACTGTGCATCGGCGGGATGGACCAATAAAATACCCTTGTTGTATACTCTTCTTTTACTTTCTTACTTCTATTATTCTTCTGTTCATCTTTGGTATCTTACGTACTTCTTCCAACGTCTGGACCTAGTCTTGGGGACTTCGTGTCTGGTCTTCTAGGTCAGTCTTGTTGCTAAGACATTCATCAACCACAAAACCATATTATTCATTTAAACTTTTATTTCTTAACTAAACATATTTCTCTAACCAATCACAGTTGTGTGTGCAGTGAGTCTCAGCTAAAGCAGTAACATCTTATCTGCCTGACGTCCAAGCTGAAAACTGAGAGCCAACCAGGTCTCACGTGACTTCAGGTATTTTGCGGGCTTTCTGTAATATTCCATGGAAAGTCCTGTCCGTGATATGAAAAGGGGCCATCCCTTCAGAAATACAGGGGGTTGACAATTATCTATGCATAGATTATGTGACACCCTGTGCTCCCTGGAATAACTTGTGCATGTGGGAAGATGTGCAAGACTTTGGCAGGGCTAAAGAGCAACTTTCGTGCAGCTCATCGTTGAACTTTTTGAACTTTTTGAAGCTCACTGTTGTATTCTTTGAACTGTTGAACTTTTTTTTATTTAATCAAGCAATGGCAATACTTGAATACCAGTTTGCTGACATCATAGAGATAGTATTCAGTATGTTTTTATAGATAAATAGATATGTGGGCATGAGGATCAATAAAAGCCCTATATATATGCATATATGTAGTATATTAAGAAAAATGAAAAATGGGTTAGGTGGTGAGTTTATTGGCCGACGCTGCAGTGTTTTGATCTATTAATTAGATCATCTTCAGGGCATTTGTTGGTATATGGAAGGTAATAAGAATTTTTTATCACAGAATAACGAGAAAAGCGAGTGGTAGTCCTTGATATTCAGTCTGTTTAAAAAAATTTGAGGTTTGAAAAAAGGAGACGGTTTGAAATATGACGTCAAATATTCTTTTTTTTTTTACGGTGTGAATATGGGACGGTATGAGTGTGTGTATCGAAACGAAACATTGCGCATTTTTTTAGGTGTGTGGTTGCGTGTGTGTGTGTGTGCTTTGCAATAAACGACAGTGGAAATAAACCTCAAGGTTGTGTGTGTGTGTGTGTATGTGTGTGTGTATGTGTGTGTATGTGTGTGTGTAACTATGGTTACCATTGATAAACGATGTATGTCTAGGTGGCAAGAAAATATTCTTTAAATTTTTTTGAGTTGCTGTGTGCGTTTGATGTGTACGAGGTAGGGGGAGAGATGTCATTTGCGCGTCAAAAGAATTTTTTATTTTTTATATGTATGTATGTATGTGTGTATACATAAGTGTATGTATGTATAGGTGTCAATAATGGACCATTCAAGTAAGCTAGAGACTTAGGATAGATAAAGAGCCGGTATCGAACCCGAGTCTTGTAGCTCCTAGTCGGACGCTCTACCGATATATATATATATATATATATATATATATATATATATATAATGAATAGTGAATGAAAAAATGAGAAAAGTATTTGCATGTAAAGGTGCTCAATGCTAATAAAGCAGAGCAGATTTATAATCAATGGTAATATTATGGTTTCACACTCATAACTTAAAGTTTCTTGGTAATCCAATCATCAGATGAGATCAATGGTTGAGATGTCAAAAACCAGTCGTGAAATGGTTGAGATGTTAAAAATCAATTTTTTTAGCGTTTATATGAAGCGTTTTTCACGCGATGGGAAATGTAAAGCTAAAAATTGTTTTTTTTTAAACTGTGGCTTGTTTAACGTTTATGTGACGTGGATTATATATATATATATATATACACACGGTTAAGTCTACATCCTTTCTTCTTTTCACTTTTCTTTTAATTTGAAAGACACCCTGGATATAAGTAAGCATTATGTCCAGTACTTTAACTTTTATAATAGTTATAAATACAATTGAATGGGTTAGATTTTAAGACATAATTCTGATAATTGAATATATGATTTTTATGGTTGGCTTAAGTTAAAAACGTAAACATATGACTAAATATCTCATTTCCTCGTAAAATGCGTAACACTATACTCCTGTGTGTTTCTGTAAGTGTACATAGGATGTTGAGGAACATGTGTAATAAATATCAAATGATGCATTAATATTAAACGTATGTAAGCAAGCATATAAACATTAGTGCATGCCAATATACACTAATATTTTGATATCCATGCATATATATATATATATATATATTATATATATATATATATATATATATATATATAAGTAGACAAAGTTGTCTGGATTTATGAAATTGAAAGGTTGTTAAAAATCTAGGTAATTTTCACCTTTAGTTGGCTAAATTCCTAGCATGAAATTGTGCGTGCGCATTATCTGAAATGAACTTAATTGTTATTAAGAACACATTTTATAATATTTTTGTGTTAAAGCATGCAGTTGTATTGTTGTCGAAAAGTTTCTAAGATTTGTTTATTTCGCCGGAGACTTTCAAAAGGGTTACCGGCTTGTTTCAAAGTGAAAGTCTGTTGGATAAATTCCTAGCATAAAATTGTACGTGCGCATTATCTGAAATGAACTTAATTGTTATTAAGAACACATTTTATAATATTTTTGTGTTAAAGCATGCAGTTGTATTGTTTTCGAAAAAGTTTCTAAGATTTGTTTATTTCGCCGGAGACTTTCAAAAGGGTTACCGGCTTGTTTCAAAGTGAAAGTCTGTTGGATAAATTCCTAGCATAAAATTGTACGTGCGCATTATCTGAAATGAACTTAATTGTTATTAAGAACACATTTTATGATATTTTTGTGCCAAAGCATGCAGTTGTATTTGTATTTATTAAAACTTGTTTTAATAAACAATGAAGACAGTCTAAGGTTGCATGCTCAAATTTTGAGTATTTATTTTACGTCATGACAATTTTGGGCAATGTGACGTAAGCAGAGACAAATGGAGACTTAATCTCCATTATTAATAGGGTAATTTTCACCTTTAGTTGTTAAAATTGCTAGCATAAATTTGTGCATGCGCATTATCTGAAATGAACTTAATTGTTATTAAGAACACATTTTA
>CM042170.1:19545559-19560559 GCA_023376005.1 Doryteuthis pealeii | reverse complement strand
AGTGTTGCCTCTGATTCTTTGTTCGATGAATACACAACGTTGTCTGATACTACACATTTTTCAGGTGAAGGAGTCAATAGTTCGTTAGGGGAGATAACTCTCCACTAACACAATCTAATCTCATCAATCTTTAGACTCTGCAACCAAAGTGTTAAATATTGGATACAGTCAAGGTCAGCTCGATCACCAAAAGTTAAGCGCAATGAGCCTGTTCATACTTGAGTGGGCCATTTAAAAAAAAAGCAGTCTCTGTAAGTTAAGTTCAATCCTTTTGTTTTAACAACACACACACACACACACACACATCCAACAATAATATATATATATATATATATATATATATATATATATATATATATGTTGTGTATATTACAAAAAAAGTTGTGTATATTACAAAATGCAAGCAATAACTTGTTAAAATAAGAGAAGTGGAATCGTTTCGAAATGTAGGCATTTGAACAAATTTTTACTGTGTCACTTACCACCTGACGCCTAATTGATCCTGATTTTCGCTCTCCTTTTATTATTAAAAAAAATTCATTTGAACACCGCGTGCATTAACACCAATGCGAAGTTTGTTTGATTATAATTGTTTTTAGTTTTTTAATACAAATTTAACGTCATGACATTAACATCACGTGAATACAATCCACGTCACATAAACGTCAAACAAGCCACAGTTTAAAAAAAACAATTTTTAGCTTTACATTTCCCATCGCGTGAAAAACGCTTCATAATAAACGCTAAAAAATTGGTTTTTAACATCTCAACCATTTCACGACTGGTTTTTGACATCTCAACCATTGATGCTCATCTGATGATTGGATTACCATGAAACTAAGTTATGAGTGTGAAACCATATATTAACCATTGATTAATATTATATATTGATATATAATATAGTATACTTATTATAATGAGATATTGTGGGTTTGTCCTGTCTGTAACGCAAAACTATATTACTATACAGAGTCACATATTCCTTTATTATTTAGCAATCACAATCTCCATGATTTTATTTATTAATTATAGAACCTCAATATTTAATAGAAATTGCTTCACGCTTTTTTATTAGTATGTGTCCATATCTACATACAAAATAACATGCAATTATATTTTATAATATACATAAAATAAAGCGTTAATGACAGTGTGAATGGGTAAGGCTAATTTGGCATATTGATATTAAAAAATTTGATTTTATATTAATATGTGCTTATTATTATTGAGTTTAATTGTTGGTTTTATTTATATGAATATATAAGCAAACATCTCTTAATGCTCTTAAAATAGAAATCCATTAACAAGAAGAAAATAAAGGCAATTTTATTCTTTATTTCCTAATTTAACTAAATAGTTAAAAGTAAATTCAGCAATGAGTGATGGAAGAGGTAAGTTTCATTTCTTATTTTTATATTATAGCCCACTCTGTTTCAATCTATTTATCTGCCTCTTATTAGATTTTCTATTTAATAACGATATTTCATTAACAGTTAAAACTAAATACTTTGCACCGAGGGTGCATATATTCTAGTATATATATATATATATAATATATATGATATACTATATATAATATATATTATATTAAGAAGGCCGAAAAAAGCGTATACATTGGTAAAATATTTGAATTCTAAAAAAAAGAAAAGTTAGGGGAACCCTTATGTTTTATAATTTATATTTTTATTTTTTTCGGTCATCTTTAGTAGAGATTCACTTGACAAATGTTGAAAAGACGCACAAATTGGATAAATAACCCTCCGTTCGGTTTTAATAAATAAATTAAGAGAACATAAGGGTCCCCTAGCTTTTCATGTTTTAGAAATCAAAGCGCGAGATATATATATATAATATATTTAGATAATTATTAGAATTAAAAAATTGTTTTACCTGGCTAATTTCGAAACAACCAAATTTCGTTTCAGGTCTGGTCCGCATAAATTGTTTTGATTTCTCCCGATCTTTTTCCACGTATGTGTCTTCTCATGGTTCGCCCCTATAAAAAAATTCCGAAATGAAAAAATAAAGTACGTCGAAATGCGGAATCTACCAATAACAAAAAAACAAAAAGACAAATAGAATCACCGGGTTATCCTCCAGTATCATGAAAATCATATTGATACACCATATCACAGCAAAGTCATGCAATTTTCCCATAACCTTAAGCTGAAGAAGCCTCACACTACTGCTATTTTGAAGAAATATCACCTTTCAATTCATCAATATCTCTATAAACCCTTTGGAGTTAAACTCTCTAGCGTAACACTCAGTATTATATATAAACACCTTCAGTAAGTGTAACCAACATAATTCTAAACTAGTACATAAAAGCTTTCCTAAAGTCCTATTCTTCCACCGGGTGTTATTGGGCTTTATCATTACAATATATTTAACCTGATAGCATATTCATTATTTGTTGTATATAAAATGTAATTAATTCAATTTGTTTGTTTGTTGTTTGTTTTACGGCATATCAACCTCAGTGGTCATTTAATGCCAACAAAAGTTTTGAAATCTTAAAATGGATAATACAATTTTTAATAAAATACATTTTTCTATTTAACCCATAGATAGGACCCTAACAGGTACTACACTCCGGGTCAGAGTGGAACCAGGGAGCAATGGTGATGAAGGGGTGCTCCACATTCCCCAAAACCTCCAAAACTGGAACCTATCAGATAGAGTTTAACGTATTCCCAGGACATGTAGAACCCACAGCCAACCGCCTTCTAGCACCATATGATAAAAAGGGGTTGGGGCTTGCCATAAGGAAATAGGGTTGGGAAAATCATATAGGTGCTAGGGGTTGACGTGACCAGCCGAAATCGAAGAGGGCCTCTCCGACCGCCCGTCTAGCCCAAGAATTATATCCCAAGATGTTGGAATAACAAATACAACGAAACAGTTCAATATGTTTTTTAAAACACAAAATATTCATTTTTATTTTCTCGACAATCGGGATATGGCAGGACAGGTTGGGTAAACAATTAACTGTCAACACTTTGTGTATTCATCAAGCAAAGAAGTTCATGAACTCAGTTTTATCAGAGTTCACATAGAAAGCCGATGTTCTTTGCAGCCTCCTCCAGGCTATGTAGTAGTGACTCAGCCTGTGCTGGTGTATCTGCAAGAAGTGTGAGGTCATCAGCCTAGTCTGCATCTGTGACTGTGTGTGCGGGATATCGCCTGCTTCTTGCCTTTCTTAGTGTGAAACCTTTTTCTTTTATGGTATCTAATGATGTTTGGAATAGTCTAGGCATATTACAAACATATATGGTGCTAATGTATCTCCTTGCAGGACTCCAGCGGCGATGTCAAAGAAATCTGTGTCGCCATCAGGTGAGCGTACCATTGCTTTAGTGTCTTTGTAGAGCATCATTATAGCGGCAATCGTTTCTTTGGGGAGACCATATGCTAGTAATATTTGTTCCGTTTTCCCTCTGTGTATGGAATCAAATGCCTTGGAAAAATCTACGAACAGTAGCGTTGCCTCTAGATTCTTTGCTCGATGAATATACAACATTGTCTGATACTACACATTTTTCAGTGAAGAGTCAATAGTTCGTTAGGGGAGATAACTCTCCACTAACACATCTAATCTCATCAATCTTTAGACTCTCTGCAACCAAAGTGTTAAATATTGGATTACAGTCAAGTCATGCTCGATCACCAAAGTTAAGCAGCAATGAGCCTGTTCAATACTTGAGTGGCCATTTAAATAAAAGCAGTCTCTGTAAGTAAGTTCAATCTTTTGTTTATAACAAACACACACACACACACACACACACACACACACACATATATATATATATATATATATAATATATATATATATATATATATATGTTGTGTATATTACAAAATAAAGTTGTGTATATTACAAAATGCAAGCAATAACTTGTTAAATAAGAGAAGTGAACTCGTTTCGAAATGTAGGCATTTGAACAAATTTTTACTGTGTCACTTACCACCTGACCCTAATTGATCCCTGAATTTTCGCTCTTCTTTTATTTATTTAAAAAAAAAAATTCATTTGAACACCGCGTGCATTAACACCAATGTAAGTTTGTTTGATTATAATGTTTTTTAGTTTTTTAAATACAAATTTAACGTCATGACATTACATCACGTGAACACAATCCACGTCACATAAACGTTAAACAAGCCACAGTTTAAAAAAAAAACAATTTTTAGCTTTACATTTCCCATCGCGTGAAAAACGCTTCATATAAACGCTAAAAAAATTGGTTTTTAACATCTCAACCATTTCACGACTGGTTTTTGACATCTCAACCATTGATCTCATCTGATGATTGGATTACCATGAAACTTTAAGTTATGAGTGTGAAACCATAATATTACCATTGATTATATATACTATAAATATATATATTATATTTATTATAAAATTGTATTTGTTGTTTGTAAAAACTATAACTAACAAGAACAATAAAATTTAAACAAGAAAATATTTGAAACAGAGTTAATAAAATTGACCTTTTTATAGTATTGTCCATATTAAAAAATAACAATTTATATTTATAATAAGAAAAATACGGTTTTCAGTTTGGATTTTTTTTAATTTATATTATATTAAAAAGTGATTTTATTAAATCATGTGCATTATTTATTAAATTGATTTTAATTGTTTTTTTTAATTTTATGAATATAAGCCTTCTTCTCACTGTAAATGAAATATTTAAAAATATATTATTATAGTTAACATAGTTAAAATAAGCAATATTTATTTTTTATTAATATAAAATAATCTGATTAATAATTTAATACGATATATTACATTAAAATTATATATATTATATATATATATATATATATATATATATATATATATATATATATATATATATATATATATTATATTATAGAAGCGAAAAAGCGTATACATTGTAAATATTGAATTTCTAAAAAAGAAAGTTAGGGAACCCTTATGTTTTAATTTAATTTAATTTTTATTTTTTTCGGTCAATCTCTTCAGAGAAATTCACTTGACAAATGTTGAAAGACGCACAAATTGGATAATAACCTCCGTTCGGTTATTAATAAATAAAATTAAGACATAAGGGTCCCCTAGCTTTTCTTTTTTTAGAAATTCAATATTTACAATGCATATGCTCTTTCGCTCCTTAATAAAATTCTGTACCTACAAAAGACTTTATATATATATATATATATATATATTATATATATATATATATATATATATATATATATATATATATATAGTTATTTAGTATTGGAGAATTGAAAATAAAATACTCTATTACGTTGTACGAGCTGTATTTACTTGTAATAGAGTACAATACTTTATGGTGCGATTGTTACCATTGGTTTCAAAGCAGCATATTGGCCACATATCATCATGACAATGCACCTGGGATTATATTAATTAAGGGATGTATATCCAAGAGCAAATAATATTTTAACTCGATAGAGTAAAAGAAATAAATACGTGATCATGCGGAGGGTACCTTGTATCCGGACGTGGATTTGTTTTGTTTTATTTTACGGCATATCACTCTCGGTGGGTCATTTAAAGCCAATAAGGTTTCATAGCGGTAGTTTGGTAGAAAACAAATGTACATATGTATAGATTTTAACTATTGTTCAATTACTCATATTTTTTAGTACACTCCCACTTCTTTTAGGAAATGTAAAATCCTGGATGGTCTTATTTTTGTTAAAAGGTTTTTTTTTTTTTTAAATTACTTGCTTGGTAGTTTGCTTGCAGTATTTTGATCAACACAAGATCAAAATCTACACACTCTAGTAGTATATGTTTCACTGTAAGATATGTTTCAATAGTGTCGCTGACTGTTAATCTTATTATAATGGAGATTCAGTGTATGTCTGTAACCGAAACTACGTCACCACAAACGTCACAATTCCATTAGTTATTTATGTTATATTCTCAATGGCTATTAACTAATCATTATTTAATCTTAATCAGCATCTTATTTATCAACACTGTCTCTATTAAGGTCGGGCTGAGATAGATTTGCCTCAAAACAGCCCATATTATTAATGCGTTTAAAACCATGCAATGAGTGTTATATATCATTAAGAAATAAATGTTTACAATCTGTTCTTTAATATTTTTATTGAATTTTAAGTTCCATTCTCCAATGGTAGGTTTAATGTTTTGAAGTTTGTTATTAATGAGAGTATTCCAATGATTTTGCCATTTTTTTAATAAATTCTATGATAATTTTTCCCCCCAACGTTAGGGGTGGGTGAAGAAGCAAGGAAGGTTGAAAAGAGACTTACCTGGTACTCATAGGAAGGTTTGAGGAAATAATTGAGCATCTCTTGATGATAAACGGGAGTCAGACTCCCGCTCATTGGCGGCACTATCCACACCCAGTCGGCAGGGCAACCCCCTCGAATACGCTGTTCGTTCTCGAAGTGTTTCATGAAGGACTCGGCAGCTGTATGGTGATCGGATATCGTTACGTGCATTGACTGCAACAAAGAAAAGAAAAACATTGAAAAGTTTGTTTTTTTAAATTAGTTTTGAAAAAAAAAAGCTCAGTCGGTATAGCGTCCGCCTCACAAGGAATCACAAGGTACCTGGATCGAAACCGGTTCTCGCCAACTCAGTAGCACAGGGATCTGTGCGGTAAAGCTGATGGTAGGACTGGCGCTCCACCTCTGATGCTAAAATAATCCTTTTGGTCTAGCGCTAGTGAATGTAAAGTTTTTAAATGCCATCCTTGGCCAGTTGAAAAGGGCTTAAAGAAAGTCCTGTGTTATGGAATCCTTTGGTAAGCATATAAGTCCTATCCTGCGTATTGGTAAAGATCCAGTGATTTAATTCTATGTCCGTCGTCAAAGAATGTCAGCGTAATTATGGCCAGTAGGGTCGGTTTAAGTATTGTATCATCCTCAGAGTACTGCCAGTGATTGGCCAAGAGATAGATCACATTATTCTGGCCTAGTCTATAAGTAGGAGTGGAGATCTTTCACACACCTTATATATAAAATTCTCAACAAAGGGGATAGACCCCCTTGCAGTATTGCTCATATCGACATTTGGCAGCTCCGACGACTTTAAAGTAAGTAAATGTCTTTTTTCCGGGAAAATACGTTAGGTTAAAACGCTGTCCCTTTTAGGGGCGCGAAACCCAGGGGTCGCAAGCACTCTTACAATCTCAGTCATGTGCCGTCAATGTTAGGTCAATACAGTTACATATTTGTATTTGCCGCTTCCCCTAGTGGAACGGGGAGAGTTAAAAATCATCGCTCAGCAGTAAGATAGTATTAATACGATGAGACGATTCTCTCTTCCCTGTCTATAATAGATTGGGAAATAGAATTTATTTTATTTTAAACAGAGTGAATGATCTTTTCACTCGCCCACACATTATATCTAGAATTTTGTAAAAGCTTATATCTACTAGTTGACATACTCGTATTGTGTCACAATATAAAATTTTAAAAAATGAGTTCTACCAAAATACACCTGTAAAACAAAATTGATTGCATATACAAAGATTTAGTAAGTACCCCTTAAAGGGAGTCCTCCTCGGATCAATCGTTTGGCCACGTCAAGCCCTAGCACCTATATGATTGTCCCGAACCTGTTGCCAAATTGAACGTACCTGAAAGCTGTGGAGTACCGCAACGTTGGCTTCTACAACGACGCGGTCTTTCCACAACGAAGAATCACGATTAGTGTCCAAACCCATCCGTTTGCCGATGTCCTGTTAAAAGATAGAGACAATAGTTTGAGATAGATAGATAAATAGATATATGAAGAGACTGAGATAGATAGATAGATAGATATGTACAGACTGATATAGATAGATATGAAGACACTGGGTTATATATATATATATATATATATATATATATATATATATATATAGAGAGAGAGAGAGAGAGAGAGAGAGAGAGGGGGAGGGAGGGAGAGAGAAAGAGATTGATAGATATGTACAGATTGAGATAGATACATACATAGATTAATATGTACAGATTGAGATAGATAGGTATGAAGAGACTGGGTTAGATAGATAGATAGATAGATAGATAGATAGATAGATACTGAAGAGACTGAGATAGATAGGTAGATAGATAGATATAGATAGAAAAGATAGATAGATAGATAGATAGATAGATAGATAGATAGAGAAGACTGATAGATAGATAGATAGATAGATAGATAGATACATACATACATACATACATATATTAGATTAGACTGTAGAAAGTCAAACAATCCATTCACCTTAGCTAAATCATATCTGTGTTCATCACATAAATTTCGCGCTCCAATTTCAGTGCCCATGTACCAGCCATTGAAAGGGGCAGCCGTGAATTCAAGGCCACCACAGTCAAATAGCAAACTTGATACTCCAGGAAAGGCGAACCATTTTAATCCCAGCTCTTCAAACCAGGGGTAACTGCAAATAAATGAATAAATAAATGTATATGTAAATAACAAATATACAAGTTGTAAAAATTAAATTGTCATTTCAAAAATCAATAATTAAATAACCTATCTATTTATTTAAAAAAGAAAATCTGTGTGTACGTTTGTGTGTTTGTCCGTACGTACACCCATAACTTTGTCAGCTGGACAGCTACGAGGTGCAGTCGTTAAACGAACTAACATACAGACATACATAGAGTCATACAGAATATTTCCACACACACACACACACACACACACACACACACACATATATATATATATATATATATATATATATATATACTAGCAATATATGCACCCCTCCGGGTGCAAGTATTTAAGTTTTAATGTAATAAAATATTGTATTAAATTAGAAAGGCTAATGAAACTAAATAAGAATACAGATGAAAAGATTTGAACAGAGGGAGTATAATAAAAGATTTTGAAACAGAGGGAGTATAATAAAAAATGGAACAACTGAAACTTACTCTTCCATCACTCTCATCTTTCATTGTTATTTTTTCTAATTTAAGTATTTAGTTATAAGAGGAAGTAAAGAATAAAATGACAGTTATTTTATCTTGTTAATGGATTTCATTTAAGATTCATTGAAGAGATTTTTGCTTATATTCATTAAAATAAAACCAAACAATTAGAAATCAATAATACTAAACACATATTTATTAAATTCGATTTTTTAATATTAATATGCAAATTAGTCTTCCCGTTCACACTGTAAACCGCTATTTTGTTGTATATATAAATATAATTGCATGTTGTCAGTATGTAGACATAGTTAACAGTATTGATAATGTAAGACAATTTTATTAATAATTCAGGTTTAGATAAAAATAAAATCATGGAGAATGTGATGTCAATAACTAAGGGAATTGTGACTTGAGTAGGAATATAGTTTCGGTTACAGACAGAAAAACACACAATCTCCATTATAATAAGATATATATATATATATATATATATATATATATATATTCTTTGTTGGGGTACCAAGTTTCTTGGTACAAGGTGATTCTAGGCTGGTCCTATTCTCTACCAGTAGTTTGTTGTAGAGTTTCGGTTCCGTATGAGAGCTCAATGTTTAATTTTTATAAACAGAGCAAATTTATTTGTGAATGAAAAGGCCTTAAATACCATGGGAATCGTGATTATGGACCAGCTTCGTCAGACCACGTTTTTATTTTATTAAGACTTAAGCAGTATTAATAAAATAAAAACGTGGTCTGACGAAGTTCGGTGGGCCCCAGATACCCACGAGTGGAAATAGTCCATAATCACGATACCCATGGTATTTACGGCCTTTTTATTCACAAATATATATATATATATATATATATATATATACAAGCTACTAAACCAATATATATATATATATATATATATATATATATATATATATATTATATATATGGTTTAGTAGCTTGTTTTAAAGGCTATAACAATGCAAGTGTAATTAAAAGGTAACTATAATGTTGTTCGTCTACCTTTGATTTATTTTCGCAATATTTCGGGATAAAGATCCCTTCGTTAGAAAGTTTCCGAAATCTATGTTTTTGAGCTGTTACATTGTTGCTCAGATCTATTCATTCTGTTGTATATATATATGTATATTATATATATCAAGGTTTATAATTAAATTCTATGTATATATATATATATATATAATTGAAGTCACTTCATTATATATCTATATACAGATAGATAGATAAATATCTTAAGCTCATTCATTATCTATCTATATATAGTACTATGCAGATTTTTCGGTCTGTTGTCCTCGTTTTTATAGTTATATACACAACGTTTCGACCGTGTTGAACTCAGGAAACTTCTTATTGAACTCGGGACCCTTCAAGCAATCAGGATACTTCACGGAAATTCGAACTGAATTCTTTATTTAATCCATTGGGGTCGTTTGTTCTCATTCCGTCAACCGTGACCAGGTACAAGTCTTAAACTTTATTAGGCATTCTATGTTATTATCACCTGTTGTCAGGATTGAACCTGCAACTTACAGATGATTGCCACTTAAAATTGCATTAAATGAACTCTTATATCCGTTGCGCTATGTGTCTAACTGAACGATGTGCATTTAACAATACAGACGAGGACAACAGTCCGAAAAATCTAAATAATACAAATTATGGAGCCCCATCTAAAAAATTCAGACAGACACTATTTATATCTATTATTGAATTGTGATAGGTAAATAAAAAATGTCTGCCTATCTATCTATCTTACTATCTAGCTATTGAATGTCTGCATTTGTGTATCTATATTTACAAAAAAGACAAATAGATAGATAGATAGATAGATAGATACTGACATAGATAGATAGATAGATAGATAGATAGATAGAAGAAACAGGTTGAGTTACAGTAGCACACAAAATAGATAGATAGATAGATATTAACATGCTGAGATTGATAGATAGATAGATATTAGACTGTGATAGATTGATAGATAGATAGATAGGGACAGACTAAGATTCATAGATATATAGATATTAACAGACAGATAGATAGATTGATAGATATGAATAGAATTATATATATATATATATATATATATATATATATATATATATAGGAACAGACTAAGATAGATAGATAGATAGATAAATAGATAGATAGATTTTAACAGACTGAGATAGATAAATAGGAACAGATTGGGTTAGCTAGGTAGCTAGCTAGCTAGCTAGATAGATAGATAGATAGGAACAGACTCAGATATATAGATAGATAGGTAGATGGGAACAGACTCAAATAGATAGATAGATAGTTAGATAGGAACAGAATCAGATAGATAGATAGATAGATAGATAGATAGATAGATAGATAGATTGGAACAGACTAAGATAGATAGATAGATAGATAGATAGATAGGAACAGAATCAGATAGATAGATAGATAGATAGATAGATAGATAGGAACAGGCTGATAGATAGATAGATAGATAGATAGGAACAGAATCAGATAGATAGATAGATAGATAGATAGGAACAGGCTAAGATAGATAGATAGATAGATAGATAGGAATAGACTAAGATAGATATAGATAGATAGATAGATAGATAGATACTAAGATAGATAGATAGATAGATAGGCGCTGCTATCAGTTTATGAAGAATGAAATTACCAACTTACTTTGGATGTTTGATAGGAACTTCCAAGACTAAATCTTTGGGTATTTCAAACCATTCCGGATCTTGACCGTCTGCCTGTAGAACCAAAGGCAGAACATCAAACATTCCGCCTTTTCCCTTCCAGCCAAGTTTCTGACAAATCTATAAAAAGAACAAAATCAAATGCAATTGCAATCAATAACAATTGAGACACGAAAGAAATATCGATTAGCTAATAATCAGTTTCTCATTTAAGCGTGTTTTGTATTTGTGTTTTTGGAAGATATTTATCGCCCAACGTTGGTTTTCATAATCAGCTTTGTAGCCAACTGGAATTGTGTGGGGACGTATAGCTAAGGGTAGCCGATAGATAGGTACATAGATAATGTTAAGAGACAGACAGACAGACAGACAGACAGCCGATAGATAGGTACATAGATAATGTTAAGAGACAGAGAGACAGAGAGAGAGAGAGACAGAGAGAGAGAGAGAGAGAGAGAAAGAAAGAGAGAGACAGAGAGAGGGATAGAGAATTTGTAGCCGACAGGAATGGTGAGGGGACGTATAGCTAGGATATCCGATAGATAGGTACATAGATAATGTTAAGAGAGAGAGAGACACACACACACACACATACAGAGAGAGAGAGAGAGAGAGAGAGAGAGAGAGAGAGAGGGGGCGGGGGAGATTGTAGCCAACAGGAATAGTGAGGGGACGTATAGCTAAGGATAGCCGATAGATAGGTACATAGATAATGTTAAGAGAGAGATGGAGACAGAGAAAGAGAGAGAGAGGGGGGGAAGATTCGTAGCCAACAGGAATAGTGAGGGACGTATAGCTAAGGATGGCCGATAGATAGGTACATAGATAATGTTAGGAGAGAGAGAGGGGGAGAGAGAGAGAGAGGGTAAGATTTGTAGTGAGGGACGTATATCTAAGGATAACCGATAGATAGGTACATAGATAATGTTAAGAGAGAGACAGAGAGAGACAGAGACAGAGACAGAGAGAGAGAGAGAGAGATAGAGACAGAGACAGAAAGACAGAGAGAGAGAGAGAGAGAGAGAGAGAGAGATTTGTAGCCAACAGGAATAGTGAGGGGACGTATAGCTAAGGATAGCCGATAGATAGGTACATAGATACTGTTATGAGAGAGAGAGAGAGGGGGGATTTGTAGCCAACAGGAATTGTGAGGGGACGTGTAGCTAAGGGTAGCCGATAGATAGGTACATAGATAATGTTAAGAGAGAGATAGAGCGAGAGAGAGAGGGGGGAGATTCGTAGCTAACACAGGAATAGTGAGGGACGTATAGCTAAGGATAGCCGATAGATAGGTACATAGATAATGTTAAGAGAGTGAGAGAGAGAGAGAGAGAGAGGGGGGAGAAGAAAGAGAGAGAAAGAGTGGGGACATATTCGTTTGATTCTAAATAAAATGGTCGGCACACTGGGATAGATAGATAGATTGATGGATAGATAGATAGATAGATAGATAGATATATTGATAGGTCGGAAAATTCATGAGGTGATTTCCTTTTAAATATAATTATCGGCATACTGAGATAGATAGGTAGGTAGGTAGAGAGAGGGAGAGAGAGAGAGAGAGAGAGAGAGAGAGAAAGAGAGAGAGGAGAGGAGGGAAATTGATAGATAGATAGATAGATAGATAGATCGGACAAGATTCATGAGGTGATTTCCTTTTAAATAGAGTGGTCGGCATACTGAGATAGACAGACAGATAGATAGGTAAAGAGAGAGAGAGAGAGAGAGAGAGAGAGAGAGAGAGAGAGAGAGAGGAGAGAGAGAGGGGGGAGAAAGGGAAATAGATAGATAGATAGATAGATAGATAGATAGATAGGTCGGTCGGACAAGATTCCCCGAGGTGATTTCCTTTTAATAGAGTGGTCGGCATACAGAATAGACAGATAGATAGGTAGATAGGTAGGTAGAGAGGAGAGAGAGAGAGAGAGAGAGAAAGAGAGAGAGAGAGAGGAGGAGAGAGAGGGGAGGGAGAGAGAGAGGGGGAGAAAGAGGAGATAGATAGATAGATAGATAGATAGATAGGTCGGTCGGACAAGATTCCCGAGGTGATTTCCTTTTAAATAGAGTGTCGGCATACAGATATAGACAGATAGGTAGGTAGGTAGGTAGGTAGGTCGGTAGAGAGAGAGAGAGAGAGAGAGAGAGAGAGAGAGAGAGAGAGAGAGAGAGAGAGAGATTCATTAGTTGATTTCCCTCTAAATAGAATAGTCGTCATACTGAGATAGATAGACAGATAGACAAAAAAGAGAGAGGAAGGAGAGAAAGAAAGAGAGAGAGAGAGGATGAGGGAGATTCATTAGTTGATGATAGATAGATAGTTAGATAGATAGACAAAAAGAGAGAGGAAGGAGAGAAAGAAAGAGAGAGAGAGAGGATGAGGGAGATTCATTAGTTGATGATAGATAGATAGTTAGATAGATAGACAAAAAGAGAGAGGAAGGAGAGAAAGAAAGAGAGAGAGAGAGGGATGAGGGAGATTCATTAGTTGATGATAGATAGATAGTTAGATAGATAGACAAAAGAGAGAGGAAGGAGAGAAAGAAAGAGAGAAAAGATAGAGAGAGAGGGAGGAGGGAGATTCATTAGTTGATGATAGATAGAATAGTTAGATAGATAGACAAAAGAGGAGGGGGGGGAAGAAAGAAAGAAAGAGAGAGAGAGAGAGGGGGGAATAAGAAAGAGAGATTCATTAGTTGATGTCCCTCTAAATAGAATTGGTCGTGTGCATAGATCTCTCCACTTTTCCGTACATTGTCATCCATGATAGTGTTTGTCTAGTCATCCTTAACTATTGGAAATCCTCTTCTCTCAAATCAATAAGAAACTCTCAACTTTCTTATGGACACTTCAATCAGAGCTGAGAGCCTCGTTTTCATAACACTAGCCGATTCATTCAGGCAGACAATAGTTTCGAATTGACTTCGGCAAGGTGATAACTTTTCATTCAATTCTCTTTGGCCAATGAACGAACCGGAAGAGGGCAGAGGGACAAACCGGAAGAAGACAGATGGACGTTAAAAGTTTGTTGTCTTTTGACTTCAATTAGAAATATCTCCGTTTTACAATTAACACTTAAGTAATAAGTTTTTGTTATAAGCCGTATATAAGAATTATTGGGATTATTCGGACTATTGTCCTCATCTTTATTGTTATATGTACAACGTTTCGGCCGATATGCCCTCAATAAAGATGAGGACAATAGTCCGAATAATTTTAATAATCCAAATTATCAAGCCGCATCTAAAAAAAAAATCCGATAAATTAATCTCTAGTCTTTTCAAAGAACAATGATGTCCTTAGACGTTTTGGATTATTTGATTATTCCGGACTATTGTCCTCATCTTTTTTGTTACATACTCATTTCAGCCGATGTGCCCATCTCTCTCTT
>CM042170.1:19538267-19540767 GCA_023376005.1 Doryteuthis pealeii | reverse complement strand
AGAAAGGCTGATGAAACTGAATAAGAATGCAGATAAAAAGATTTTGAACAGAGGGGGTATGATTGAAAATAGAACAACTTTGAAACTAACTCTTCCATCATTTTATATTACTCCCTTCTGTCTTTGTTAAATTTTCCTAATTTAACTGTTTAGTTAAGATAGAAAGTAAAGAATAATATTACAGTTATTTCTTCTTGTTAATGGATTTCTTTTAAGATTTATTCCTGAGATTTTTGCTCATATTCAATAAGATAAAACCAAACAATTAGAAATCAATAATACTAAGCATATATTTATTAAAATCAAATTTTTAATATCAAAATGCAAATTAGCCTTACCATTCACACTGTAAACCGCTATTTTATTGTATATATAAATACAATTGCATGTTATTAGTATGTAGATATGGTCAACAGTCTTAATGATGTAAAACAATTTTATTAATAATTGGGTTTTAAATAAAAAAATAAAATCATAGAGAATGTGATGTAAATAACAAAGGGAATTGTGATTTGTATAGTAATATAGTTACAGACAGAAAAACTCACAATCTCCATTATAATAATAATATATATATATATATCTTATTATAATGGAGATTATGTGTTTGTTTGTCTGTAACCGAAACTATATCACTACTCAAGTCACTATCCATTTAGTTATTATGCATCACATTCTCCATGAATCAGTTTTATTTAAGTCTCAATTATTAATAAAATTGTTTTTCATTATTAATATTGCTGGCCATATCTACGTACTAATAACATGCAATTGTATTTATATATACAACAAATAGCGGTTTACAGTGTGAACGGGAACGCTAATTTGCATATTGATATTTAAAATTTGATTTTAATAAATATGTGCTTGGTATTGTTGATTTCTAATTATTTGATTTTATCTTAATGAATATGAGCAAAAATCTTGGAGATAAATCTGAAAAGAAATAACTGTAATTTTATTCTTTACTTCCTATTTTAACTAAATATTTAAAATAGAAAAATTTACTAATGAAAGACGTGAGTAACGGAAAATGATGGAACAGTTAGTTTCAAAGTTGTTCTAATTTTCAATCATACCCCCTCTGTTCCAAATCTTTTTATCTGCATTCTTATTCAGTTTGATTAGCCTTTCTAATTTAATATGAAATTTTATTATATTAAAACTTAAATACTTGCACCCGGAGGGTGCATATATTTGCTAGTATATATATATATATATATATATATATATATGAACTGAGTAAATCTTAGAAAACTCAGTGCAGTCATGTAGATAAAGAATCAAAGAAAAACTGAAATGTCTTCAGTTCTTTTCATCTCAACAAAAACAAATGATTCATAAATAGATAGCGGTGAAGCTAACCTGTAATTTCGACCATTGTATTCTTCCAATGCACCGAGGTGCGTTCCTCCAGGCGGTTTTGGCGCCGAATGTGAGTTCACTCTTATTCAATTCGTACAGCCCAGTCTTTTCAATTGACTGCATCACTTCTTGCCAACGCTTGTGATATGCCGGCGTGTTCAATCTGTAAATATAATAAGCGGAATTTATAGCGCCAGATAAAAAAAAAGAAAATAAATGCATACATTTTCTTGTAGATTATACATACAGTAATAGACAATAAACAAAAACAGGTAAAAATAAAATAAAAAATAAAAACAGACAGTTAAACTGTCAATAAACAAGCTGCTTTGACTACGACATCCACACTTATATATGTTGGCATTTCACATAGCGTTAATACCCTTGGGAAAGGTATGAATCCATATATTCTCCCTCCAGCTATGGGTTAAATAGTAGGGCAGACTGGGCTCTTCAGCCTTGGGTAGGTAACCAGTCTAGGAAAGGGGATAACTCTGAATTCAAAATTCCTGAGGTCGGTCGTTGATTGGGTTTGTGGCAACCTTTGATGCACCAATTCTTTTCTATCGACTGTGCCAAAAAGTGTGGATGGTCCAACACAAGCCTTCACCACTATAAACAAATCCATGTGTGGGGGTTCATTGTGTGTATGAACCCTCATATGTTGATAATCGACGAGAGAGTCCATTTATATATATATATATATATATATATATATATATATATATGTGTGTGTGTGTGTGTGTGTGTGTGTGTGTGTATTGTAAAAGTCACCATGTGGAATATAACTTACTTCTAAAGAAAACGAAAAATCTGGGAAAAAGGACAGCTGGTGTAATGGTTAGAGTCCCCGCCTGTCAGCTTGAGAGTCAGGGTTCTAATAACGCACAAAGCGGTCTTCCTGTCTATAGCTCTGCTGATTGGCCGAAATGAACATACAGAGATTGATTTTTCTCGATTTATTTAGCCTTACATTTAGCCTTACATTTGAATAGGTATGCCCGCCTAATTCATTAATTATTAATTAATTTTCAAAATTAGGTACGACTTCAATTAAGCACATCAATTGTCGACTAAAAAAAGTCATATGAAAACACATTGTTTGTTTACTTCTCCTATATATATATATATATAT
>CM042170.1:19528267-19533267 GCA_023376005.1 Doryteuthis pealeii | reverse complement strand
GACTGAGATAGATAGATAGATAGATAGATGTGAAGAGACTGAGATGATAGATAGATAGATAGATAGATAGATGTGAAGAGACAGATCGATCGATGATAGATAGATAGATAGATAGATGTGAACAGACTGAGATAGATAGATAATGTGAACAGACTGATAGATAGATGAAGAGATAGATAGATAGATAGATAGATAGATAGATAGATGTGAAGAGACAGATCGATCGAAGATAGATAGATAGATAGATAGATAGATAGATAGATAGATAGATAGATAGATGTGAACAGACTGATAGATAATAGATAGATAGATAGATAGATAGATGTGAAGAGACAGATCGATCGATCGATAGATAGATAGATAGATAGATGTGAACAGACTGAGATAGATAGATAGATGTGAAGAGACTGAGATAGATAGATAGATAGATAGATAGATAGATGTGAGAGACAGATCGATAGATAGATAGATAGATAGATAGATGTGAACAGACTGAGATAGATAGATAGATAGATAGATAGATAGATGTGAAGAGACAGATCGATCGATCGATAGATAGATAGATAGATGTGAACAGACTGAGATAGATAGATAGATGTGAAACAGACTGAGATAGATAGATAGATAGATAGATGTGAAGAGACTGAGATAGATAGATAGATAGATAGATGTGAAGAGACAGATCGATCGATAGATATATAGATAGATAGATAGATAGATAGATGTGAACAGACTGAGATAGATAGATAGATAGATAGATAGATGTGAAGACACAGATCGATCGATAGATAGATAGATAGATAGATAGATGTGAACAGACTGAGATAGATAGATAGATAGATAGATAGATAGATAGATGTGAAGACACAGATCGATCGATAGATAGATAGATAGATAGATAGATAGATAGATTTGTAAAGACATTTACTGTTCACACATGCATTATCATGCGGCCATCTTTGTTTCTTCATCCTTCCCCATTGCTGATCATGCTCAATTATTTGTGTTGTTGGCATCATTCTGTCTACGACAGACGATGGAATAGTGTCCATTCTTTTTAACTACGTAGCCTGGTATGGAGGATGAGCTGTTGCCTAAGCAGCAGACCCCCCCTCTCCACACTGACGCTGTGATCGGAAAGGAAAGGTAAGCCAATGCAGTTTGGCAGCGGTAGTGTCGCTGGTGTTGCTAGGCATCAGAGTTTATCGTCAAACCCAGGACAACAAAACTCTTAGCCACCGCTCATATATGATAAAAAGGGTTGCGGTTTGCCATAAGGGCAATAGGGTCGGGATAATCATATAAGTGCTAGGGATTGACGTGACCAGCCGATTGACCAGAAAGGCCTCTTCGAACGTCCATCTAGCCTAAGCAAAGGAGAAAGTGAAATGTTGCATGTTATGGACAGCTCATCCACCAGGATTCCGTCCTTAAGCATCACAGCTCGCTACCCACCTCCAGCAGGTGACCCCACTGCAGAGGTGCAGTCGGTGTATTCTAAAACCCCAAGCTGACTGGTTTGGTTCATGGGGGAGTGGTTTGGTAAATATATTAAACGTGAGGGCTATTTCCGCCACACCCTGTATTTCTAAAAATAGATTTGAATTCATTAGCGTAAATACACGAGGAATATTCAGAATGGTGAATGTGTTAAACCTGCAATAAAATAAAATACACCTACACCATCGCCAGGGATTGGCGAAAAAACGTGACAACAGGTTATATTGTATCATTCTATATTATATAATATATCAACTGCGTTTTATTTGACGACCAAATCTGTTTAAATAGCCTAAGAGTTGAAAGCATTGACGTCATCGCTGAGCTATATTTGGCACCTCACTTTTATGAAAATAAATGAAAGATGTCACATTTGCAAATAAAACTATCAAGATATATTCACTTAAATATATCTTTAGCCTCATTATCATCTCATAAAAATTATTATTTAAAAGAAAGTTTAGCTTGTTGGGAACAAGGCCAAAAATACGGAGCCTTATCAACTGGAGTTTTAGAATACACCGATGGTACATCTCCACTTGTTGGCCATGGCTGGCAACCCGTGATACTTAAGGACGGAATCCTTGTGGCTGAGCAGTCCATGACATACAACACACCAGTCAATCCCTTACTTAGGCTAGACGGGCGGCTAGAGAGGCTCCCTCCGACCAATAGGCTGGTCACTTCAACCCCTAGCACCTATATGGTTGTCCCAACTCTATTGCTCTTTTGGCAATCTCGAACCCTTTTTATCATATATGTGCTAGAAGGCGGTGGTTGAGTTTCTTCGCGTCCTGGGTATGACGTTAAACTCTTTCTGACGGTGTGCTTCCAGTTCTGGGGGTCAGGGGAATGTGGAGCACCCCTTTATTACCATTACTTCCAGGTCCACTCTGACCCAGTGTGGTAGTACCTGTTAGAGTTCCATTAATGGGTTAAACAGAAAAAAGGAGTTTGCAAAATTGTGTTTTAAAAAATTTGAGTATCCATGAAGAATGAATAAAACAAACATCTTCGGCACAAAATTACCCAACAAGGGTTGACATGCCGTAAAACCCCAACAACAACCAGAAATACAGAGTGCTATTGAGGATTCTAAATTTCAGAACAAGACCCTAGTGCTGTGGTTCTCAAACTTTATACAGTTTGGGTGCACTTACAGTACGACAGATACTTGATAGTGCACTGTATACAAAATAGGACTAATATGTTATTAAGTTAACTGTTAAATATATAAAAATAACACATTTACCAAAATCAAACTTAACATACCTCTATGAAGTTTATTAATTCCTGTGTTAATGAGAAACATTAGCTTGATGAGACCTTGCGATTTCTTCAATGTTTGGTCTTATGTTTAATAGATAAACTCTCATTTCCTCCTCAATACATTAAAGAGCTCCTCTCTTTTTACACTTAATGTTACATAGTTAGTAGATCCCTAATACTTTTTTAAGGTATTGTAGATATCATAATGGCGATTAGTACAGCTGATGGCCTTGAGAATGAGTGACAACGCTTGACCTAACTCTCACTGTCTTGCGGGGATGGATCGTGAGAACCGGAAGCCATGGAAGACCCTGTCTTCCGGTTTAAGGATATAGTCAGTTTAAGTCAGTTAGCAGGTAGGAACTCGAAGGTGTAAGTCGCATTTCTATGCGCATTCTGTCATCTGCGCAGATTGTCAATGACACAGGGCTTCTGATAAGGAGTGATCCCTAACAGAAACCAGACCCGAAGTCCCCGAGAAAGTCAACACCAGACGTTAGACCAAGTTAAGATGACAGAAGAAATAGAAAAGCCGGTCAGAAGAAAAGACGACCAGAGTAAGAAGTAAGAAGGGTATACAACGTTATATAGATTTGGTACTGTGAAAACCCCAGTAAGTAACATTTTAATTTGGTTTGTGAATTTAAAATGAATTTATTCTGTAAGCAGGATCAAGGACAGCATTTTTGATAATTTTGAGCTTGGAAGGACTTTAAAATCAACGAGCTAGGTATCAAACAGTTTATCAAGTAAGCGTAGATATCGAAGAACATTTGTAATTTTAAGCAAGAAGGGCTGAATCAACGAAACTAGGAATCAACAGGTTTCTAAATAAGTATGGATCAAGGAAAGCATGGGGCAATTCTGGTCAGAAGGGTTTGAATCAATAACTTAGGGATCCAACGTTGTTCAGAAAAGCTACGAATCAAAAGGAAAGGGTAGTTTTGAGCAAGAAGTGCTTGAACCAGTAGTCAGGATCAACGTTTTTTCTGTAAGAATACGGACAAGGAGAGAACTGGAAAATGCTGAGCCAGGAGAGCTTGAATCAAAAAGGTTAGGGATGAACAGTATTATGTAAGCTACGGATCAAGGAGACCCATTTGGTAATTTTGAGCCAGAGGGCTTGAATCAACAAGCGGAGTTCAACGTTTGATTTTAACGATCAAATAAAGCAATAACCACACAATCTAATGATTTTTTTTAAATATCTTTCCTGCTTGCTGCTTCTTCTTGTCAGTGTTTGAAAGCCCTGCCAAAAAAGGGGGAGTCTTAAAACCGGAATGTTGATGGACGTTCCGTGTCAGAAGGTTATCCCGACTCTTGGAGAAGTCTGATCTTTCAGGGAATGACAGGGAAATGTAAAGAATTTCTTCCAAAGGAAAATTCTTTCTTTTCTTTTTCTTTTTTTTCTTTTTTTGTTTGATCGTTTGTACTGTCGGGTTACATTGGGGGGGGTATAGGGGGGGGTTTCGCCGCCCGATGGAATTCATCGGACGGACCTTTAGAGAGTTCGCTAGGTACTGAATTACCTGAATAGAATAAAGAGAGATGAAATCAGGTCATTACAATTTAAAATATTAAGATATTCAAAGCAAGCAATAAGTAGCATAATAATATATATATATATATATATATATA
The DNA here is from genome assembly GCA_023376005.1 of Doryteuthis pealeii. Lineage (NCBI taxonomy): Eukaryota > Metazoa > Mollusca > Cephalopoda > Myopsida > Loliginidae > Doryteuthis > Doryteuthis pealeii. Next base: position 19,528,860 of record CM042170.1, on the reverse strand, counting down.
TATATATATATATATATATATATATATTATAATTTTAAGTCAAATATATTCATTTATTTGTCTCCTTTATCTAGTATACTACATATGTCTCTTTCTATCTCCCTCATCTTAATTTTTTCCTCTCTATGCCTGTCCTGTCTATCACTCTCTCTCTCTCTCTCTCTCTCTCTATATAGTATATATATATAATTAAAAAAAGATATTCCGCAAAATGGATTTTTTTTTTTTTAAAATGGATTATATGTTTTCCTTATTTTTTAATTATTATTTTACATTAGCCGGACTACGTGATTCAGATCTCGATATCTTTTTCAGGCGTTAATTAACCACAAACACACAACACACACACACACACACACCACACATACACAAACACACACACACACCACACACACAATATATATATATATATATAATATAAACTATATATATATATATCATATATTGACAAACTCAGACAATATTGGATAGCAGGGTTCAAGCATTCGTTCTCAACAGACATTTCAAAAATAAAATAAAAAAAATTACTGTTATTCGCGCCCATTTCATCATAACATGAAGGAAAAAGAAAGGAGGAGAAGAAGAAAGTAAAA
>CM042170.1:19500767-19525767 GCA_023376005.1 Doryteuthis pealeii | reverse complement strand
TAGCACCTATATTATTATCCCAATCCTATTTCCCTTATGACAAACACCCAACTCTTTTTATCATATGGATGCTAGAAGGCGGTGGCTGAGGATGATATAAGCGACCTTATTATAGTGATATTAAAAAGTGAAAAGTACGAAATATGTTGTAAGCGACCTCATTATAGTAAAACTAAAAAAAGGAAAAGCGTGAAATATCTGTGATATAAGCGACCTTAATATAGTGATACTAAAAAGAGAAAAGTGAAAAATATATGTTGTAAGCGACCTCATTATAGTAAAACTAAAAAAAGGAAAAGTGTGATATATCTGTGATATAAGCGACCTTTATATAGTGATACTAAAAAGAGAAAAGTGAAAAATATATGTTGTAAGCGACCTCATTATAGTAAAACTAAAAAAAGGAAAAGTGTGATATATCTGTGATATAAGCGACCTTTATATAGTGATACTAAAAAGAGAAAAGTGAAAAATATATGTTGTAAGCGATCTCATTATAGTAAAACTAAAAAAGGGAAAAGTGTGAAATATCTGTGATATAAGCGACCTTTATATAGTGATACTAAAAAGGGAAAAGTACGAAATAAATGTTGTAAGCGACCTCATTATAGTAAAACTAAAAAAGGGAAAAGTGTGAAATATCTGTGATATAAGCGACCTTTATATAGTGATACTAAAAAGGGAAAAGTACAAAATAAATGTTGTAAGCGACCTCATTATAGTAAAACTAAAAAAGGGAAAAGTGTGAAATATCTGTGATGTAAGCGACCTTAATATAGTGATACTAAAAAGGGAAAAGTACGAAATATATGTTGTAAGCGACCTCATTATAGTAAAACTAAAAAAGGGAAAAGTGTGAAATATCTGTGATGTAAGCGACCTTAATATAGTGATACTAAAAAGGGAAAAGTACGAAATATATGTTGTAAGCGACCTCATTATAGTAAAACTAAAAAAGAGAGAATGCGAAATATCTGTGATGTAAGCGACCTTTATATAGTGATACTAAAAAGGGAAAAGAATGAAATATATGTTGTAAGCGACCTCATTATAGTAAAACTAAAAAAAGGAAAAGCGTGAAATATCTGTGATATAAGCGACATTATTATAGTGATACTAAAAAGAGAAAAGTACAAAATAAATGTTGTAAGCGACCTCATTATAGTAAAACTAAAAAAGGAAAAATGCGAAATATCTGTGATGTAAGCGACCTCATTATCGTGATACTAAAAAAAGAGGAAACGAAGAAAATCTGATATTGATCGAGTTTACCGAAAGCTTATTGATGCACACACACAGACAGACAGACAGATAGATAGATAGATAGATAGATAGCAGCATGTCACAATGTGTACATGCTCGTTTGAACATGGGTAGCCAAACCCACCTTCTACGATAATAGCCGTTATGCCACTGTTCTCCAATGGATTCCTAGGGTAGGTTTATTTTTCACTTTTTTAAAAAGTTCAAATTCTCTCGAACAGCGACATTTTTGTGCTGGTATAATAGATACTGTTACCAAAAACTAGATCTCTTACTTGCACGATTGTTTGAGGAAATAGCATAAAAGATCGTCAACTAAAATGCTGTAAAGTACCCTCGTTTTTGCAACATTTAGCCAAGAAACTGATTAGAAAATTTAGCAACTTCAATATTTAAAACAGATTAGATTGTCATTTTAAACGAAGCGAATAAAATATAAGGAGAATTCAAATAATAGATTTGCCCCCACCTCATCACTAACTGTAATAGGTAACTGAGTTACCTCCCCTCCCCTTCTAATAACTATATAAACTGGTCAAAAATCTATGTAGAATAAAGCTTTTACAAGTCCGACTGTGTTTGTTTGCTGACTACCACACTGACACCTTTGATATGTTGTTTTTTTACTTAATAATTAAGCCGTAACAGTGATAACATTTTAAAAGATTGAAATAAACGAATGCAAAGTTTTGAAGAACGATATTTTGTGTGGTAGTTTTTTCATGTTGATTTGTAACTTTTGAAATATGGGAGATGTTACAGTTCCAAAATTGATCTACCCTAAATGTGCGAACTGGGGAACTTACCAAGGGTGATGACCGATAGGGACGGATGGCCAGTGAGAGTGAAAATCTTTTGTAAATTTTTAAATTCAAAATTTAAAATTTAAATAAATCCCTAAGTAGGCCTGAGCCTATTCTAATAGTGACCATTGAATTCAGAGTTTTCCTTCTCCTTGACTGGTTGCCTAACCAAGGTTAAAGAGCCCAGTGAAATAGATCACTAAGTAGGCCTGAGCCTATTCTAGTAGTGACCAGTTGAATTCAGAGTTTTCCTTCTCCTTGACTGGTTGCCTAACCAAGGTTAAGAGCCCAGTGAAATAGATCACTAAGTAGGCCTGAGCCTATTCTAGTAGTGACCAGGTTTGAATTCAGAGTTTTTCTTCTCCTGACTGGTTGCCTAACCAAGGTTAAGAGCCCAGTGAAATAGATCACTAAGTAGGCCTGAGTCTATTCTAGTAGTGACCATTGAATTCAGAGTTTTCCTTCTCCTTGACTGGTTGCCTAACCAAGTTAAAGAGCCCAGTGAAATAGATCACTAAGTAGGCCTGAGTCTATTCTAGTAGTGACCAGGTTTGAATTCAGAGTTTTCCTTCTCCTAGACTGGTTGCCTAACCAAGGTTAAAGAGCCCAGTGAAATAGATCACTAAGTAGGCCTGAGTCTATTCTAGTAGTGACCAGGTTTGAATTCAGAGTTTTCCTTCTCCTAGACTGGTTGCCTAACCAAGGTTAAAGAGCCCAGTGAAATAGATCACTAAGTAGGCCTGAGTCTATTCTAGTAGTGACCAGGTTTGAATTCAGAGTTTTCCTTCTCCTAGACTGGTTGCCTAACCAAGGTTAAAGAGCCCAGTGAAATAGATCACTAAGTAGGCCTGAGTCTATTCTAGTAGTGACCAGGTTTGAATTCAGAGTTTTCTTCTCCTAGACTGGTTGCCTAACCAAGGTTAAAGAGCCCAGTGAAATAGATCACTAAGTAGGCCTGAGTCTATTCTAGTAGTGACCAGGTTTGAATTCAGAGTTTTCCTTCTCCTAGACTGGTTGCCTAACCAAGGTTAAGAGCCCAGTGAAATAGATCACTAAGTAGGCCTGAGTCTATTCTAGTAGTGACCAGGTTTGAATTCAGAGTTTTCCTTCTCCTAGACTGGTTGCCTAACCAAGGTTAAAGAGCCCAGTGAAATAGATCACTAAGTAGGCCTGAGTCTATTCTAGTAGTGACCAGGTTTGAATTCAGAGTTTTCCTTCTCCTAGACTGTTGCCTAACCAAGGTTAAAGAGCCCAGTGAAATAGATCACTAAGTAGGCCTGAGTCTATTCTAGTAGTGACCAGGTTTGAATTCAGAGTTTTCCTTCTCCTAGACTGTTGCCTAACCAAGGTTAAAGAGCCAGTGAAATAGATCACTAAGTAGGCCTGAGTCTATTCTAGTAGTGACCAGGTTTGAATTCAGAGTTTTCCTTCTCCTAGACTGGTTGCCTAACCAAGGTTAAGAGCCCAGTGAAATAGATCACTAAGTAGGCCTGAGTCTATTCTAGTAGTGACCAGGTTTGAATTCAGAGTTTTCCTTCTCCTAGACTGGTTGCCTAACCAAGGTTAAAGAGCCAGTGAAATAGATCACTAAGTAGGCCTGAGTCTATTCTAGTAGTGACCAGGTTTGAATTCAGAGTTTTCCTTCTCCTAGACTGGTTGCCTAACCAAGGTTAAAGAGCCCAGTGAAATAGATCACTAAGTAGGCCTGAGTCTATTCTAGTAGTGACCAGGTTTGAATTCAGAGTTTTTCTTCTCCTAGACTGTTGCCTAACCAAGGTTAAAGAGCCCAGTGAAATAGATCACTAAGTAGGCCTGAGTCTATTCTAGTAGTGACCAGGTTTGAATTCAGAGTTTTCCTTCTCCTAGACTGGTTGCCTAACCAAGGTTAAGAGCCCAGTGAAATAGATCACTAAGTAGGCCTGAGTCTATTCTAGTAGTGACCAGGTTTGAATTCAGAGTTTTTCCTTCTCCTAGACTGGTTGCCTAACCAAGGTTAAAGAGCCCAGTGAAATAGATCACTAAGTAGGCCTGAGTCTATTCTAGTAGTGACCAGGTTTGAATTCAGAGTTTTCCTTCTCCTAGACTGTTGCCTAACCAAGGTTAAAGAGCCCAGTGAAATAGATCACTAAGTAGGCCTGAGTCTATTCTAGTAGTGACCAGGTTTGAATTCAGAGTTTTCCTTCTCCTAGACTGTTGCCTAACCAAGGTTAAAGAGCCCAGTGAAATAGATCACTAAGTAGGCCTGAGCCTATTCTAGTAGTGACCAGGTTTGAATTCAGAGTTTTCCTTCTCCTAGACTGGTTGCCTAACCAAGGTTAAAGAGCCCAGTGAAATAGATCACTAAGTAGGCCTGAGTCTATTCTAGTAGTGACCAGGTTGAATTCAGAGTTTTCCTTCTCCTAGACTGGTTGCCTAACCAAGGTTAAAGAGCCCAGTGAAATAGATCACTAAGTAGGCCTGAGTCTATTCTAGTAGTGACCAGGTTTGAATTCAGAGTTTTCCTTCTCCTAGACTGGTTGCCTAACCAAGGTTAAAGAGCCCAGTGAAATAGATCACTAAGTAGGCCTGAGTCTATTCTAGTAGTGACCAGGTTTGAATTCAGAGTTTTCCTTCTCCTAGACTGGTTGCCTAACCAAGGTTAAAGAGCCCAGTGAAATAGATCACTAAGTAGGCCTGAGTCTATTCTAGTAGTGACCAGGTTTGAATTCAGAGTTTTTCCTTCTCCTAGACTGGTTGCCTAACCAAGGTTAAAGAGCCCAGTGAAATAGATCACTAAGTAGGCCTGAGTCTATTCTAGTAGTGACCAGGTTTGAATTCAGAGTTTTCCTTCTCCTAGACTGGTTGCCTAACCAAGGTTAAAGAGCCCAGTGAAATAGATCACTAAGTAGGCCTGAGTCTATTCTAGTAGTGACCAGGTTTGAATTCAGAGTTTTCTTCTCCTAGACTGGTTGCCTAACCAAGGTTAAAGAGCCCAGTGAAATAGATCACTAAGTAGGCCTGAGTCTATTCTAGTAGTGACCAGGTTTGAATTCAGAGTTTTCCTTCTCCTAGACTGGTTGCCTAACCAAGGTTAAAGAGCCCAGTGAAATAGATCACTAAGTAGGCCTGAGTCTATTCTAGTAGTGACCAGGTTTGAATTCAGGTTTTCCTTCTCCTAGACTGGTTGCCTAACCAAGGTTAAAGAGCCCAGTGAAATAGATCACTAAGTAGGCCTGAGTCTATTCTAGTAGTGACCAGGTTTGAATTCAGAGTTTTCCTTCTCCTAGACTGGTTGCCTAACCAAGGTTAAAGAGCCCAGTGAAATAGATCACTAAGTAGGCCTGAGTCTATTCTAGTAGTGACCAGGTTTGAATTCAGAGTTTTCCTTCTCCTAGACTGTTGCCTAACCAAGGTTAAAGAGCCCAGTGAAATAGATCACTAAGTAGGCCTGAGTCTATTCTAGTAGTGACCAGGTTTGAATTCAGAGTTTTTCTTCTCCTAGACTGGTTGCCTAACCAAGGTTAAAGAGCCCAGTGAAATAGATCACTAAGTAGGCCTGAGTCTATTCTAGTAGTGACCAGGTTTGAATTCAGAGTTTTCCTTCTCCTAGACTGTTGCCTAACCAAGGTTAAAGAGCCCAGTGAAATAGATCACTAAGTAGGCCTGAGTCTATTCTAGTAGTGACCAGGTTTGAATTCAGAGTTTTTCCTTCTCCTAGACTGGTTGCCTAACCAAGGTTAAAGAGCCCAGTGAAATAGATCACTAAGTAGGCCTGAGTCTATTCTAGTAGTGACCAGGTTTGAATTCAGAGTTTTCCTTCTCCTAGACTGGTTGCCTAACCAAGGTTAAAGAGCCCAGTGAAATAGATCACTAAGTAGGCCTGAGTCTATTCTAGTAGTGACCAGGTTTGAATTCAGAGTTTTCCTTCTCCTAGACTGTTGCCTAACCAAGGTTAAGAGCCCAGTGAAATAGATCACTAAGTAGGCCTGAGTCTATTCTAGTAGTGACCAGGTTTGAATTCAGAGTTTTCCTTCTCCTAGACTGTTGCCTAACCAAGGTTAAAGAGCCAGTGAAATAGATCACTAAGTAGGCCTGAGTCTATTCTAGTAGTGACCAGGTTTGAATTCAGAGTTTTCCTTCTCCTAGACTGTTGCCTAACCAAGGTTAAGAGCCCAGTGAAATAGATCACTAAGTAGGCCTGAGTCTATTCTAGTAGTGACCAGGTTTGAATTCAGGGTTTTCCTTCTCCTAGACTGTTGCCTAACCAAGGTTAAAGAGCCAGTGAAATAGATCACTAAGTAGGCCTGAGTCTATTCTAGTAGTGACCAGGTTTGAATTCAGAGTTTTCCTTCTCCTAGACTGTTGCCTAACCAAGGTTAAGAGCCAGTGAAATAGATCACTAAGTAGGCCTGAGTCTATTCTAGTAGTGACCAGGTTTGAATTCAGAGTTTTCCTTCTCCTAGACTGTTGCCTAACCAAGGTTAAGAGCCCAGTGAAATAGATCACTAAGTAGGCCTGAGTCTATTCTAGTAGTGACCAGGTTTGAATTCAGGGTTTTCCTTCTCCTTGACTGGTTGCCTAACCAAGGTTAAAGAGCCCAGTGAAATAGATCACTAAGTAGGCCTGAGTCTATTCTAGTAGTGACCAGGTTTGAATTCAGAGTTTTCCTTCTCCTAGACTGGTTGCCTAACCAAGGTTAAAGAGCCCAGTGAAATAGATCACTAAGTAGGCCTGAGTCTATTCTAGTAGTGACCAGGTTTGAATTCAGAGTTTTCCTTCTCCTTGACTGGTTGCCTAACCAAGGTTTAAGAGCCCAGTGAAATAGATCACTAAGTAGGCCTGAGTCTATTCTAGTAGTGACCAGGTTTGAATTCAGAGTTTTCCTTCTCCTTGACTGGTTGCCTGACCAAGGTTTAAGAGCCCAGTCTCTCCTACTATTTACCCATAGCTGGAGGAAGAATAGTTGGATTCATTCTTTTCCAAAGGGTATTAGCGCTATGTGAACTGTGGCTTCGTCCAGGATTTGAACTCGGGTTGACGGGTCCATTTCCTGCGACTCTAACCAGTATACCACTGCGCTTCCCTATACCACGTCACTTCACTAAAAGAATACCTGGCTAAAGTTGTATTCGATATTGTAGGTGAATTTGTCAATATCAGGGGAATATAAAAATTCGTATGTGGTCCCCAAAACTTCTAGCACCTCTATGATAAGGGGTTTGTGTTTGCCATGATAACAATTTAAAGTATAATAATACCACCGAGGTATCGTAGATCTTAGATAGTGTTATAGGCGATATACCATATAGACTATAGTGGAATGCGCCGACGGTTACTATAAGTAACAGGGACAATTATGGCTTGGGAGTAAGCCAATGCGAGTCAGATCATAACTTTATTTGTCGGACGTAATTCACACTTCTCTGTACTGTAATTGTCTACTCTTTTGTTAATACCTTTTCCTACATTTGTTACCCGTCGTTTTGTTCTTATTTGACCCCTTAAAACCCCACAACAGATAGATAGACAGATAGATAGATAGAGAGAGAGAGAGAGAGGGGGGGAGGGTGAATACCTGTGTGATGATTATAGTTAATTGAGCAATTTTATCTAGATCTATCTCACCTGTCCAGGTATTAGAAGCCAATAAGCTGTTACTCTCGCACTAATGGGACAGTGGACGCGTCAGTTCTTGCTGAAGGCGTAGCAGAAGTTGTATTCGAGATTGTATGTGAATTTGTCATAGGATTATCAAGGGAACTGTGATTATTGGGTCATACCATCTGCATGACTGCAGACACTCCCCCGTAAAATACTTTACGGTGAACTCATAGATGGCACGCGGAGAAGAGCGCTGAAGAAATGCACCCTCATACCTTCAAACGTATTGCATGCAAACACACACACACACACACACACACACACACACACAGAGACAAACACTCACACACACACACACACATATATATATATATATATATATATATATATATATATATATATATATATATAGGTGCTGATAGTAGCCGAGTGGTTCAGAAGCCTGACTGATGATAAATCGATCCGGTTTCCATACCGGCAGAAGTTAGCCTGCAAACGTCTAGCTACACTGAAGAGACGTGATACGTCGAAACGCGGTGTCTGTGGATGACTATTTATATATATTATATTGATAATATAGAGTGCTTTATTGGTAAATAGTGCTCAATATCGTGGATAGCGTGTTTACATCTTAGATTAACGTGAACATAAGTTAGAGTATTGGATTTGCGTGACTAGCTTGCTAACCATTACACCACAGTAGGACATACCCTTCCAGTTCACGCATATTCAGATGATTTCAGTGGAAGATCTGGCCTCCAGCAGACAAGGTTGGCAAGACGCTTGCAGCACAGGAGCTAAGCAGCTCAATATCGAGATTAACAGGACTGCAGAGCAGCGACGTTCGCCATGCATCCCACTTATGCAGGCGTGACACAAGGAAATTTTATGTGAACCCACCCACAAGCCGAAGCTCATGGGTGGTAGGTGCAGAGAAATGCGTTGATCCAGTTGGCATTCCACCTCAAGGGAGGGCGCCTCAGACACTGAGCAATAAACCTAGCCCTGCCCCTTTTAAATTAAGGGGGCAGGTGTTGCCTGGTGAATAGCCCCCCCCCCCTGGGATCAACGCTGTTAATTTACATTAATAGTCCAGTTGTCGAAGCACACCGGACCACCGCCCCGATGGCCGGGTTCATGCTGTTTTAAACAATTCCTGGAAATAACACTCTACAAACAGTAGGTGTAAAATAGGGTAGGTCGATTTTTCACTTTTTAAAAATATCAAATTATCCATCTATGCGAAAGTTGTGTGTTAGTATACTGAATACTGATACCAAAAATTAGATTTTTTACTTGCACCATTGTTTGAGGAAATAGCATCAAAGATCGTTTACTAAAATTCACAAAAATCCTTGTTTTTACATTTGGCCTAGACATTGTTGCCGGGGGTGATGGAGGGGGTCACATTTTCAATTTGAATTCTATTTATAATATCTAATTTGTTGTTAAATGTTTTCTGATTTAAATATTGAAAACAGTAAATTATCTAACCAAATTCGAATTCGTGGTTAGTTTACTATTTAATTGCCGATCTGGAAAGACGTTTATTTGCACGTATTCACCATTGACGAACTGACCTGCAACCGAGGAATTTGCTCAACGTAAGGATTTTACCCAAAACTAAGGGACACCGAGGGACAACCAAAGGATTCTACCCAACACTAAGGGACACCGAGGAACAACCAAAGGATTCTACCCAACACTAAGGGACACCGAGGGACAACCAAAGGATTCTACCCAACACTAAGGAACACCGAGGAACAACCAAAGGATTCTACCCAACACTAAGGAACATCGAGAACAACCAAGATCTACCCAACACTAAGAACATCGAGGAATCACCAAAGGATTCTACCAACACTAAGAAACCGAGGGACAACCAAAGGATTCTACCTCAACACTAAGGACACCGAGAACAACCAAAGGATTCTACCCAACACTAAGGGACACCGAGAACAACCAAAGGATCTAACACTAAGGGACACCGGGAACAAAAGGATTCTACCACACAAAAGGAACACCGAGGAACAACCAAAGGACCTTCACTAAGGATCGCCTCTGCTAGACACAAGGGATCTCCACTGTAAAGTGCTCTCACTTGAAGGAACAACCAAAAGATTTCTTTGTAAAGTTTTTAAAATACCATCCTTGGCCATTGAAAAGGGCTTAAAATAAGTCCTGAGTTATGAATCCTTTGGTGAGCAATAGAAGTTCTATCCTGCGTATTGGTGAAGGTCCAGTGATTTAATCCTATGTCCGTCGTCCACGAAAGTCAAAAGTAATTATGACCAGTATGGTCAGTTTAAGTATGTATCAGCATCAGAGTACTGCCAGTGATTGGCCCAAGAGATGGTCACATGGTTACGGTCTAGTCTATAAGAGGAGCGGGTATCTAGCACACATATACGAAAAATTCTCAACATTCTTCACTAAGGATCGCTTTTGCCAAACACAAGGGATCTCCACTGTAAAGTGCTCTCACTTGAAGCCTAAAATGGCCACAATGATCGTAACACTTGTTGTTTTCCCCGAGCTTTGGTTTGTGCGTGGTCCCCCAAATTAGGGTCTCCCAAATTAGTGGTCCTTGCGCCAACGACATGGTGGGGTGCCAGTAAATAATTTAAAGTAACGTTGATACTATTATTGCTGTTGTTTGTTGTGTGTTGTTTGTCCCAATAATAAAGATGACGTTAATCCACCAAATTGAACGAGAATGGCTAAATATTTGACATCTGCAGTGATTATTTTGTGATGGCTTAGTGCCAAGGTTTCAGAACGTTAGCATTTCTGGTTTTCGCCAAGGTTTATGTTGTTGCTACCGGCATTAGGATGGTTTATGCAATCGCATGGAAAGGAAGAATGGTGGACCAACAACAACAACAACAAAAAAAGCGGAGATAAAGGATTTAAAAAAACGTCAGATATAATAGGTAAATAGAACGAATGAAAGAAGGAGAGGGAGTGAGGAGGAAGGGAAGAAGGGGAGGGGGAGGAAGAAAGGAAGGAAGCGTTTTTAAAGTTAAGTAAAAATGAAAGATAAGTGAAAAAAAAAAAAAAACACAACAAAGAAATAAAGATTATGGGAGAGGAAGAAATGACTGAATCAAACGAAAAAAGAAAGAAGAAAGAAGAAAGAAAGAAAGAAAGAAATATTATAGGAGAGGAAGAAAATGACTGAATCAAAAAGAAAAAAGAAGAAAGAAAGAAAGTTCAAAAGAAAGAAAGATTATGGGAGAGGAAAAAAAAATGACTGAATCAAAAAGAAAGAAAGAAAGAAAGAAAGAAAGAAAGAAATATATAGGAGAGGAAGAAAAAATGACTGATCAAAAAAGAAAAAAGAAAGAAAGAAAGAAAGTTCAAAGAAAAAAAGATTATGGGGAGGAAAGAAAAAATGACTGAATCAAAAAAGAAAAAAGAAAGAAAGAAAGAAGTTCAAAGAAAGAAGATTATGGAGTGGAAGAAAAATGACTGAATCAAAAAAGAAAAAAGAAAGAAAGAAAGAAAGTTCAAAGAAGAAAGATTATGGAAGTGGAGAAAAATGACTGAATCAAAAAACGAAAAGAAAGAAAAGAAAGAAGAAAGAAAGTTCAAAGAAAGAAAAATTATGGGAGAGGAAGAAAAAATGACTGAATCAAAAAAGAAAAGAAAGAAAGAAAGAAAGAAAAAGAAAGAAGAAAGAAGAAGAAGAAGAAAGTTCAAAGAAAGAAAAATTATGGGAGAGGAAGAAAAATGACTGAATCAAAAAAGAAAAAAGAAAGAAGAAAGAAAGTTCAAAGAAGAAAGATTATGGGGTGGAAGAAAAAAATGACGAATCAAAAAAGAAAAAAAGAAGAAAGAAAGAAAGTTCAAAGAAAAAAGAAAGATTAGGAGAGGAGAAAATGACTGAATCAAAAAAGAAAGAAAGAAAGAAGAAAGTTCAAAGAAAGAAAGATTATGGGAGTGGAAGAAAAAATGACTGAATCAAAAAAGAAAAAGAAAGAAAGAAAGAAAGTTCAAAGAAGAAAAATTATGGAGAGGAAGAAAAATGACTGAATCAAAAAAAGAAAAAGAAAGAAAGAAAGAAAGTTCAAAGAAAGAAGATTATGGGAGTGGAAGAAAAATGGACTGAATCAAAAACGAAAAAAGAAAGAAAGAAAGAAGAAAGAAAGAAAGTTTCAAGAAAGAAAATTATGGAGAGGAAGAAAAAATGACTGAATCAAAAAACGAAAAAGAAAGAAAGAAAGAAAGAAAAGAAAGAAAGTTCAAAGAAAGAAAAATTATGGGAGAGGAAGAAAAATGATGAAAATCAAAAACGAAAAGAAGAAGAAAGAAAAGAAAGAAAGAAAGAAAGAAAGAAAGAAAGAAAGAAAGTTCAAAAGAAAGAAAAATTATGGAGAGGAAGAAAAAATGACTGAATCAAAAAAAGAAAAAAGAAAGAAGAAAAGTTCAAAGAAAGAAGATATGGAGAGGGAGAAATAAATAACTTAATTAAAAAAAGAAAGAAAGAAAGAAAGAAATTATGGAAGAAACTGAGATCCTAAATAGAAAAGAATAATTATGGAAAATATAGTACAGCATTAACAACAAAAATAAATAAATAAAGGGATTAAAACAGAACCAGATGGACGAAGAAGAAAGGGGGTATTTATTTTAAAGGGTAAGTAACAAAATAGGGATGAAATTTCAAAGAAAGAAAGATTATGGGAGAGGAAAAAGAAAGAAAAGAAACTAACAATAACGATTACGAATAGGAGAAAGAAAGAAAGAAAGAAAGAAAAAAAGAAAGAAAGAAAGAAAGAATATCTATAGAAGAAAGAAAGAAAGAAAAAATGAATGAAAGAAGAAAGAAAGGAATGATATTCAGAGAAGAAAGAAGAAAGAAAGAAGAAGAAAGGAAGGCAGAAAGAAAGAACAAAGAAAGAAAGAAAGAATATCTTAAGAAAGAAGAAAGAAAAAATGAATGAAAGAAAAGAAAGAAAGGAATGATATTCAAAGAAAGAAAGAAAGAAAGAAAGAAAGAAGGATAGAAAGGAAGGCAGAAAAGAAGAAACAAAGAAACAAAGAAAGAATATCTATAGAAAGAAAGAAGAAAAAATGATGAAAGAAGAAAAGAAAAGAAAGGATGATATTCAGAAGAGAAAGAAAGAAAGAAAGAAAGAAAAGAAAGAAGGAAAGAAAGGAAGAAAAAACAAAGAAAGAAAGAAAATCTATAGAAAGAAGAAAGAAAAAATGATGAAAGAAAAGAAAAAGAAGGAATGATATTCAGAGAAAGAAAGAACAGTTACAGAAAGAAGAATAAAAGAAATTAGAGAGGGATATGGAAGAAAGAAAGAAAGAAAAGAAAGAAAGAAAAGAGAAGAAATATTGAAAGAAAGAAGAAAGAAAGAAAGAAAGAAGAAAGAAGAAAGAAAAGAAAGAAGAATGAAAAAAAAACGAAAAATAAAGGTATTAAATAGATGCCTTATTAAAGTCTACCTTCGGAAATGTTTTCAATTACTGAAGATAATTAATGCAAAAAAATCAGCCAATGAAAAAACTCGTTACAAGTGCCAAAACCAGATTTTAAAAAACAAAACAAAAAAAAACATCGCATCTTTTAAATAAAACAATAAATAAAATATCAGCTTATAGCGCTGATCTTTAACAAAAAGCACGAACCGGATTAATAATATTTCACCCTCTCCCACCCCCAAACATCTTTTCGCGTCTATCTCCCGGCAAAATTTTACTTTGGTCTCTTTGTTTAATGGCAAATCAACCTTCGTGAGTTATTTAATGCCAAAGCCATCCTTGTGGAAGAATTGTAATGACACTATTTAGCACACTGTTGGGAATGGGGGTGTTTATATCTTTCGGACTACCACCAAACCAAAGGCCCCGCCATGGGCACAAACATCTCACCAAGCTATGCAAGCATATTCATGCACACACTAGAAACCGAACTACTCCGGGACTACCCGCTAACAGTTGCTGGCGGGAATAAGGGTGTTTATATCTTTCGGATCACCCCCTAACCCCTACGTACTACTGCAGGTATATAGATGGGATCTTAGGGCCGGCTTAGCTCAGTCGGTAGAGCGTTCGCTAGAAACCATAAGGTTCCTGGTTCGATACCGGTCCTCGACAACTCAGTTTTAAATTTAAAATAATTCTCTCTCTCTCTCTCTCTCTCTCACTCCTCTCTCTCTCTCTTTCTTCTTTCTCCCTGTCTCTGCTCTCTGTCTCTCTGACTCTGTATGTGTGTGTGTCTGTCTGTCGCTCTCTCTCTCTCCTCTCTCTCTCTCTCTCTCTCTCTCTCTCTCTCTCTCCGGGTTAGCTCAGTCGGTAGAGCGTTCGGCTAGAAACTACAAGGTTCCTAGTTCGATACCCGCCTCGCCAACTCAGCGTATGAGTAGCACAGGGATCTGTGCGGTAAGTGTGGAGCTGATGGTAGGTGTGGCGCTCCACCTCAGATGCTAAAATAATCTCCTTGGTCTAGCGCTATTGAAGAGGGGATAGACTCCCTCGCTGACTGGCTGATACCGACTTTAGGCCGCCCCGACGACTTTACTTTTTTTTATATCTTTCGTACCACCCCCTAACTCCTACGTACTACTGCAGGTATATAGATGGGATCTTTCTCATATGGATATATGGTCTAAAAAACCTACTAAATTTCCGCAAATACTGCAACAATTACCACAATTCAATAAAATTCACACTAGAATACTCACCCACACCCACCCCCACCCCCTTCCGAGCCCAAAAGCAATATATTATCCACATCCCTATACACCAAACACACCACAACCACACATTCCTTGACTACAACGGCACCACACTCTCAACCTTAAAAAAAAATCGATAATTACGGATGACGCATCTGCTCAGACCCCCAGGAATCTAGCCGTCTTGACAATGTTTTGACAGCATTGTAAATTTAGTAAACACCTTAGGCTGCTCATCTATGCCTACCCACCCTGTTGATGAGTCTTTTATTAGTGAAATGCATTTAAAATTTTATTATAATGGAGATTGTGGGTTTGTCTGTCTGTAACCGAAACTATATTACTAACAAGTCATAATTCCCTTTGTTATTTACATCATATTCTCCATGATTTATTTTTATATAAACCTCAATTATTAAATAAAATTGTTTTACATCATTAAGACTGTTGACCATATCTACATTCTAATAACATGCAGTTGTATTTATATATACAACAAAATAGTGGTTTACAATGTGAATGGAATGCTAATTTGCATATTGATATTAAAAATTTGAATTAATAATTATGTACTTAGTATTATTGATTTCTAATTGTTTGATTTTATCTAAATGAATAGGAAGCAAAAATCTCGGGGATAAATCTTAAAGAAATCCATTAACAAGAAAAAATAACTGCATTTTATTCTTTACTTCCTATTTTAACTAAATAGTTAATTAGGAAAATTTACCAATGAAAGACGGAGTAATGGAAAATGATGAAGAGTTAGTTTCCAAAGTGTTTTTTTTCAAATCATACCCCCTCAGTTCCAAATCTTTTTATTTGCATTCTTATTCAGTTTCATTAGCCTTTCTAATTTAATATGATATTTTACTAATTTAAAACTTAAATACTTGCACCCGGAGGGTGCATATATTGCTAGTACTCTTAAAGAAAAAAAGCGATTTTCTCTACAATTTGCAACTGAATGTTAGAAAAATCTAGTATTGCTCTTAATTACTCTCATTCTTAACTTCTAGGTATAAAACTCAAATTTTTGATTGGCTTCCAGTTCATCAGCTAATTCAAAAAACAATCTTATATTTGAACAATTATTAAAGTTATTGTTACATAGATTCATTTTGTGCATATATGTATATATTTTTAGACTATTATGTTATAAGCATGCTTCATTGCTGACATACCATTTTCAGATTTCCAAGATTCATACTTTAGAATGCTGTGATAATTTCATACAACCATGAAGACTTAGAGAATATTTGCTGCATAACATTTTCTTTTTATTGTTTGGATGATTCTTCTTAGGTTTTGGGGGTTCCATATTTAATACAAAAATCCCTAAAAAGCCACTACCCCCATAAAACTCATCAAACCAGCCATAAACAAAGCATCTTCCTTAAACTCACAAGAGCTCCTCGTTGTTGCATACTGAGGTTTTTACGGTACTTCTTACTTCTAGTCGTCTTTAGTATTCTGATCGTCTTTGGTATTTCTTCTATCATCTTGACTTGGTCTGGAATCTTCTAAGGTCTGGAATTTCTTTTACTATGTTCTTGCTGGTTGGTCGTCCTGGATTCATTTCTTAGTCTTGTTACCAAGACATTCATCAACCACAAGAACATATTAATTATACAACTTTTATTTCCTTAACTATACATTTCATGTAACTAAATATCTGACTAACATAGCGCGCGAGAGTTCCAGTTTAGGCAGAGCATAAAATGGCCGACTGCTCTGCCTGACGCCTAACTGCAAACTGGGGACTCAAAAGGTCCCACGTGACTTCACATATTTGGCGGGCTTCTGTAATTTTCCATGGGACCCGGCCATGGTATGAAAAGGGTCATCCCTCAGAATTACAGGGGATTGACAATAATCTATGCAACCGCATAGATTATGTAACACTCTTTACAAAAAAAAAAACGAACGATCGAACCCCAATGGTTTTCCACCACGGCCAACACATGCACAAATGACCCAAACACTAAAAAAAAAGAGTTCAAAAACCTACAATCCGACCCCAAACAAAATTCACCTTCCACAAACCACCCATTAAATGCTAGTCAACAACCACTCAATTTACACAGTATCCTCACTGCATCTAAAAAAAAAACACTACACAACAACACACAAAAAGGCAAACCAAAGGTGTTACATAATTATTAGATCCCTAATACTTATATAAGGTAGTATAGAAAACATAATGGCGATTAGTGCAGCTGATGGCCTTGAGAGTGAAGTGACGGCGCTTGACCTCACTCTCACCTTGCCGTTTTAAGGATAGTAAGTAAGTCTCAGTCATTAGCAGGTAGGAGCCGAGCCCGATAGGATGTAAGTCGATCTGCGCAGATGTCTGGTGGGGATTAACAATAAAATAAGATCAAAAGTAAATCGAAGTCTTGTGTTTATTACCTAAAAACTAAAAGTGACACAGGCTTCTGATAACGAGAAATCCCCTACAGAAAACCAGACCCGAAGTCCCAAGAAAGTCCAGACCTTAGAAGATTCCAGACCAAGTAAAGATAGATGATAGAAATACCAAAGACGATCAGAATAGCAGCCGGCCAGAATAGAAAATACGACAAGAAATAAGTGAAGTGAAGAAGGTATGCAACAAAGGTGCAACAAACAAAGATGCCTAGTATGTACATACCTAAGAACTGACTCCCCAATCATAATATCACACACCAATATCAAGATCCAACCCCAGCATCTCACCTGTGACAGCGCAAACGTCATCTATTTTATCTACTGCACCAAAATGCAAAAACAGCGGATATGTAGGTGAAACGCATACACCCTTCAGATTTAGATTTATAATCTCAAATTAACAATTAAACAGCATTCATAATACAACACAATAGCAAAACATTTTAATAAATCACAACATGAACTAGAAAATTTGAAGTGCATACTAAATAGACAACAGCTTCCTATCCACACAGACACGCAAACAGAAAATTAAGTGGATAATCCGCCTACAGACACACTCACACAGGTTTAAACACGGATTTTAGTGCCCTAAACTCCTAACGCATATTTCTACACCCCTCAGATCCAGTGACCAACATACCCAACCCCAACCCCACCAATGAAGAGGATAGTAAAGACAACCAGACGCCCCTATACCACATACAAACAGTCAGTCCCAGCACTACCAGTTGGCGGAGACATTCGGAGATCAATGACCGGTCGATAGAGTGACACTTCAACTCCAGCCAATTCCATCCCCACGAGCCAATAGATGTCCTGAATTTCAATATTACTATTTACAAAAGCACCAAGAAGAGCACAAATCAGTCAGTCAAAACATTCTTGATAAAGGAAGCTCTCACCTCCGAAATATTAAATGAAATAAAGTGAAACTTTACACATAACATTTAACGGAGTTTCTCATATATTTCACACCCATTCTTCACATAAAATCTCAAATATATATATATATATATATATATATATATATATATAATACGCTTGTTCCTTAATCTTCCGACCGTTATCATATTGCACCCTCTGTTTAAAAATCAGACCGTCCTAATCTTCCAAGATGAAATGCAAAAATGTAAATCCTGAGTATCTGGTGTTGCTGCTCCGCAGAATTCTTATTTCTTATGAGTGTCGTCACCTCAGCTAAATCATAGACCATTCCATTTCTATTTTTAGAAAGAAATGGGAAGAAAAAGGACATCGTATACAGAATAATAATGATAAGAAAGAAATTAAGAAAGAAAAGAGAGTAGGAGAAAGATAGAGAGTGGGGGCGATGACACTTATCTGTTTCAATCGAAAATAATGAAAAGAAGGAAAAAAGAAAGCAAAAAGTTTGAGAGAGAGTTAAATCAAGATTGTTATACTTTTAACATATTGAACTATTTTGCCATAGTTCTTAAAGTAAACATATAAAATATGGAATAATCAATTATCATACTGTGGCATATCCACAGGTCCTGCTAATATATATATATAAAGTCGAAACAGTCTGTACGATATTCTACACACCGAGCGATTCCTTTGCCGGGATTACACTTGTCAAGTTCATTTTCTATAAGAAAAAGTATCGAATTTTATGCGATACATGCATTGTAAGTGCCTTCAAGTAAAATATAATATATACTTTTTTTAACAATGCTTCTAAATAAACCAAACATCCAAAAATCTTATATATATTATATATATATATATTAGTAATATATATATAATACTGAGGGCTGGTGTATCCAAACTCCAAATGTCATGAATATAACAAGAAGTCCAAGAAAGTATAAATAATAAAGATAATAACAACGAATTATCTCTGAAATGTTCAAAAAGGTGGGGGTTTTGAGGGGCGTATTTGGAGGGGTGGACACTTTGGATTTCATTTCATTAAATTAGTGCTTGAACCTATCAATTTCTTTTTACTAAAGATTGGTCTACTAAATTACAGAATAACGTTTTCACCCCACATTAGCATATATATATATATATATATATATATATATATATATATATAATATAATACCAGGATATTCGCGGCACAAATCCAACTGGGATTTGGCCCCAGTTCAAAGCGAAATGAAACCAAGACTGAGAAAATAAAGAAAATAAAAAGAATCGGATCTACACCGGAGTTAAAACGCACTAACAACTCCGGCTCTAAAGTTAGTCCTTAATAATGTTGATTGGTTGGTCTGGGGTTCGGGTCTGCTGCCGGGTCAGTGAGGCTCGTTAAAATATCCACCTTTTCACTTGACTAGGAATCGCAAGGTTCCTGGTTTGATACTGGTCCTCGCCAACACAACGTATGAATAGCACAGGGATCTGTGCGGTGAAGTGTGATGGTAGGCGTGGCGTTCCTCCCCAGATGCCAAAACAATCTCCTTGGTCTAGCGCTAGTGAAAAGGGGATAGACTCCCTCACTGTCTGGCTGATACCCACATTAGGTCACCCCGGTGACTTTACTTTATATGCTCTACCTATGAACATTAATGAGTATGTCCCAATCCACATAAATACAGGGGTATTATGTTGTCTGGGTGGTCTTATACTAGCAGTGATTTTCCTTTCTTCTCGCTGGCAAGTATTGTATTTTGTTACTGTTATAAAGATTCCATTTCATTTCCAATCTCTATTTCATTATTTCTCATTTAGTAACCTTTGTTAGGTTACAACACCACCACAGTCTTGGATTGCAAGGGATGCTACATATTGGGATTGCAAGTACCTTGCAATCCCAATATGTATACTAGGATTGTAAGGGACACTACATACTGAGATTGTAAGGGACACTGCATACTGGGATTGCAAGGGACACTACATACTGAGATTACAAGGGACACTACATACTAGGATTGTAAGGGATATTACATACTGGGATTGAAAGGGACACTACTACTAGGATTGTAAGGGACACTACATACTGGGATTGTAAGGGAACACAATACTGGGATTGTAAGGGACACCACATACTAGATTGTAAGCGACACTACATACTAGGATTGTAAGGGACACTACATACTGAGATTACAAGGGACACTACATACTGGGATTGTAAAGGACACTACATACTGAGATTACAAGGGACACTACATACTAGGATTGTAAGGGACACTACATACTGGGATTGAAAGGGACACTGCATACTGGGATTACAAGGGACACTATATACTGGGATTGTAAGGGACACTACATACTAGGATTGTAAGGGACACTACATACTGGGATTGTAAGGGACACCACATACTAGGATTGTAAGGTACACTACATACTGGTATTGAAAGGGACACCACATACTAGGATTGTAAGGGACACTACATACTAGGATTGTAAGGTACACTACATACTGGGATTGAAAGGGACACTACATACTAGGATTGTAAGGGACATTACATACTGGGATTGAAATGGACACTATATACTGGTATTGAAAGGGACACCACATACTAGGATTGTAAGCGACACTACATACTAGGATTGTAAGGGACACTACATACTGAGATTACAAGGGACACTACATACTAGGATTGTAAGGGACACTACATACTGGGATTGTAAGGGACACTACATACTGGGATTGTAAGGGACACTACATACAGGATTGCAAGGGACACTACATACGGGATTGTAAGGGACACTACATACAGGGATTGTAGGGACACTACATACTGGGATTGCAAGGGACACTACATACTGGGATTGCAAGGGACACTAGGGACACACTACATACTAGGATTGTAAGGGACACTACATACTGGGATTGTAAGGACACTACATACTGGGATTGCAAGAGACACTACATACAAGGATTGCAAAAGGACACTACATACTGGGATTACAAGGAAACATATATATGAGTATTATAATTAAACACTTGTTATACACCCAACCTATGAACATTAATAGGTGTGTCCCAATCCTCATAAATATGTGAGTATTATGCTGACTAGGTAGTCTTATATCACTTGCAGTGGTTTACCTTTCTTCACGCCGCAGGCGAGTATTGTATTTTGTTAATGTTATAAAGATTCCATTTCATTTCCAATCTTCGTTTGGTTATTTCACATTTAGTAACGCTCGCTCGTTTGTTTATTCATTAACAATCACATACTCCAAATATTCACACACACACACACACACACACACACACACACACATTACCCTTTGCCGTGGCGAATTTTGATGGTGTGCCAAATAGCCGAGCGGTCAGTCTCGTGAGTTAAAAATTTACGAGTTAATTCCCTTGTTACTTGTTTTTTTTTTCCTTAAAAGATACCGTTTAATATACAAATATGATGTGGTTGATTTCTACTGGCTTCTTCCGAAAAAAATCTTGGTCCACCAATAACCAAGTGAGCTAATGATAACCATATACTATTACAATCACACACATATATATATATATATATATAATTATATATATAATAAAGTAATCCACAGACACGTGTTTCGAGGTAACACCTCTCATCGGTGTGGTTATACCATTTAACAGCTACCTCTGGCCGGTTCGAGACCCGAATGAACTTTCGTTCGCCCAATCCTCTAACCGTACGGCCACAGGCAGCTGTCAAATATAGGAGACTATTTAATCGCTACATTTTTATATATATATATAGAGAGAGAGACAGAGACAGAGAGAGAGAGAGAGAGAGAGACAGAGAGAGAGAGGGGGAGAGAGAGCGACAGACACACAGACACAGACAGACAGACAGACAAATAGAGAGTCAGAGAGACAGAGAGGCAGAGGCAGGGAAAAAGAAAGAGAGAGAGTGAGAGAGAGAGAGACAATGAAAGAAAGAAAGAGATAGGGAGGGAGAAAAAGAAAGAGAGAGCAAGAAGGAAAGAGAGGGAGAGAGAGAGAGAGAGAGAGAGAGAGAGAGAAAAGAGAATATTTTAAATTTAAACTAGAAATTGCCATCCCGTTATTTGAATGTTAACTACACTTACAGACATAATTCGTAGGCTACCCACGAATTATGTAACAGTTTTAATAGATTTCTTTTTTTTTTCTGCGATTGTCATTAATATCTTACGAAGCTGCTTTTTCAAACATGAATTCTTTTAACGCAATTGAAAACAATTAACATTGTGTAGAATTCCATTCTACCTGTAAGATGAATGAAGACTCATAAACATGGACTGGAGAAACTTCCTGAATTACATAAAAACGTGATGAATATATGAGCGAACGATGATTTAGCCAATTCCCCGGACGGTTTTATAATCAGTTCTTGGCGTTGGCCGATAGGGAATCATTAAACGGATACTAATAACATTCTTCAAATCTTGGAGAGAATGATTCCAGCAGAACCTGGAATACATTTTTCTTTGCAGAAAACATTTGGGATTCTTTCTTTCTTTTGCCACCAACGTGTAGATTTACACAAAAAAGCTTGAATATGAAGTATGTGACGAATTCTTTGGACTGGTAACCTAGTGTAAGCTATGATGGGGTTTTTGGGGGTTTTTTTGTTTGTTTTACGGCATATCAACCTCAGTGGGTCATTTAATGCCGATAAAGTTTTGAAATAAATCAATTCTTAATGGATAATACAATTTTTTTATAAATACATTTTTCTATTTAACCCATAGATGGGACCCTAACAGGTACTACCACTCCGGGTCAGAGTGGACCAGGGAGCAATGGTGATGAAGGGGTGCTCCACATTCCCCAAACCTCCAGAACTGGAACCTCACCATCAGATAGAGTCATTCCCAGAACATGTAGACCCGCAGCCACCGCCTTCTAGCACCCATATGATAAAAAGGGGTTGGGGCTTGCCATAAGGGCAATAGTGTAAGGTATGAACCCTCTCATCTTCTCTGTATAGGTTAAATTAAAGGCCTCACTATAAAAAAGGCATGAAACAGGCGATACCCTGCATACGGAAGCAGACTATGTGGATGATCTGGAACTTTGTGCAAATACACATGCGCAAGCCAAATCCTTGCTACACACACATACACACACACACACACACACACATATATATATATATATATATATATATATATATATATGAATAAACTCCGAAGAAAATTTCCTAAACAACAAAACAGAAATTTTTCGAGCATGCCCACACAGGAAAAAAATTTTAATATGGAATTGGTCTAACCAAAACCTCAGACCGCCATAATTAAGAATTCACATATAAATAGACACACACAAACTAAAATAAATATAAAAATAAAATAAAATAATATAAAAAATAAAAAAATAAAAAAGGAAAAATTTTAAATCACCATAAAACACGAGAACCCAATGACGACAAATAGTGATGCCGATGAATGACGAAAGCAAAATGCAAGAACGATTAACGGATCACGTAAACACGAGCCAAAAGTTTAAAAACTGTCCATTTTTTCAAAAAGTCAACGCCTCTGACGAACGAATAACACCGAAAAGTGTTATTCAGAAAACCAAATAGTAGGACCGACTTTTCATTTATATTATTAATTATGATATATATATATATATATATATATATATTATATATAATATAAATAAATAAAGTATCCACAGACACGTGTTTCGAGGTATCACCTCTCATCAGTGTGATTATACCGTTTAACAGCTACCTTTGGCCGGGTTCGATATCCAAATGAAATTTCATTCGCCAATCCTCTTACCCGTACGGCCATAGGCAGCTGTCAAATATAGGAGACTATTTAATCGCTACATTTCTAAGCGGAAATGAATTCACTTAAAGGCCTCAAACTTTATGTATACAAAGCGAGGTTTAGCTGTACGCCGAATACGGTGAATTTGCAATTAAATTCCTTCTAATTAAAGTGCTCAACCAAATTGCGTATATCTAAATATGTTTGCGTGTATATATGTACATATATATGAGAGTGTGTACATATACATTATATATATATATATATATATTATAATATATATACACTCTCATATATATGTACATATATACACGCAAACATATTTAGATATACGCACACACATATATACACACACATTCTTATATATAAAACACATCTATATGTACACATACTCACATATTTATACATACACACACACACACACACACACATATATATTATATATATATATATATAATATAATATATATATTGATGTATACACATACATATAGCAATAGCATAATCTTTACAAATCACTGCCGTCCCTCACAATCCTATAACCCCACCACCAGAACCTTTCCTCTCATGAGCCCTCATATGACTCATCAAACCGGCTGCATTGCCCATACATACTTACAATATATACATATATAGCAATAGCATAATCTTTACAGATCAAGTGCCGTCCCTTACAATCCTATAACCCCACCACCAGAACCTTCCTCTCATGAGCCCTCATATGACTCATCAAACCAGCTGCATTGCCCATACATACTTACATAGCATACATATATAGCAATAGCATAATCTTTACAGATCAGTGTCGTCCTTACAATCCTATAACCCCACCACCAGAACTTTCCTCTTATGAGACCTCAAATGACTCATCAAACCCGCTCAGACCCACAAAGTTTGATGCAAATATGACATAGGAAGGACGCCCTTTCCAGTTGAATTAGATTAGATGGAGAAGACAGCACGGAACATTGGCTTCTATAAAACTGAGTTCATGTGTTTTAAAAATGAAGGAGGCATCACGACACTGTTCTTCTACAGGTATGGCTTTGATATTAAATAACACATGAAGGTTGGTATGCTGTTAAACAAAGAAACCAAACCAAACCTTACAGCACTTGCTGTTATTAAATAGTCATCCCTCTAATAACTAAAAAGGCTCATCACGGATTAACACTAGCGCAGGGTTTCTCACAGTGGTCTACATAGACCCACTGGGGTCAATAAAACAACTCAGAGGGACTGTAAGTATTCGAGGGTCTACAAGTGGTCTATGGAAACTACTAAGTCTTCTTAGTAATTAGAGGAAATTAATTCAACAAGAATTTTGGAGAACATGCTCATGTTGATATATTTTCAAAAGTTTAGTCCCAATATTTATGAACTTATCAAAAGTCCACAGCTTCACCCATCACATTAAGAAATGTGTTTCCTTGATAAGTTATTAAGTTAGTATTAAATATTTGCAGCCTCTTTTTTACATGTTATGCTTACTTTACTGTTTATTTTACGACTACTAGCAAATATAATGCACCCTCCGGGTAAGTATTTTTAAGTTTTTGATATATAAATA
>CM042170.1:19481165-19500667 GCA_023376005.1 Doryteuthis pealeii | reverse complement strand
CGACACACCACATATAAATATTGATATTGATAGAAAATATAATTTGTATGGAAACCAACAGACAGGCACGCCAGTGTGGACCGTTGAGCAAAAGATGTACATTGACCAACTCTGTGCAGATATTGGATGCTGTGAAGAGGACCTCTTGAGATCAATGATTGATAGGGTAGGGTTGGCTAGAGATTGTCATGGATATCCATGATTAAAATCCTACTTACCTTTAATTACAAATTAACTAACCAAGTGACCCTTCTCTTGTTCTTCCTTTGGTCAATTGAAAATGTTTACTCCAGTTTAAATAACTTATTTGGACTGTTTGGGAAAACTTTAAATTAGTGAAATAATGTTATCATGTGATTTTTTCCAACAATATAAACCGAGCACAATGGGTGACCCAACGGGTCACGTATTTTCTAGTATATATATATATATATATATATATATATATTATATATATATATATAATATATATGTGTGTGTGTGTGTGTGTGTGTAAATATATATATATATATATATATGTGTGTGTGGTGAGTATATATATGTGTGTGTGTGTGTGTGTGAATATATATATGTGTGAATATATATATATATGTGAATATATATATATATGTGAATATATATATAGATAATGTAGATATAAAGTTAACGGTGCTTGGTAACTCAGTTTCTTGCGGCCCCCTCCGATCAATCGGCTGGTCACGTCAAGCCCTAGCACCTATATGATTGCCCCAACCCCTTTTTATCATATGGGTGCTAGTGTTACATAATTATTGGATCCCTAATGCTTTTATAAGGTATTGTAGAAATCATTATGGCGATTAGTACAGCTGATGGCCTCGAGAGTGAGTGACAGCGTTTGACCTCACTCTGACCTTGCTTTCTGGGGATAGACCGTGAGAACAGGGACCCCCATAGAAAGCCCTCTTCCGGTTTAAGGATACTAAGTAAGTAAGAGTCAGTTAGAACTTAGAAGCCGAGCTAGCAACATGTAAGCCTCATCTGCGCAGATTGTCTGGGTGGGGATTTGGAATAAAGTAACATCAACATAAATCGAAGTCTTCTGTTTATTACTAAAAACTAACAATGACACAGGGCTTCTGATAAGGAATGATCCCCAACAGAAACCAGACTCAGAATTCTCAATAGAAGACCAGACGAGACCTTAGAAGATATACCAGACCAAGATAGATGATAGACCAGAAGCAAAGCCGGCCAGAAGAATAGACGACCAGAGTAAGAAGTAAGAAAGGTATATAACATTATATAGATTTGGTAACGTGAAAAGACCAGTATATAACACTAGAAGGCGGTGGCTGCGGGTCTACATGTCCTGGGAATGACGTTAAACTCTATCTGATGGTGAGGTTCCAGTTTTGGAGGTTTGTGGAATGTGGAGCACCCCTTCATCAGTATTGCTCCCTGGTCCACTCTGACCCGGAGTGGTAGTACCTGTTAGGGTCCCATCTATGGGTTAAATAGAAAAATGTATTTATAAACAAAATTGTATTATCCATTAAGAATTGATTTATTTAAAAACTTAATCGGCATTAAATGAGGTTGATATGCCGTAAAACAAAACAAAACAAAAAACAAAATCAGTTTCTTGCTCATTTGTTTACCAAATCCTGATATAGATAGATAGATAGATAGATAGATAGATTTGTTCTTTTTTTTTTTTTTTTTGTTTTTTTAGGAAGATTTTACATTATGTACTGACATTTGATAACTCCGTTTCTTACCTATGTAATTTCCAAATCTTTTATTTAGCAGTTTTATGTCAGCAACATGGACGGATAAATCAGGACAATCATCATCATCATGTCGCGCATGCAGCACGGATATCCATGACAATCTCTCGCCAACCTTCCCTATCATTCATTGCACCTGGGAGGTCCTCTGCGGAGCAACCAGCATCGTCGCATAGTTGGTCAATGTAGATCCTTGCTAGGCGCTTCACATTTGCATGGCGCTTCACATTTGCATGTCCATGTGTTGGCTTCCACAGGAGAACGTCGCTTATGAGCTCATCCTTGCTTCTTCAGCAGTGTCCTGCATGCCTTGACCGTCTCACTCGGATAGTTTGTGAGATGGCGGGCAAGTGACTGTACAGCTGCTTCCTTGTGGGGTGCTGTTTCCACGACTTGTTCAAGACTGCACGCAGCATTCTTGTGCAGCTCCCGTGTAGCTTATTCTCAAGGCGTTAGGGTCCAAGTGATGCAGCCATATAGCAGCACTGATACAACCACAGCCTGAGCCGAAGTCAGTCTTTGAGTTTCAAGTAACTAATGATAATCAGTTGTTAACAATTATAGCTTCAAGTAGCCATTCACATTCAGTATCATCAGTAATCATGTTGTCCTAATCCATTGTCTTCACAGGTATTGTCAATGGGATGGATGTGCTTGGTGCAGGGATATCAGCTTGTAAAAATCATGATGGAAATCACTGAGAATAAGTCGTAGATCCCCACGTTCAGTAATCCACAGCATGTGGTAACTTGTGTACCACTGTACGTATTGTGTACAGGCGTCAAGCAACCATTTTGACTTTTGACTTTTAACTCTGATTTCGGACAACGTAAAATAACTATACACTCGTTTATAATTATTATGTCAGTTTTATTCTGTATAAACTGCATACGTGTTCCTATACCTTACTATTTGAATAGGTTTTGTACAGACGTCAAGCAAACGATCAAACTTTTGACTCTGATTTCGGACTACATGAAATAACTATGCACTCGTTTATAATTATTATTTTAGTTTTATTCAGTATAAACTGCATACGTCTTCCTTTATATTAGTATTCATGACACATATTTTGTCACTGTTACCCTCCATCGCCCCTTTTACCTCAACTCCCCTCAGATCTGAAGAACGAGTTGGTTTGTTACGCAGTGGGGATCATTTAAGAATGGTGCGTAGAAGCAGGAAGGGAACTTAGAATTTAGGTTCTAGTTTTGAAGGAATCAGAGATATCTCCAAGATGGCTATTTCTTCTGGGGACTATGGCTAACATGGGGATAAATAAAGACGTCTGAAAAATATACAAATCTTTGAGTTCGTTATTAAAAATCACAACGAACACAGAGATGAGAAAGTCCCAAGAAGTCACGAGGGAGCAGACCAGAAGAACAGAAAGGAAACCAGCCTAACATAAAGTGTTGTAATGGAATATTCCACACACACACACACACTCTCTCTCTCTCTCTCTCTCTCTCTCTCTCTCTCTCTCTCTCTCTCAGCCATGTGGTCTGACTATATATATTGTGAGGACGACATTATGATGGACTGGCTTCGAGGAATAGTAGCATGCATCACTATTCCTTGCCTGTCTTATTGTATCTCTCTGCAATAAAACCCTCTATCTTAAAGCTTACCAATGTGTTGACTGGTCCTTCCACTCGACTACAACATTGTCTGATTGTATCCCTTTTTAAGGACACAACAGTGGCACCGAGGATGAGAAAATTAGAAACAAGGGGAGGTGTTGTAATAGAATATTCCTCTCTCTCTCTCTCTCTCTCTCTCTCTTCTTCTCTCTCTCTCTCTCTCTCTCTCTCTCTCTCTCTCTCTCTCTCTCTCTCTCTCTCTCTCTCTCTTATCCATGTGGTCTGACTATATATATAGTGAACACGGTATTATGCTGGGCTGGCTTCGAGGATTAGTAGCGTGTCTCACTATTCCCTGTCTATCTTATTGTATCTCTCTGTAATAAAACCCTCTATCTTAAATCTTACGAATGTATTGACTGATCCTTCCACTCGACTACAGCCTTGCCTGATTGTATCCCTTTTTAAGAGATTGTATCTCTCTCTCTCTCTCTCTCTCTCTCTCTCTCTCTCTCTCTCTCTCACCCGTGTGGTCTAACTATATATATAGTGAGCACGACATTATGCTGGACTGGCTTCGAGGATTAGTAGCGTGCCTTACTATTCCTTTTCTGTCTTATTGTATCTCTCTGCAATAAATCCCTCTATCTTAAATATACGAACGTGTTGACTGGTCCTTCCACTCGACTACAACCAGCCTAACATAGAAGAGATAGCAAGGATGTCCGATCAACAGAAGATAAAAATAAGTATAATAATATATGAAGAAGGAAAGGGATAAATGCAAACAGCCTTGTCCAGGATCAAAAAGAAAATAAACAAATGCCTCATTTTCGTTAAGAGAGGGTGGGCAAGAATTGTGTCGCATCCTGTTTGTTTTACAGAGCTTGAGAAAATACATACACTACCGTTTATTCATGAGTGGTCACAAATATGAATACTGGTTTTGTTGAAGAGAGATGCAATAAGATATACAAGTAATAGTGAGGTACGCTACTAATCCTCGAAGCCAGTCCAGTATAATGCCGTGCTCACTATATATATAGTCAGACCACATGGTCGAGAGAGATTGTGGAATATTCCGTTACAACAGAATCAAAACAGAATAATCCATTACATATCTGAGGTGATGACAGGGTGTTATACGTGTAAGTACTAGCGTATTAATATATAGATTCATTCAGAAAACAGATACAAGGGTTCAATTAATACAAATCTAAATGACAATCATCCGTAGGTTGCAGGTTCAACCCTGGCCAAGGGCACCAGTAGCATAGAATACTTAACACAGTTTAACTCTTGTACCCGGTCATAGTTAAGGGAATGAGAATAGGCTACCACAGTGGATTGAGTAAAGTGTTCGGTTCAGAACTCTGTGAAGGCTCCCGATTACGAAATGTAGGCTTCCGAGTTCGACAAGAAATTTCCCGAATTTGAAGAGAAGGTTTCCGAGTTCGACAGGAAACACCTGAGGAAGGCCAGAGGGCACACCAGTCTAAATTTTGTGTATATAACAATAAATATGAGGACAATAGTACGAATAATCCAAATTTTATTGTGTGTTCAATATCTGTTTCGCTTAGCTCTCATTTTAAATTGATAGGAACATCTGTACACTGTTTTTCTTTCTGTTATGTTTTTGGAGAAAGCTAAAAATAAATCAGAAATCAATTAAATTTATACATAAATTGCAGCACTTACTTTATAGAATTTATTTTTTTATTTTTAGACAGCTGCATAATTCTGGTTACATTATTTCAATGCTGTAGAATTCGGTAATAAATAATGCCTAACAATATCCATTTTTATTGTATAATGTTCCACAAAAAATTGTAAAATCTTTGTTTTAAAAGAAAGTGTTAGGAGTATAATTATTTATGTGTGATATTATATCTTTAATCAGGTGGAGTCATTGTGTGACTACATATTTAGTCCTAGACTATTCTTGATAAAAACTTGTGATTTCAGGGAAATTACACCCTTCACCATGATTAGGGGGTTCAACATTTTCACAATTGTAATTTTTAATCTATAATTAGTGATCACACAAATTAGACTCATATGATATATATATATATATATATATATATATATATATATATATATATATATATATATATCTTATTATAATGGAGATTGTGTGTTTTTCTGTCTGTAACCGAAACTATATTACTATACAAGTCACAATTCCCTTTGTTATTTACATCATATTTTCCATGATTTTATTTTTATTTAAACCTCAGTTATTAATTAAATTGTTTTACATTATCAATACTGTTGACTATGTCTACATATTAATAACATGCAATTGTATTTATATATACAACAAAATAGCGGTTTACAGTGTGAATAGGAAGGCTAATTTGCATATTGATCTTAAAAATTTGATTTTAATAAATATCTGCTTAATATTATTGATTTCTAATTGTTTGGTTTTATCTTAATGAATATAAGCAAAAATCTCGGGGATAAATCTTAAAAGAAATCCCTGAACAAGAAGAAATAACTGTAATATTATTCTTTACTTCCTATTTTAACTAAATAGTAAATTAGGAAAAGTTACCAATGAAAGACGGGAGTAACGGAAATTGATGGAAGAGTTAGTTTCAAAGTTGTTCTGTTTTGTAATCATACCCCCTCTGTTTCAAATCTTTTTATCTGTATTCTTATTCAGTTTCATTAGCCTTTCTAATTTAATATGATATTTTATTAATAAAATTGTTTTACATTATTAAGACTGTTGACCATACCTACATATTATTAACATGCGATTGTATTTATATATACAAAATATAACAGTTTACAGTGTGAATGGGAAGGCTAATTTGCATATTGATATTAAAAATTTTATTTTAATAAATATGTGCTTAGTATTATTGATTTCTAATTGTTTGGTTTTATCTTAATGAATATGAGCAAACATCTCTCCAATAAATCCATTAACAATATTAACAGTAATTCTATTCTTTACTTCCTTATTTAACTAAATAGTTAAATTATGAAAATTTAGCAATGAAAGACGGGAGGGAAGAAAAAGCAAGTTTTAGTTGTTCCCCCTCTGTTTCAAATCGTTTTATCGGCATCTTATTTAGTTTCATTAGCCTTTCTAATTTAATACAATATTTTATTTCATTAAAACTTAAATACTTGCACCCGGAGGGTGCATATATTTGCTAGTACTAAAAATAAATCCGAAATCAATGTTTGTTTTTAAATGAACAACGAAATCGTACTGGACAGGTTTTGATGCTGGTTGTTGTTTTTTTTTTAAAAGGCCGAAGGAAAAAATGTTTTATTCTTTTGGATTTTTTGTTTTACAAATCCTTTCATTATGATATTACTGTCGGCAATTCTCGAAGAATTATCCGAAGAACAAGCAACAAAAACATGTCATCTAAAGAATTAGAAAACAATAAACAAAAAAAAAGGAAAAATCTTCGAGGGCAAAAAGAGGAGGGCAAGAAATATTGATTGAATATGAAATCACTGACCTTAGAAAGCAACAAGAAAATTGGGGATATGATTGCTGGCATATTGGACAATTATCGTTTGAGTGCAAAACGCTTTCGCGTTCGGGGAGTTGTCGGGGTTGGTGCGGGAGGGAAGGTGTACGTTCGAGTTCGTGCTTCTGTTGTGTCCGTGTGTTTATAGAAGAGGGAAGAAGGGGAATGTGATGATAGAAATGATAAGGGGTGAATATTTGTGCATGTGAAGGAATCCAGCGTTAGAATATCTTTTATTGTCAAGAGGGTTTAAAGATGCTTACTGAGTTTGTATATGTTTCGAGATTGAAGCTGTATTTAGCAAGATAGAAATGAAGAATACATGGAACGTTAAATTCTTTAGAATACAAGGTGTGTCAAAAAGTACAAAAAAATCTCGATAATTTTTTGACACATTTTGTATATATATATATATATATATATATATATATATATATATATCCAAATGTCCAGGGAAGAAATCTTCCTTACGACACAAGAGTTTTATTTTAAAAAACCTGTCGCAGTTTGAGAGCTCAATGTGTGCTCTTAATGTTAGAGTCACAGAGCAAATATAAGTAAGGGAATAACAAAAGACTTAGAGATTTAGCGTTATAGTCTATTTCAGGGTGCTTAGACAAAGTGTCTAACTCTCCCGACTCATCAGATGCGAATGATGAATTCTTTATTACTTTAAAGGCATTTGAAAACAGATTTTTATTTTTTTAAGTTTTAAATTTTATAGTCCTGTGATATGAATTTCAAACGAAATTCCTAACGAGAGTTAGATACTTTGTCTAAGCTCCCTGAAATAGCCTATAAAGCTAAATCTCTAAGTCTTTTGTTATTTCTTTACTTATATATATATATATATATATATATATATATATATATATATATATATATATATATATATATATGAGTGTGAGGAAATGAATCCGACGGTATATGTATAGATAAAATCATCATCAGAGCATAATGATAATTAGGTTCGTTTTTAGATGTAAACGTGACGTAGCGAAAGAGCGAGACGCAGCGAATGAACGTGACGAAGCGAACGCACGGGATACACACTTTTAGGGAAAACAATATTTCCAGTTTGAATTCAAATTATTTTCTGTATCTCTCTTGAAGAATCCGGATTAAAAACATTTATATCTAAAAACGGACCCAATTATCATTATGCTCTGATGATGATTTTTAATAAATCGAAATATTGTCAATATCAGCAATGAAAAAGATTTAAAAATATATTCATTTTAACAACAAAGTGTGTTTTTCACATCTTTTTATCTCTCTCTCTCTCTCTCTCTATATATATATATATATATATATATATATATATATATATATGCACACACACACACACACACACACACACATATATATATATATATATATGTCAGGTTTATCTCAAATCGTTTGATTTTTGTTTAATTAATTAATTATATCCCTTAATCAGTAGAAATCAATAACTAGATTTAGTGTGTTTCTTAGTTATAGGGATATTTAGGTATATGCAAGATTTCGAAGCTGAGTGACATCCCTTTTTTGAGTTATACGTCGACACGTACATGCCAAACTTTCCCTTATATATATATATATATATATATATATATATATATATATATATATATATATATATATATATATACAAATTTAATTGATTTTTTACAAAACTCAAATTTCAAAACAAATTTCCATACCGTACAATTATAGGGATATTAAGGTATATGCATGATTTCGAATTTGGGTGACATTCATTTTCTGAGTTATACGTCGACACGTACATACCAGACTTTCTTTTATATATATATATATAGATATTGGTTTGGTATTTGGTTTTGTTGCTCGGCTAACTTTGGTGCATCATAGTTACCTCATTTTTCTTTACACATATGATAGCCTTCAAAACCAAACACCAAAGCAATATAAACACACTGCTTCAAGCACATTATAAAACTCTTATATATAATATATATATATATATATATATATATATATATATATATATATATATGAATAAGATATAATGAAAAACAAACGATGTTTACAACTGAAATAGGCTCATCAGAAGAGAAAGTGTGCAAACCGTTTCGGGGCCTAATTCTCTTGACGGTTTAAAAAGCAACACTCGACCCATCCTCAACTAATATGAGGACCCTATTGCATTATAATGTATCAACCGCACGTGGGTCGGTCATCAACAAAAATATAAGACGGGAAAAAGACCGTTAGTAAAAACAGAACGCTGCTAGTCAAACGTTGGAATTAATCAAAAAAAAAAAACAAAAAAAATTTGTGCTGTCTGTATTAAAAATAATATCAATTTTATTTAAAAATAAAATGAATTCCATTTAAAAATAAAATGAATCTCATTTTCAATTTTGAAAATAATCAGAAGCATTATAGTAATGAAATAAGACTCA
The DNA here is from genome assembly GCA_023376005.1 of Doryteuthis pealeii. Classification (NCBI taxonomy): domain Eukaryota; kingdom Metazoa; phylum Mollusca; class Cephalopoda; order Myopsida; family Loliginidae; genus Doryteuthis; species Doryteuthis pealeii. Next base: position 19,491,425 of record CM042170.1, on the reverse strand, counting down.
AAAAAGTCTGATGTAAAGTCATAGAAAAGTGTATATATATATATATGTAATAATCTCCCGTCGATTTTCGACGTATGAGGGTTCATGCACACAATGAACTCCCACACAGGGATTTGTTTATAGTGGTGAAGGATGGTGTTGGACCATCCACACTTTTTGGCACAGTCGATAGGAAAGAATTGGTGCATCAAAGGTTGCCACAAACCCAATCAACGAGTGACCTCAGGAATTTTGAATTCAGAGTTATCCCTCTCCTAGACTGGTTAACTACCCAAGGCTGAAGGGCCCAGTCTGCCCTACTATTTAACCCATAGCTGGAGGGAGAATATATGGATTCATACCTTTCCCAAGGGTATATATATATATATATATATATATATATATATATATATGAACAAATAAATTCATATATAATATATATATATATATATATATGCTCCATAAATTTGGTATGAGCTCTCGATAAGTGGTGATTTAAATTAACTCTCACTACTAGCATATAAGCAATGATCGTTTCCCCGGAAACTTGATCTTTCTGTGACCGTAAAATATATAAACAAACCTATGTATTTAATAGTTTAAAAACACCAGCTTCGCTACAGCAGCTGTCAGTGGCCGAAGGGATAAGATATCAAGCTGGCAAACCGTCAGTCGGAGTTCGACCCTAGCCAAGGATAGTTGTTGTGTCTAGCCACACTGAAGAGGCGTGAAACATTGAAACACGTGTCTGTGGATGTCTTATTAATATATATATATATATATATTATATAATACATACCAACCTCTCCCGCACGAGCGGGATGTGACACTAGATGAATGTATTAAGCAGAGTTTAACAGGTTTTAATTCCTAGTTTTCTTTCTCCAAGACTGGTTGCCTAAGAACGTAGCCTATCCTACTATCTACCCATAGCTGGAGAGAGAGAGAGAGAGAGAGAGAGAGAGAGAGAGAAAGAGGAGAATTGGATGCATACCTTTCCCACGGGTATTAGTGAAATGCAAACATGCTCGTCCAGGATTATATTTATATAATCATGGACGAGTATATTTGCATATATATATATATATATATATATATATATATATATATAGAGAGAGAGAGAGAGAGAGAGAGAGTTAGAGATAGATATGTGTGCGTTGGCTTGTGTATGTGCATGTTCATTTATGCATGTGTATGTGAAAACATAATCTTTATATATATATATATATATATATATATATGTTGACATTATTATAATTTGAATTTCTCTGCAGCGCGTGATCGTAATTCCGCTGTCCCTAATCACTCGCATCACGAAAAACGGATCTAGATCTACCGCGTTTTGATTGGTCAAAAATCTTGGGAAATATTCTCGTCACGTGACTATTTATGCCTTCTACTATTTTTTTTTTTTTTTTTTTTTTTTACTTTCTGTGTCGCGTGGGCCGTTTTTCCATTTTCAGATTTAAAAAAAAAATTAAAAGACACAATAAAGAAATGATAATAATGCAATGAGCATTTTTGTTTTATTTTCATATCATTGAATATTCAAAACGAGGCAGTGAAAAAAAAATAGTTTAATTCTATCAAATAATTCTCGCGTTCCTTAATTGTACGACCCCTATCATCTTGCAACTCCATCTGGCTAAAAATGAGACCGTCCAAATCGTACCAGATGAAATGCAAATTTTGGATTTTACGGCATGTCAACCCTTGTTGGGTTATTTTATGCCGAAGGTTTGTTAGGTATTCAATTTTTGAAACACATGTTTAATCTATATGCAGAGATGCTGCCAGGTACTCGTTCTTCTTCACGGACGCATGAAAATCTAAAAGGACGCAGAAAAATCGTTTCCATGCGTCTCAGTATTTTTTTTCTTTCCCTACCATTTCCAGCTAATTGTAAATACATTTCAATATTTTCTTGGAAACGAATTACACTGTGTATGGTACAAGGTAGGGGTAAGACGGCTTTAGTCTTCATAGGTAAAAAAACAACTCTACAATTTATTAAGAAATTTCCCGGGGACTTTTTTAAATCGAGTCCGTGCGTCCCAGGAGGCACTAAATTAAAAAGCTATCATCATTAATGGGTATGGGTGACCGTAAGCAATCTGGTGCTTATGTTCCAAACTAAACAAAGCATAGTAAAAAAGGACGTAACTCTATTTGTTAACCTTTTCTGGATTCAATATTGATAATTATTGATAAACTCAGTCACAACATTTGGTGACGAGGATGAAACTAAGATGTTGTATTTGAGTTTATCAACAAACAATTGAATACAGAAAAGGCTTAAAAATATGGTTATTACATTTTGGTAAGAGGATGAGTCAAAAAGTAATGCAAAATTGTTTAGGACAGGTATAATTACAAACAAAGGAACATGTATCATACATAAAAATGAAGCTGGTCCTCTGTGGATCACATCCTTACTTCTCCACATAGGTGAGTCAAAAAGTAATTCCATTTTGTTTAGGATAGGTATAATTACAAACAAAGGAACATGTATCATACATTCTTTCTTTCTTTCTATTTTTCTTTAACAGTATGTTTTATCTATTCATCTATCTGTCCCAGTCTGTTCGTATCTATCTATCTATCTATCTATCTATCTATCACAGTATATTCTTATCTATCTATCTATCTTTTTTTCTTTCTTTCAATATATTTTTCTTTCACAGTATGTTTTATATATCTATCACAGTATATTCTTATCTATCTATCTATCTATCTATCTATTTATTTATCTCTATCTATCTATCTATCTATCTATCTACAGAATATCATATGAATAAATCCCAGTCTGTTTGTATCTATCTATTTATCTATCTATCTATCTATCAATCTATCTATTTATCTATCTCTATCTATCGAAATCTGTTCATATCTATCTATCTATCTATCTATCTAAATCTGTTCATATCTATATATCTATCTATCTATCTATAGAATATCACATGAATAAATCCCAGTCTGTTCGTATCTATCTATCTATCTATCTATCTATCAATCTATCTATTTATCTATCTCTATCTATCTATCGAAATCTGTTCATATCTATCTATCTATCTATCTATCTATCTAAATCTGTTCATATCTATCTATCTATCTATCTATCTATCTATCTACTACAGAATATCACATGAATAAATCCCAGTCTGTTCGTATCTATCTATCTATCTATCTATCGAAATATGCTCATATCTATCTATCTATTTATCTATCTATCTATAGAATAGCACATAAATAAGTAAACCCATAAACAATTTTAACAACAAATTCCTATCCTTCTAAACTAAAGATACCTGAATATTATAATTCCAAGAGGAAATCTGGAGGCTGGCATTATGTCATCTATAAAACGAGGCAGTAGTTCGTAGGCGGAACGAAAAAGGAAATGATCGAGATAGTTCGGAGCGATTTAATCAGGATAAAATAGTCTCTCTTGGATCTTTCCAGATAAGAATCTTTCTTTCTTCGGAACGGACTATAAAAATAAAGAGGTTAGCCAATGTTATGAAATCTTCAATTGTTTTATGACTCTTACACATACTTTTATTCTCTTAACTATCTTTTCGACTCTAGTTTTATTTAGATGTGTGTGTGTGTGTGTGTGTGTGTGTGTGTAAAATGAAACTGGAAATGAATCCGACGGTGTGTTAAAAAAATAAATAAAGGAAAGAAAGTATAGAATGGATAAAATAGGATATTTTAATCAATTTTACTTACACGTGTTTCGGTCAGGAGTTTATCCATGTGTACATTATTCAAACTATTATTATTTTTAAATAACCAAATGAAATGAAATAATAATAATAGAATAAATGTAGAAATGTTCCGCACACAAAGAAAATTCGACCTTCATCAGAGTAAATCCTTATTTGAAATAACGAATAATTTTCCAACGAATTTCATTTCAAATAAGGATTTACTGAAACCGAAACACGTATAAGTAAAATTGATTAAAATATCCTATTTTATCCATTCTATACTTTCTTTCCATTATTTATTTTTTCAACACACACACACACACACACACACACACACATATATATATATATATATATATATATATATATATATATATATATATATATATATATATATACAGAGCAGTCTCCTGTCTATAACTATGCTGAAATGTACATAATCAGTACTATTAACGCAGAGTACAGAGATCGACTTTTCTCGATTTGTTTACGCCTTTTTTTTAATTTTAAAAAATTACTGGGTGACCACCCCCCCCCCGAAAAAACAGAACCCAATTTTTTTTTTCGAGTCACCCTGTATATATACTATTACTGATGCATACTACCAGACCCCCAATTCTTTCTGTTGTTTTTTTTAATTTGGTCACCCTGTAGTATTAAAAAATAACACCGGACGATACTGATGTCTATCCGACGATTGTAAAGTCCATCACACATAAAGCCCTGGGTCATGGACAATATTTGACATTGAGATCATTTTAATATCTTAGGGTTTAGATCAAATATACTTAGTAAGGAGTAACTTTGTAAATAAATATTTCTGATGAGATATGTTGTTAAACAAGCTGCACACACGAAGCAAGTGTGTATTTTAGTTGAAATTCACATCTGTATCTATTTATCTAGTAATGCTCTATTACAGATATTGAGCACTTTTCTAATAACTTTTTACGTTGGATTACCACAGCTTTTTAAAGTATAATAGTGACAACGACACACAAACACACACACACACACACACACACACACACACATATATATATATATATATATATAATAAATAAGTAATCCACAGACACGTGTTTCGAGGTATCACCTCTCATCAGTGTGGTTATACATTAACAGCTACCCCTGGCCGGGTTTGAGACCCGAATGAACTTTCGTTCGCCAATCCACTTACCCGTGTGTCAAATATAGGAGAATATTTGACTGCTACATTTCTAAGCGGAAATGAATTCACTAGAGGCCTCAAACATTTGTAAACAAAGCGAGGGTTAGCTAGACGCCAGAACGGTGATTTTACAATTAAATCGCTATTTAAAGTACTCGACCAAAGTGGGAGTTTAGATAGATAGATAGATATATAGTAGATAAGTTAAGGGATATATATTTAAGTTTAACTTATTTAAGTCACTTGTACTTCGTTTAATCCAAGTCATTCACTAATTCATTCTTCACGTAAGATTTTTTGAAAACAAAATCTACGAATAAAAAAAGATAAATAAGCGTATCTGTGGTAGAAATAGTAAATTTTATTCAATAAAAATGACCCGAAGATCTCGCTGACGATTGTTAGTCAATTAGTGTCTATCTACTGAGCGTTAAAATAATTTCACGATTCACGAAACGCAGTCAAAAAGAAGAAAAAAAACGGTATCAAATTTTCCTTGACTTGTTCCGGAAAAATTGTCCTCTCGCATTCAAATCCACTCGAGACGCAATTGGTAAAGAGGACGAGCAATCACGATTTAACTCTTGTGACTTGGAGAGAGAAAAAAAATTAATTGTGTCTCATGCGGAAATGACACCAAAATTCCCATTAACCAAAACTTTGCGGCATCTAACGAATAAACTTTGTATTATTATTATTATTATTATTATTATTATTATTATTATTATTATTATCAAGGGTTTTCACACCCACCTAAGCTGGTGGTTCTCTGGAGGCTGAGTGACAGCAGGTCTTCTCAGATCTCCAGGACTCTTCTGTATGTTCTCAATTTTTTCTCTGATTTGCAAATTATTTTAGTCTGTTTTCTAAACATTTGGGGACCGTTTTAAGTGTGCCAACTACAATTCATAGGTTTTTCAATTCTTTTGAAAGGTCCAGGTATTTGTCTATCTTTTCGTTTTATTTCATCTTCACCCTGTGGTCTGCTGGGACGACAGAATCTACAAGTTAATTAGTTCTCCTTTTCGAGTTAATCAATATTAAGTCTGGTCTCCAGGCTGGTATGCGGAGATCGTCTTTATTTCAAAGCCCCAGAAAATGTTGTGCATTCAATTATCAAGAACAGATTCTGGTTTATACATTAGGTAGTTTTGTGGTATGGTCAAAATTTACTTTCTTTCACAATTCTCCGTGGATCACCTTTCTAACCCAGTTATGTCTAACCTTGTATTCTCATAGTGCTAGTTTGCTACATTCACCATTATTATTATTAGACGTGTGTGAAAATCTCGAATGGAGTGAAATAATAATAATAATAATAATAATAATAATAATAATAATAATAATAATAATAATTTGAAGGCAATTACAATGCGTATAAAAAATAAAAACAAAAAGATGTTATTTTTGTCTTATCGATTTCGAAGTAGAAACTTCATCATCAGAGGTTCGTATCAGAAATGTACGTTTTATTTTTTGTTTATACGCATTGTAATTGCCTTCAAATTATTAATATATTATAACATACTTAACAATGCTTCAAGCAAATTACCAATTACTTTTAATAATAATAAAGTTTTTTGTTAGATGTCGCAAAGTTTTGGTCAAAGGAAATGTTGGTATATTTTATTATTATTATTTTCACTCCTTTTGGGTTTTTCACATCAGCGTTAGCTGATGGTATTTCACTGGAGTCTGGGTGACAACAAGTCTCCTCAGATCTCCAGGACTCTTCTGAGTATTCTAGTCGATTGAAGCAGTGCAGTAGTCTGGACGGTCTCAATACTTCCTGATTTCTTTCTGATTTCTAGATCCTCCAGTCTTTTTTTCAAAGTTTATTGGTACCGTTCCAAGTGCCCCAACTACAATTGGTATCACTTTCACTCTCATATTCCACAGCTTTTTCAATTCTCTGGCAAGGTTCAGGTATTTGTCCATTTTTTTCATTTTCCTTCAGCTCCACCCTGTGATCTGCTGGGACCGCAAAGTCCGACAGTTGACACGTTCTCATTTTTTTGTTAATCAACACTAGGTCTGGTCTCCTGGTTGGGATAGTGTGATCCGTCTTTATCTCGAAGTCCCAGAGAATTTTATGCGTTTCATTCTCAATAACAGATTCTGGTTTATGCATATACCATTTTGTTGTATAGTCAAAGTTTAATTTTTTGCATAATTCCCAGTGGATCACCTTCCCAACCCAGTTGTGTCTAGCTTTGTATTCCCGTTTACTATTTAACAGCTTGGTTTAGATGTGGCATCAAAGCAGAAGTATGGGGCACCCAATGAGAATCGAACTCACTAACAATGGTCTGTAAATCTAGCTTGCTAACCATTACACCACGTGAGGTTATCATGGGTATAGTTATTTACTAAGCTTAGCTTAGATGTGGCACAAGGCCAAAAGTACGGGGCGCCCAGTGAGGTATATACAGACTTATATGTGTGTGTATGTGTATGACGTGTGTGTGACGTGTGTGCGTGCGCATGTGTTAGTCATCGCAACTCCTTGGTCATTAAAATGTATAGCCATTGTATATAACCATCGACCCTCGCAGAACCCCGCCCCCTACCCCACGCCTTACCCAGTTGGACGACGACGCCGCCCGCCGCCACCTGACCATTGCCTTTTCGCCCATTGTTTTGGTTCCTGCTTCTTCAGGTCAGTCCATATCTGTCTGTCTGTCTGTCTGTCTGTCTCTCTCTCTCTCTCCCTCTCCCTCTCACACACACATACATTCTCTCTCTCTTTCTCTTTCTTTCTTTCTTTCTTTATTTCTTTCTTTCTCTCTCTCTCTCTCTCTTTCTCTCTTCATTTTTATGTATTTCTCTTTCTCTCTTATTCTCTCTCGTCTCTCTTTTCTATTTTCTCTCTCTCTCTCGTCTTTCTTTTTCTTTCTCTTCGTCTCTCTCTCTCCCATCTCTTTTCTATTCATTCTTTATGTATTCCTTTCTCTCTAATTCTCTATCTCTCTCTCTCTCTCTCTCTCTCTCTCTTCATTTTTATCTTTTTTTCTCTTCTCTCTGATTCTCTCTCTCTTTTCTCTCTTCTCTCTTCTCTCTCTTTCTCTCTCTCTCATTCTTTCCTTTCTCCTCCATTTCTTTCTATTCCTTTTATGTATTTCTCTCTCTCTCTCTCTCTCTCTCTCTCTTCTCTCTCTCTCTCTCTCTCTCTCTCTCTCTCTTCTCGTTCTCTCTCTGTTTTTTCTCTGTCTCTTTTTCTATTCATTTTTATGTATTTCTCTTTCTCTCTTATTCTCTCTCTTTCTTCTTTCTCTCACACTCTCTCTCTTTCTTTCTTTTCTTTCTTTCTTCTCTTCTCTCTCTCTCTCTCTCTCTTCATTTTTATGTATTTCTTTCTCTAATTCCGTCTCTTCTATCTATCTATCTATCTACTCTCTCTCTTCATTTTTATGCATTTCTCCTTTCTCTCTCTCTCTCTCTCTCTCTCTCTCTCTCTCTCTCCATCTCCTCTCTCTCTCTCTTTCTCTCTGGAACAGGTGGCGCCATCTCCATCTCTCTAACTTATCAAGCCTCTTGCTGACTTCCTGTCCTAACTTTTGGACTACATCCTCTTTGTGGACACGGATTGAGTGGAGTGTGAGGGTGTGGAGTGTGAGGGTGTGGAGTGTGACGGGGTGGGGGGTGGGGCAGTGATGATGCCGATGTACTTACCCAGAAATAAAAAAGAGTAACTCGTTAGCATTAGTAGCGACTTGCTTCCTTTATTTACACCCACCCCAGCCCCCGTCTATTACTTACATGCAATTAGCCAGAGCACGCGCGAATGTAGGGTGTTAATATTTAACTGTTGTCCACACCCAAAAAACATTTACAGTGAAACTTCGGTTCTCGAACGACTCTCAATTCGAACTAAAAATATGCGCAAAAAAAGGCCTCAGTTATTTCTCTGAAATTTTTTTTTAGATGAGGCTTGATAATTAGTATTATTTAGATTATTCGGACTATTGTCCTCGTAGGAAAACAAGAGTCCTAGTTCGATACCGGCCCTCGCCAACTCAGCATATGAGTAGTACGGTGATCTGTGCGGTAAAGTAAGGAGCTGGTGGTAGGCGTTGCGCTCCACCTCAGAAGCTAAAATAATCTCCTTGGTATGGCGCTAGTGAAAAGGGGATAGACTCTCTCGCTGATCGACTGGTATCGACTTTAGGCCACCCCGACAACTTTACTTACGTTTTTACTAATTGTTATCTGTACAACGTTTCGGTCGATATGCCCTCTGGCCATCTTCAGGTATTTCTTGTCCGACTCGGGAACCTTCTTTTTGAACTGGGCTCCCGATTACGATAAGAAGGTTCTCCATTACGACAATAAGGTTCCCGATTGAAATACTAGAAGAAGGCCGGAGAGCACATTGGCTGAAACGTTGTACAGATAACAATGAATATGAGGACAAGAGGCCGAATAATCCAAATAATACTAAAGGCCTCAGTTGTCGAACAAATTTTCGAACTTTGAATATCTCCAATATCAAAAAGCTCTATACTCATATTAATCATGTCGTGTAATGGTTAGCAAGGTAGATTTACAGAAAGAAAGATATAGTGAGGAAGAAAGAAAGAAAGAAAGAAAGAAAGAATATTGTAGATAGAAGGAAGATATAAAAAATATGGAGAGAAAGAAGGAAAGGAAGTGATTGAAAGAAAAGAATATAGTGAGAAAGAAAGAAAGAAAGAAAGAAAGAAAGAAAAGAGAATATTGTAGAAAGAAGGAAAGTATTTTTAAATGGTGAGAAAGAAAAGGAAGGGGAAGTGAAAGAAAAGAAAGAAAAAGAAAGAAAGAAAGATATAGTGAGGAAGAAAGATATATGAGAAGAAAAGAAAGAAAAAAAGAAAAGAAAAGAAATATTGTAGAAAGAAGGAAGATAAAACAATATGGTGAGAAAGAAAGGAAAAGGAAAGTGAAAGAAAGAAAGAAAGAAATAAGAAAGAAAGAAAGAAAGATAATAGTGAGGAAGAAAGAAAAGATATAGTAAGAAAGAAAAGAGAAGAAAGAAAGAAAGAAATTGTAGAAAGAAGGGAAGATAAAACAATATGGTGAGAAAGAAAAGGAAAAAAGAAAAGAAAGAAAGAAAGAAAGAAAGAAAGAAAGAAAAATACAGTGAGAAAGAAAGAAAGAAAGAAGATATAGTGAGAGAAAGAGGTTAAATCCTACTTAACGGACCTAAATTCCACCGCCGAAAAAAATACCAAAAATCAAGGAGTTAACTGAATTTAATGAAATTTTCATTGTTGATATATTAATGAATAAAATATATAATGCACCAGTAATTTTATTGAAAAACTTTTACATTTTTTTCAAGTCAGTTAACTTTGAACCACGTATGTTTGTGAATTTGTATTACGCCTCAAAGATACGTGATTCAAAGTTAACTGACCT
>CM042170.1:19473665-19476165 GCA_023376005.1 Doryteuthis pealeii | reverse complement strand
TTCTTATCGATCCCTCCAACACAAGGTAAATTCCCTAAGTAGAGTTTAAAAGGTTCGAATTCAGAGTTTTTCTTCTCCTATGCTGATTGTCTAACCAAGCTTAAACAGCCAAGTCTGCCCTACTATTTACCCATAGCTGGAGGGAGAATAGTTGGGTTTCCAAAGGGCATTAGCACTATGTGAAATACAAACTTTTTCGTCCAATATTTGAACACGTGTCGCCAAGTCCATTTCCTAGAAAGGTAACCATTACACCATGAAACAGAACGCAATTAAACCGTACAGTCGTGTGAAAATTGGGGCTCTTCGTATAAATGCGTCCTGGCCTCCTGCCCTAATAAACGCTAAGCGATGCCAGCTCAATAAAATTTAAAAAAAACAACCTGAACTACGATTGAAGTCCCTAGCTGAAGCGGTGCCTGCTGAAGAATCAATACGAGCTTAAGGCATTCCCCCCCCCAGTCTTTTCTCGATAAGTAAATGTAAATATTTTAAACACCCCCCCTCTTTAAATATTTTTTTAGCGGTTTGAAGGCATTTTTATCGATAAATTATTTTTTAGTGGTTCGAAGGCGTTAAAAGTAAGCCACTAACAAGGTTTTTTATCGACAAGTAAACGTAAATATTTTAAAAATAAATACGACCTAGTCTCGAAAATTAACCCTAACACTAACCCTAAACCCTAAACCCTAACCTAAACACGAAAAACCACGAAAAATATTATAAATAAAAATGCCTTCAAACAGCTAGGGCCTTAAATAGTGGGTGTTTTTTCAATCTGTAATCGAAACCATATAACTAACCAAGTCACACTTCCCTTTGTCATTTACGTCGCATTCTCCATGATTTTATTTTTATCTAAACCTCAATCATCAATAAAATTGTTTTACATTATTAATACTGTTGACGATGTCTACATTGTATTTACCTCGTACCCCACTTGTACGGGTTAGGCACAAAGGCCCTATTAACGTGGGACCACCCACAAACCGAAGCTCATGGGTGGCGGTGAAAATTGCGTCGATCCAGTCGGCATTCCCCCTCAAGAGGGGGCGGTATTGCCTCGCAATGTTGGGCGGGGCTGCATGGCAACCCCTTTAAATCAAGGGGCAGGTGTTGCCTGGGGGATGGCCCCCTGGGATCGACGGCAATTTTATTTATATATACAACAAAATAGCGCTTTACAATGTGAACGGGAGAGCTAATTTGCATATTCATATAAAAAAATGATTTTGATAAATTTGTGCTGAGTATTATTGATTTTTAATGTTTGGTTTTATTTTGATAAATATGAGCAAAAATCTCGGGCATAAATCTGAAAAGAAATCCATCAACAAGAATAAATAACTGTAATGTCATTCATTACTTCTTAATTTAATTAAATAGGAAAAATTAGCAATGAAAGACGGGAGTGATGGAAGTGTAAGTTTCAGTTGTACTACTTTTCGATTATACCTCCATCTGTTTCAGATCGTTTTATCTGCATTCTTATTTAGTTTCATTAATCTTTCTAATTCAATATAATATTCTATAACATTAAAACTTAAATACTTTCACCCGGAGGGTGCATATATATGCTATTTTTTAATGTACAAATAAAAATCAAATTATAAAAAATGGACTTACCTCACTACTCTTTAAATGCAACATATCCGTGGTGACCTTGTCATTATGATAGGATTTAAGTTTGTAATATTTGGCGGGACTTGAACCCCTCCTCTCCGGTGAGCTACGACAAACATTCTCGCTGAACAGACTGTGTCGGCTACCGCTCCTTGAACGGCTTTTATTCGTTCCGTTTATTATTTCGGCTACTTTCTCAGACTTCTCGACAGACACCTCGGATTGAGTCGCCTTTGCGCTAACGCTCACGCTTTGGCCTTGACTGTTGCCGTTGACACCGTTAGTCTTGCATCGTTCCTGTTGATCGTTCGATACCTGTGCATACGAACCACTGTGCACAGTCACGTCTCCTTTGACAATAACCTGAATGTGATCCTGTTCCTGGAGAATCTCGATGCTTCTCCGCGTCTCGCTGTTTCGATCGGCCAGCTGACCCTCCTCTTTCACGCTAACCTCTCCCCCACCGCCGCCACGACTACCACCAACACCACCGCTGCCTACCCCGCCGGAAGGAATAGTGGTCAGCGTGATTTTCGGCGAGCCGTTGCTGCCGTCTTCGAGTATGGTCTCCTTGCCGCCGGTCTTACCGGTACCTACATTGCCGTTCGCCACGTTCTTCTGGGTCTGCGTGCTGACGTCGTTACGTTCGTCGTACGGGAACGGCGGCACCCCGTTCTGTATGACGTCCATGATGTCGTCGCACGTTCGGGACTTGCTCTTCGTCGTCAGCCGCTCGATGCTCACGTAGTGCTCCTTTTTTGGCGACGAGCTGTTCCGCTTTGAATCGCCGTGGTAGAGACGTCGCAGGCTGTTCATCGACGACGACATGGACGGCGAGAAAGAGCGCTTGAACTTAGTGAGCATCGATTCGACGGCC
>CM042170.1:19443665-19468665 GCA_023376005.1 Doryteuthis pealeii | reverse complement strand
CACTGACACCTTTGATATGTTGTTTTTTTACTTAATAATTAAGCCGTAACAGTGATAACATTTTAAAAGATTGAAATAAACGAATGCAAAGTTTTGAAGAACGATATTTTGTGTGGTAGTTTTTTTAATGTTGATTTGTAACTTTTGAAATATGGGAGATGTTACAGTTCCAAAATTGATCTACCCTAAATGTGCGAACTGGGGAACTTACCAAGGGTGATGACCAATAGGGACGGATGGCCAGTGAGAGTGAAAATCTTTTGTAAATTTTTAAATTCAAAATTTAAAATTTAAATAAATCCCTAAGTAGGCCTGAGCCTATTCTAATAGTGACCATTGAATTCAGAGTTTTCCTTCTCCTTGACTGGTTGCCTAACCAAGGTTTAAGAGCCCAGTGAAATAGATCACTAAGTAGGCCTGAGTCTATTCTAGTAGTGACCAGGTTTGAATTCAGAGTTTTCCTTCTCCTAGACTAGTTGCCTAACCAAGGTTAAAGAGCCCAGTGAAATAGATCACTAAGTAGGCCTGAGTCTATTCTAGTAGTGACCAGGTTTGAATTCAGAGTTTTCCTTCTCCTTGACTGGTTGCCTAACCAAGGTTTAAGAGCCCAGTGAAATAGATCCTAAGTAGGCCTGAGCCTATTCTAGTAGTGACCATTGAATTCAGAGTTTTCCTTCTCCTTGACTGGTTGCCTAACCAAGGTTTAAGAGCCCAGTGAAATAGATCACTAAGTAGGCCTGAGTCTATTCTAGTAGTGACCAGGTTTGAATTCAGAGTTTTCCTTCTCCTTGACTGGTTGCCTAACCAAGGTTTAAGAGCCCAGTGAAATAGATCACTAAGTAGGCCTGAGTCTATTCTAGTAGTGACCAGGTTTGAATTCAGAGTTTTCCTTCTCCTTGACTGGTTGCCTAACCAAGGTTTAAGAGCCCAGTGAAATAGATCACTAAGTAGGCCTGAGTCTATTCTAGTAGTGACCAGGTTTGAATTCAGAGTTTTCCTTCTCCTTGACTGGTTGCCTAACCAAGGTTTAAGAGCCCAGTGAAATAGATCACTAAGTAGGCCTGAGTCTATTCTAGTAGTGACCAGGTTTGAATTCAGAGTTTTCCTTCTCCTTGACTGGTTGCCTAACCAAGGTTAAGAGCCCAGTGAAATAGATCACTAAGTAGGCCTGAGTCTATTCTAGTAGTGACCATTTGAATTCAGAGTTTTCCTTCTCCTTGACTGGTTGCCTAACCAAGGTTTAAGAGCCCAGTGAAATAGATCACTAAGTAGGGCCTGAGTCTATTCTAGTAGTGACCAGGTTTGAATTCAGAGTTTTCCTTCTCCTTGACTAGTTGCTAACCAAGGTTTAAGAGCCCAGTGAAATAGATCACTAAGTAGGCCTGAGTCTATTCTAGTAGTGACCAGGTTTGAATTCAGGGTTTTCCTTCTCCTAGACTAGTTGCCTAACCAAGGTTAAAGAGCCCAGTGAAATAGATCACTAAGTAGGCCTGAGTCTATTCTAGTAGTGACCAGGTTTGAATTCAGAGTTTTCCTTCTCCTTGACTAGTTGCCTAACCAAGGTTTAAGAGTCCAGTGAAATAGATCACTAAGTAGGCCTGAGTCTATTCTAGAAGTGACCAGGTTTGAATTCAGAGTTTTTCCTTCTCCTAGACTAGTTGCCTAACCAAGGTTAAAGAGCCAGTGAAATAGATCACTAAGTAGGCCTGAGTCTATTCTAGTAGTGACCAGGTTTGAATTCAGAGTTTTCCTTCTCCTAGACTAGTTGCCTAACCAAGGTTAAAGAGCCCAGTGAAATAGATCACTAAGTAGGCCTGAGTCTATTCTAGTAGTGACCAGGTTTAGATTCAGAGTTTTTCTTCTCCTTGACTGGTTGCCTAACCAAGGTTTAAGAGCCCAGTGAAATAGATCACTAAGTAGGCCTGAGTCTATTCTAGTAGTGACCAGGTTTAAATTCAGAGTTTTTCTTCTTCTAGACTGGTTGCCTAACCAAAGTTAAAGAGCCCAGTGAAATAGATCACTAAGTAGGCCTGAGTCTATTCTAGTAGTGACCAGGTTTGAATTCAGAGTTTTCCTTCTCCTTGACTGGTTGCCTAACCAAGGTTTAAGAGCCAGTGAAATAGATCACTATAGGCCTGAGTCTATTCTAGTAGTGACCAGGTTTGAATTCAGAGTTTTCCTTCTCCTTGACTGGTTGCCTAACCAAGGTTTAAGAGCCCAGTGAAATAGATCACTAAGTAGGCCTGAGTCTATTCTAGTAGTGACCAGGTTCGAATTCAGAGTTTTCCTTCTCTTTGACTGGTTGCCTGACCAAGGTTTAAGAGCCCAGTCTCTCCTACTATTTACCCATAGCTGGAGGAAGAATAGTTGGATTCATTCTTTTCCAAAGGGTATTAGCGCTATGTGATCTGTGGCTTCGTCCAGGATTTGAACTCGGGTCGACGAGTCCATTTCCTGCAACTCTAACCAGTATACCACCGCGCTTCCCTAAAAGAATTGATGGGGGAAGGGTGGTGTTTTATTTTGTCTTGGATTAGGAAATAATTTGGATCGCATCGATTACTGTCAGACTGACTCTTTCTCAATCTCAGACTCGAGTTGAATTAACCAAACCGAATATTTATACCGTTGAACTGTAAGTTCTTAAATTGTTTGAAAGTAGTTAATGGCGATATGAAAACCTACACAAACTTGTTAGACTCACACGTATCATTTCTTCATTAGTCCCTCTTCCTTTTTCTCTCTTTCTTTCTTTCTTTCTCCTCTCTCTCTCTCTCTCTCTCTCTCTATCTCTCCTCTCTCTCTCTCTCTATCTCTCTCTTCATCCCCCCTCTCTCTCTCAATTCGTTGTATTCGATATTGTAGGTGAATTTGTCAAAGGAGTATCAAGGGAATATAAAAATTCGCATGCGGTCTCCAAAACTTCTAACACCTATATGATAAGGGATTTGTGTTTGCCATGATAACAATTTAAAGTATAATAACACCACCGAGGTATCGTAGATCTTAGATAGTGTTATAGGTGATATACCCTATAGACTAATGGAATACGCCGACGGTTACTATAAGTAACAGGAACAATTATGGCTTGAAGAGTAAGCCAATGCGAGTCAGCTCATAACTCTATTGTCGGACGTAATTCCCACATCTCTGTATTGTAATTGTCTACTCTTTTGTTAATACATTTTCCTACATTTGTTACCCGTCGTTTTGTTCTTATTTGACCCCTTAAAACCCCACAACAGATAGATAGACAGATAGATAGATAGAGAGAGAGATAGAGAGGGGGAGGGGGAATACCTGTGTGATGATTATAGTTAATTGAGCAATTTTATCTAGATCTATCTCACCTGTCCAGGTATTAGAAGCCAATAAGCTATTACTCTCGCATTAATGGGACAGTGGACGCGTCAGTTCTTGCTGAAGGCGTAGCAGAAGTTGTATTTGAGATTGTATGTGAATTTGTCATAGGATTATCAAGGGAACTGCGATGGTTGGGTCATACCATCCGCATGACTGCAGACAGACTCCCCCATAAAATACTTTACGGTGAACTCATAGATGGCACGGGGAGAACAGCGCTGAAGAAATGCACCCTCATACCTTCAAGCGTATTACACGCACACACACACACACACACAGAGAGACAAACACACACATACACACACACACACACACACACATATATATATATATATATATATATATATATATATATATATAGGTGCTGATGATAGCCGAGTGGTTCAGAAGCCTGACTGATGATAAATCGATCCGGTTTCCATACCGGCAGAAGTTAGCCTGCAAACGTCTAGCTACACTGAAGAGACGTGATACGTCGAAACGCGGTGTCTGTGGATGACTATTTATATATATTATATTGATAATATAGAGTGCTTTATTGGTAAATAGTGCTCAATATCGTGGATAGCGTGTTTACATCTTAGAGTAACGTGGACATAAGTTAGAGTATTGGATTTGCGTGGCTAGTTTGCTAACCATTACACCACAGTAGGACATACCCTTCTGGTTCACGCATATTCAAATAATTTCAGTGGAAGATCTGGCCTCCAACAGACAAGGTTGGCCAGACGCTTGCAGCACAGGAGCTAAGCAGCTCAATATCGAGATTAACAGGACTGCAGAGCGGCGACGTTTGCCATGCATCCCACTTATGCAGGCATGACACAAGGAAATTTTATGTGAACCCACCCACAAGCCGAAGCTCATGGGTGGTAGGTGCAAAGAAATGTGTTGATCCAGTTGGCATTCCACCTCAAGGGAGGGCGCCTCAGACACTGAGCAATAAACATAGCCCTGCCCCTTTTAAATTAAGGGGGCAGGTGTTGCCTGGTGAATAGCCCCCCTGGGATCAACGCTGTTAATTTACATTAATAGTCCAGTGGTCGAAGCACAACGGACCACCGCCCCGATGGCCGAGTTCATGCTGTTTTAAACAATTCCTGGAAATAACACTCTACAAACAGTAGGTGTACAATAGGGTAGGTCGATTTTTCACTTTTAAAAAATATCAAATTGTCCATCTATGCGAAAGTTGTGTGTTAGTATACTGAATACTGATACCAAAAATTAGATCTTTTACTTGCACCATTGTTTGAGGAAATAGCATCAAATATCGTCTGTGTGTTAGTATACTGAATACTGATACCAAAAATTAGATCTTTTACTTGCACCATTGTTTGAGGAAATAGCATCAAAGATCGTTTACTAAAATTCACAAAAATCCTTGTTTTTACAACACTTGGCCTAGAAATTGGTGCCGGGGGTGATGGAGGGGGTCAAATTTTCAATTTGAATTCTATTTATAATATCTAATTTGTTGTTAAATGTTTTCTGATTTAAATATTGAAAACAGTAAGTTATCTAACCAAATTCGAATTCGTGGTTAGTTTACTATTTAATTGCCGATCTGGAAAGACGTTTATTTGCACGTATTCACCATTGACGAACTGACCTGCAACCGAGGAATTTGCTCAACGCTAGGATTTTACCCAAAACTAAGGGGACACCGAGGAACAACCAAAGGATTCTACCCAACACTAAAGGAACCGCGGGACAACCAAAGGAACCCCACTAAGGGAAACAGAGAACAACCAAAGGATTCTACCCAACACTAAGGGACACCGAGGAACAACCAAAGGATTCTACCCAACACTAAGGAACACCGAGGAACAACCAAAGGATTCTACCAAACACTAAGGGACACCGAGGAACAACCGAAGGATTCTACCCAACACTAAGGGACACCGAGGGACAACCAAAGGATTCTACCTAACACTAAGGAACACCGAAGAAACAACCAAAGGATTTTACCCAACACTAAGGGACACCGAGGAACAACCAAAGGATTTTACCCAACACTAAGGAACACCGAAGAACAAAACCAAGGATTCTACGCAACACTAAGGAACACCGAAGAAACAACCAAAGGATTCTACCCACACTAAGGGAACACCGAGGAACAACCAAAGATTCTACCAAACTGGGACACCGAGGAACAACCAAAGGATTCTACCCACACTAAGGGACACCGAGGAACACCAAAGGGATTCTACCCAACACTAAGGAACACCGAAGAACAACCAAAGGATTCTACCCAACACTAAGGAACACCGAAGAACAACCAAAGGATTCTACCCAACACTAAGGACACCGCGGGACAACCAAAGGATTCTACCCAACACTAAGGGAAACAGAGGAACAAAAAGGATTCTACCCAACACTATGGGACACCGAGGAACAACCAAAGGATTCTAACCCAACACTAAGGAACACCGAAGAACAACCAAAGGATTCTACCCAACACTAAGGAACACCGAAGAACAACCAAAGGATTTTACCCAACACTAAAGGACACGGCGGGACAACCAAAGGATTCTACCAACACTAAGGGAAACAGAGGAACAACCAAAGGATTCTACCCAACACTAAGGAACACCGAGGAACAACCAAAGGATTTTACCCAAAACTAAGGGACACCGAGGGACAACAAAGGATTCTACCCAACACTAAGGGACACCGAGGAACAACCCAAGGTTTCTTCACTAAGGATTGGCCTCTGCTTAACACAGGGGATCTCCACTGTAAATTGCTCTCACTTGAAGCCTAAAAATGGCCACCAAAATTGTAACAGTGGTCAGTAAAGAAGTACACGCTGACATATAAAATAAAGACTTAGTTTACAATGTAATCGTTTTAAAGGTAAATGTACATTGTGGTCTGAAAGTTTTGTCACCACTACATATTGCTTTAACTTTAATTATTTTTTGTTTTGATAATATTATATACTAGCAGGACCTGTGGATATACCACAGTATGATAATTTAATTATTTAATTTAATTTAATTTAATGATTCTACTCACCACTAAGGGACACCGAGGAACAACCAAAGGATTCTATCCAACACAAAGGGAGACCGAAGAACAACCAAAGATTTCTTCACTAAGGATCGACCTTTGCTTAATACAAGGGATCTCCACTGTAAAGTGCTCTCACTTGAAGCCTAAAAATGGCCACAAAATTCGTAACACAAGGACCCGGGTAAACTACGATACAAAGCAGTTAAATTTAACAAAGATATAAAAGGAAATACCAATTAGTTAACTATTTAATCGCCGTTCTGGTAAGCCGTTCATTGGCACGTATTCTCCATTGATGAACAGACCTACACCGAGGAACAACCAAAGGATTCTACCCAACACTAAGGGAGACCGAAGAACAACCAAAGCTTTCTTCACAAAGGATCGGTCTCTGCTAAACACAAGGGATCTCCACTGTAAAGTGCTCTCACTTGAAGGAACAACCAAAAGATTTCTTTGTAAAGTTTTTAAATGCCATCCTTGGCCAGTTGAAAAGGGCTTAAAATAAGTCCTGAGTTATGGAATCCTTTGGTGAGCGTAGAAGTCTTATCCTGCGTATTGGTAAAGCTCCAGTGATTTAATCCTATGTCCGTCGTCCACGAACGTCAAAAGTAATTATGACCAGTATGGTCAGTTTAAGTATTGTATCAGCAGCAGAGTACTGCCAGTGATTGGCCAAGAGATAGGTCACATGGTTACGGTCTAGTCTATAAGTAGGAGCGGGTATCTAGCACACATATACGAAAAATTCTCAACATTCTTCACTAAGGATCGGCTTTTGCCAAACACAAGGGATCTCCACTGTAAAGTGCTCTCACTTGAAGCCTAAAATGGCCACAATGATCGTAACACGTGTTGTTTTCCCGAGCTTTGGTTTGTGCGTGGTCCCCCAAATTAGTGGTCTCCCAAATTAGTGGTCCTTGCGTCCAACTGGCATGGTGGGGTGCCAGTAAATAATTTAAAGTAACGTTGATACTATTATTGCTGTTGTTGTTGTTGTTGTTGTTGTCCCAATAACGTAAGATGACGTTAATCCACCAATTGAACGAGAATGGCTAAAATATTTGACATCTGCAGTGGATTATTTTGTGATGGCTTAGTGCCAAGGTTGTCAGAACGTTAGCATTTCTGGTTTTCGCCAAGGTTTATGTTGTTGCTAACCGGCATTAGGATGGTTTATGCAATCGCATGGAAAGGAAGAATGGTGGACGAACAACAACAACAACAACAAAAGCGGAGATAAAGGGATTTAAAAAAACGTCAGATATAATAGGTAAATAGAACGAATGAAGGAAGGAAGGGAGTGAGGAGGAAGGGAAGAAGGGAGCGAGGGAGGAAGAAAGGAAGGAAGCGTTTTTTAAAGGTTAAGTAAAAATGAAAGATAAGTAAAAAAAAAAAAAAAAAAACAACAAAAAAAAACAACAAAGAAATAAAGATTATGGGAGAGAAAGAAAGAAATAACTTAATTGAAAAAGAAAGAAAGAAAGAAAGAAAGAAAGAAAGATTATGGGAGAAATAACTTAAAAAAGAAACAAAGAAACAAAGAAACAAAGAAACAAAAAAATATTATGGGAGAGGAAGAAAAAATGACTGAATCAAAAAACGAAAAAAGAAAGAAAGAAAGAAAGAAAGAAATTTCAAAGAAAGAAAAATTATGGGAGAGGAAGAAAAAAATGACTGAATCAAAACGAAAAAAGAAAGAAAGAAGAAAGAAAGAAAGAAATTTCAAAGAAAGAATATTATGGGAGAGGAAGAAAAAATGACTGAATCAAAAACGAAAAAAAGAAAGAAAGAAAGAAAGAAAGAAAGAAATTTCAAAGAAAGAAAATTATGGGAGATGAAGAAAAAATGACTGAATCAAAAAAAAAAAAGAAAGAAAGAAAGAAAGAAAGAAAGAAAGAAAGTTCAAAGAGAAAGAAAAATTATGGGAGAGGAAGAAAAAATGACTGAATCAAAAAACGAAAAAGAAGAAGAAAGAAAGAAAGAAAGAAAGAAAGAAAGAAAGAAAGAAAGAGAAAAATTATGGGAGAGGAAGAAAAAAAGACTGAATCAAAAAAGAAAAAAGAAAGAAAGAAAGAAAGAAAGAAAGAAAGAAAGTTTCAAAGAAAGAAAAATTATGGAGAGAAGAAAAAATGACTGAATCAAAAAAAAAAAAAAGAAAAGAAAGAAAGAAAGAAAGAAAGAAAGAAAGAAAGAAAGTTCAAAGAAAGAAAATTATGGGAGAGGAAGAAAAAATGACTGAATCAAAAAACGAAAAAAGAAAGAAAGAAAGAAAGAAAGAAAGAAAGAAGAAGAAAGAAAGTTCAAAGAAAGAAAAATTATGGGAGAGGAAGAAAAAATGACTGAATCAAAAAACGAAAAAGAAAGAAAGAAAGAAAGAAAGAAAGTTCAAAGAAAGAAAAATTATGGGAGAGAAGAAAAAATGACTGAAAAAAACGAAAAAAGAAAAAAGAAAGAAAGAAGAAAGAAAGAAGAAAAGAAATTTCAAAGAAAGAAAATTATGGGAGAGGAAGAAAAAATGACTGAATCAAAAAACGAAAAAAGAAAGAAAGAAAGAAAGAAAGAAAGAAAGTTCAAAGAAAGAAAGATTATGGGAGAGGGAGAAATAAATAACTTAATTAAAAAAAGAAAGAAAGAAAGAAAGATTATGGGAGAGAAAAAAAGAAAGAAAGAAATTATGGAAGAAAGAGAGATCCTAAATAGAAAAAGATAAATTATGGAAAAAATAGTACAGCAATAACAACAAAAAATAAATAAATAAAGGGATTAAAACAGAACCAGATGGACGAAGAAGAAAGGGGGTATTTATTTTAAAGGGTAAGTAACAAAACAGGGATGAAAGTTCAAAAGAAAGAGATTATGGGAGAGGAAGAAAGAAAGAAAGAAACTAACAATAAAGATTACGATAGGAGAAAGAAAGAAAGAAAAAGAAAGAAAGAAAGAAAGAATATCTATAGAAAGAAAGAAAGAAAAAATGAATGAAAGAAAGAAAGAAGAAAGGAATGATATTCAGAGAAAGAAAGAACAGTTACAGAAAGAAAGAAAGAAAGAAATTAGAGAGGGGATATTGGAAGAAAGAAAGACAGAAAGAAAGAAAGAAGAAAGGAGAGAATATTGAAAGAAAGAAAGAATGAAAGAAAAGAAGAAAGAAAAAAGAAAGAAAGAATGAAAGAAAGAACGAAAAATTAAAGGTATTAAATAGATGCCTTATTAAAGTCTACCTTCGGAAATGTTTTCAATTATTGAAGATAATTAATTGAAAAAAATCAGCCAATGAAAAAACTCGTTACAAGTGCAAAACCAGATTTTAAAAAAAACAAAACAAAAAAACATCGCATCTTTTAAATAAAACAATAACATAAATAATCAGCTTATAGCGCTGATCTTTTAACAAAAAGCACGAACCGGATTAATAATATTTCACCCTCTCCCACCCCCAAACATCTTTTCGCGTCTATCTCCCGGCAAAATTTTACTTTGGTTTCTTTGTTTAATGGCAAATCAACCTTCGTGAGTTATTTAATGCCAAAGCCATCCTCGTGGAAGAATTGTAATGACACTATTTAGCACACTGTTGGGAATGGGGGTGTTTATATCTTTCGGACTACCACCAAACCAAAGGCCCCGCCATGGGCACAAAAATCTCACCAAGCTATGCAAGCATATTCATGCACACACTAGAAACCGAACTACTCCGGGACTACTCGCTAACAGTTGCTGGCGGGAATAAGGGTGTTTATATCTTTCGGGCCACCCCCTAACCCCTACGTACTACTGCAGGTATATAGATGGGATCTTAGGGCCGGCTTAGCTCAGTCGGTAGAGCGTTCGGCTAGAAACCATAAGGTTCTTGGTTCGATACCGGTCCTCGACAACTCAGTTTAAATTTAAAATATTCTCTCTCTCTCTCTCTCTCACTCTTTCTTTCTTTCTCCCTGTCTCTGCCTCTCTGTCTCTGTGTGTCTGTGTGTGTGTCTGTCTGTCGCTCTCTCTCTCTCTCTCTCTCTCTTCTCTCTCTCTCTCTCTCTCCGGGTTAGCTCAGTCGGTAGAGCGTTCGGCTAGAAACTACAAGGTTCCTAGTTCGATACCCGCCCTCGCCAACTCAGCGTATGAGTAGCACAGGGTTCTGTGCGGTAAAGTAAGGAGCTGATGGTAGGTGTGGCGCTCCACCTCAGATGCTAAAATAATCTCCTTGGTCTAGCGCTGTTGAAGAGGGGATAGACTCCCTCGCTGCTTGGCTGATACCGACTTTAGGCCTCCCCGACGACTTTACTTTTTTTATATCTTTCGGACCACCCTTAACCCCTACGTACTACTGCAAGTATATAGATGGAATCTTCCTCATATGGATACATAGTCTAAAAAACCTACTAAATTTCCGCAAATACTGCAACAATTACCACAATTCAATAAAATTCACACTAGAATACTCACCCACACCCACACCCTTCCGAGCCCAAAAGCAATATATTATCCACATCCCTATACACCAAACACACCGACAACCACACATTCCTTGACTACAACGGCAACCACACTCTCAACCTAAAAAATCGATAATATACGGATGACGCATCTGCTCAGACCCCCAGGAATCTAGCCGTCTTGACAATGTTTTGACAGCATTGTAATTTAGTAAACACCTTAGGCTGCTCATCTATGCCTACCCACCCTGTTGATGAGTCTTTTATTAGTGAAATGCATTTAAAATCTTATTATAATGGAGATTGTGGGTTTGTCTGTCTGTAACCGAAACTATATTACTATACAAGTCATAATTCCCTTGTTATTTACATCATATTCTCCATGATTTTATTTTTATATAAACCTCAATTATTAATAAAATTGTTTTACATCATCAAGACTGTTGACCATATCTACATTCTAATAACATGCAGTTGTATTTATATATACAACAAAATAGTGGTTTACAATGTGAATGGGAATGCTAATTTGCATATTGATATTAAAAATTTGAATTTAATAAATATGTACTTAGTATTATTGATTTCTAATTGTTTGATTTTATCTTAATGAATATGAGCAAAAATCTCGGGGATAAATCTTAAAAGAAATCCATTAACAAGAAAAAATAACTGTCATTTTATTCTTTACTTCCTATTTTAACTAAATAGTTAAATTAGGAAAATTTACCAATGAAAGACGGGAGTAATGGAAAATGATGGAAGAGTTAGTTTCAAAGTTGTTCTATTTTTCAATCATACCCCCTCAGTTCCAAATCTTTTTATTTGCATTCTTATTCAGTTTCATTAGCCTTTCTAATTTAATATGATATTTTACTATATTAAAACTTAAATACTTGCACCCGGAGGGTGCATATATTTGCTAGTACTCTTAAAGAAAAAAAGCGATTTTCTCTACAATTTGCAACTGAATGTTAGGAAAAATCTAGTATTGCTCTTAATTACTCTTCATTCTTAACTTCTAGGTATAAAACTCAAATTTGTTGATTGGCTTCCAGTTCATCAGCTAATTCAAAAACAATCTTATATTTGAACAATTGTTAAAGTTATTGTTACATAGATTCATTTTTGTGCATATATGTATATATTTTAGACTATTATGTTATAAGCATGCTTCATTGCTGACATACCATTTTTCAGATTTCCAAGATTCATACTTTAGATGCTGTGATAATTCTTACAACCATGAAGACTTAGAGAATATTTGCTGCATAACATTTTCTTTTTATTGTTTGGATGATTCTTCTTAGGTTTTGGGGGTTCCATATTTAATACAAAAATCCCTAAAAAGCCACTACCCCCATAAAACTCCTCAAACCAGCCATAAACAAAGCATCTTCCTTAAACTCACAAGAGCTCCTCATTGTTGCATACTGAGGTTTTCACGGTACCAAATCGATATATGTTGCATAACCCTTTCTTTACTTCTTACTTCTAGCCGTCTTTAGTATTCTGATCGTCTTTGGTATATCTTCTATCATCTTGACTTGGTCTGGAATCTCCTAAGGTCTGGACTTTCTTTTGCTATGTTCTTGCTGGCTGGTCGTCCTGGATTCATTTCTTAGTCTTGTTACCAAGACATTCATCAACCACAATAACATTTTACTTATACAAACTTTTATTTTCTTAACTATACATTTCACGTAACTAAATATCTGACTAACATGGCGCGCGAGAGTTCCAGTTTAGGCAGAGCATAAAATGGCCGACTGCTCTGCCTGACGCCTAACTGCAAACTGGGGACTCAAAAGGTCCCACGTGACTTCACATATTTGGCGGGCTTCTGTAATTTTCCATGGGGACCCGGCCATGGTATGAAAAGGGTCATCCCCTCAGAATTACAGGGGATTGACAATAATCTTATGCAACCGCATAGATTATGTAACACTCATTACAAAAAAAAAACGAATGATCGAACCCCAATGGTTTTCCACCACGGCCAACACATGCACAAAATGACCCAAACACTAAAAAAAAGAGTTCAAAAACCTACAATCCGACCCCAAAACAAAATTCACCTTCCACAAACCACCCATTAATGCTAGTCAACAACCACTCAACTTACACAGTATCCTCACTGCATCTAAAAAAAAAAAACACCTACACAACAACACACAAAAAGGCAACCAAAGGTGTTACATAATTATTAGATCCCTAATACTTATATAAGGTAGTATAGAAACATAATGGCGATTAGTGCAGCTGATGGCCTTGAGAGTGAGTGACGGCGCTTGACCTCACTCTCACCTTGCCGTTTTAAGGATAGTAAGTAAGTCTCAGTCAGTTAGCAGGTAGGAGCGGAGCCCGATAGGATGTAAGTCGATCTGCGCAGATGTCTGGTGGGGATTTAACAATAAAATAAGATCAAAAGTAAATCGAAGTCTTGTGTTTATTACCTAAAAACTAACAGTGACACAGGGCTTCTGATAACGAGAAATCCCTAACAGAAAACCAGACCCGAAGTCCCCAAGAAAGTCCAGACCTTAGAAGATTCCAGACCAAGTCAAGATAGATGATAGAAATACCAAAGACGATCAGAATAGCAGCCGGCCAGAATAGAAAATACGACAAGAAATAAGTGAAGTGAAGAAGGGTATGCAACAAAGGTGCAACAAACAAAGATGCCTAGTATGTACATACCTAAGAACTGACTCCCCAATCATAATACCACACACCAATATCAAGATCCAACTCCAGCATCTCACCTGTGACAGCGCAAACGTCATCTATTTTATCTACTGCACCAAATGCAAAAACAGCGGATATGTAGGTGAAACGCATACACCCTTCAGATTTAGATTTAATAATCTCAAATTAACAATTAAACAGCATTCATAATACAACACAATAGCAAAACATTTTAATAAATCACAACATGAACTAGAAAATTTGAAGTGCATACTAATAGACAACAGCTTCCTATCCACACAGACACGCAAACAGAAATCAACTGGATAATCCGCCTACAGACACACTCACACAGGTTAAACACGGATTTTAGTGCCCTAAACTCCTACACATATTTCTACAACCCTCAGATCCAGTGACCCACATATCCAACCCCAACCCCACCAATGAAGAGGATAGTAAAGACAACCAGACGCCCCTATACCACATACAAATAGTCAGTCCCAGCACTACCAGTTGGCAGACACATTCGGAGATCAATGACCGGTCGACAGAGTGACACTCCAACTCCAGCCAATTCCATCCCCACGAGCCAATAGATGTCCTGAATTTCAATATTACTATTTACAAAAGCATCAAGAAGAGCACAAATCAGTCAGTCAAAACATTCTTGATAAAGGAAGCTCTCACCTCCGAAATATTAAATGAAATAAAGTGAAACTTTACACATAACATCTAACGGAGTTTCTCATATATTTCACACCCATCCTTCACATAATATTTCCAATATATATATATATATATATATATATATATATATATATATATATATATATATATATATATACGATTGTTCCTTAATCTTCTGACCGTTATCATATTGCAATACCCTCTGGTTAAAAGTCAGACCGTCCTAATCTTCCAAGATGAAATGCAAAAATGTAAATCCTGAGTATCTGGTGTTGCTGCTCCGCAGAATTCTTATTTCTTATGAGTGTCGTCACCTCAGCTAAATCATAGACCATTCCATTTCTATTTTTAGAAAGAATGGGAAGAAAAAGGACATCGTATACAGAATAAATATGATAAGAAAGAAATTAAGAAAGAAAGAGAGTAGGAGAAAGATAGAGAGTGGGGGCGATGACACTTATCTGTTTCAATCGAAAATAATGAAAAGAAGGAAAAAAAGAAAGCAAAAAGTTTGAGAGAGAGTTAAATCAAGATTGTTATACTTTTAACATATTGAACTATTTTGCCATAGTTCTTAAGTAAACATATAAAATATTGGAATAATCAAATTATCATACTGTGGCATATCCACAGGTCCTGCTAATATATATATATAAAGTCGAAACAGTCTGTACGATATTCTACACACCGAGCGATCCTTTGCCGGGATTACACTTGTCAAGTTCATTTTCTATAAGAAAAAGTATCGAATTTTATGCGATACATGCATTGTAAGTGCCTTCAAGTAAAATATAATATATACTTTATTTAACAATGCTTCTAAATAAACAAACATCCAAAAATCTTATATATATATATATATATATATATATATATATATATATATATAATACTGAAGGCTGGTGTATCCAAACTCCAAAATGTCATGAATATAACAAGAATAGTCCAAGAAGTATAAATAATAAAGATAATAACAACGAATTATGTCTGAAATGTTCAAAAGGTTGGGGGGTTTTGAGGGGCGTATTTGGAGGGGTGGACACTTTGGATTTCATTTCATTAAATTAGTGCTTGTACCTATCAATTTCTTTTTACTAAGATTGGTCTACTAAATTACAGAATAACGTTTTCACCCCACTTAGCATATATATATATATATATATATATATATATATATATATATATACACACACACACATATATATATATATATATATATATATATATAATACCCAGGATATTCGCTGGCACAAATCCAACTGGGATTTGGCCCCAGTTCAAAGCGAAATGAAACCAAGACTGAGAAAATAAAGAAAATAAAAAGAATCGGATCTACACCAGAGTTAAAACGCACTAACAACTCCGGCTCTAAAGTTAGTCCTTAATAATGTTGATTGGTCGGTCTGGGGTTCGAGTCTGCTGCCGGGTCAGTTTAGGCTCGTTAAAATATCCACCTTTTCACTTGACTAGGAATCGCAAGGTTCCTGGTTTGATACTGGACCTCGCCAACTCAACGTATGAGTAGCACAGGGATCTGTGCGGTGAAGTGTGATGGTAAGCGTGGCGCTTCTCCTCAGATGCCAAAACAATCTCCTTGGTCTAGCGCTAGTGAAAAGGGGATAGACTCCCTCACTGTCTGGCTGATACCTACATTAGGTCACCCCGGTGACTTTACTTTATATGCTCTACCTATGAACATTAATGAGTATGTCCCAATCCACATAAATACAGGTGTATTATGTTGTCTGGGTGGTCTTATACTAGCAGTGATTTTCCTTTCTTCACGCTGGCAAGTATTTTGTTACTGTTATAAAGATTTCATTTCATTTCCAATCTCTATTTCGTTATTTCTCATTTAGTAACCTTTGTTAGGTTACAACACCACCACAGTCTTGGATTGCAAGGGATGCTACATATTGGGATTGCAAGGGACACTATAGACTAGGATTGTAAGGGACACTACATACTGGGATTGCAAGGTACACTACATACTAGGATTGTAAGGGACACTACATACTGAGATTACAAGGGACACTACATACTGGGATTGCAAAGGACACTGCATACTGGATTGTAAGGGACACTACATACTAGGATTGTAAGGGACACTACATACTGAGATTACAAGGGACACTACATACTGGATTGTAAGGACACTACATACTAGGATTGTAAGGGACACTACTGGATTGCAAGACACTAATACTGGGATTGTAAGGGACACTACATACTGGATTGCAAGGACACTGCATACTGGGATTCAAGGGACACTACATACTGGGATTAAGGGACACTACATACTAGGATGTAAGACTGCATACTGGGATTGTAAGGGACACTGGGATTGTAAGGGACACTACATACTAGGATTGTAAGGGACACTGGATTGTAAGGGACACTGCACTGGGATTGTAAGGGACACTACATACTAGGATTGGAAGGGACACTACATACTGGGATTGTAAGGGACACTACATACTGGGATTGTAAGGGACACTACATACTGGGACAAGGGACACTACATACTGGGATTACATTGGGAGACACTATCTACTGGATTGCAAGGGACACTATATACTGGTATCGTAAGGGACACTACATACAAGGATTGCAAAGGACACTACATACTAGGATTGCAAGGAAACATATATATGAGTATTATAATCAAACACTTGTTATATACCCAACCTATGAACATTAATAGGTGTGTCCCAATCCTCATAAATATGTGAGTATTATGCTTACTAGGTAGTCTTATATCACTTGCAGTGGTTTACCTTTCATCACGCCGCTGGCGAGTATTGTATTTTGTTAATGTTATAAAGATTCCATTTCATTTCCAATCTTCGTTAGGTTATTTCACATTTAGTAACGCTCACTCGTTTGTTAATTCATTACAATCACATACTCCAAATATTCACACACACACACACACACACACACACACACACACACACACACATTACCCTTGCCGTGGCGAATTTTGATGGTGTGCCCAAATAGCCGAGCGGTCAGTCTCGTGAGTTTAAAATTTACGAGTTAATTCCCTTGTTACTTGTTTTTTTTTCCTTAAAAGATACCGTTTAATATACAAATATGATGTGCTTGATTTCTACTGGCTTCTTCCGAAAAAAATCTTGGTCCACCAATAACCAAGTGAGCTAATGATAACCATATACTATTACAATCACACACATATATATATATATATATATATCTTATTATAATGGAGATTGTGTGCTTTTCTGTCTGTAACCGAAACTATATTCCTACTCAAGTCATAATTCTCTTAGTTATTTACATCACATTCTCCATGATTTTATTTTTATCTAAACATCAATTATTAATAAAATTGTCTTACATTATTAATACTGTTAACTATGTCTACATACTGACAACATGCAATTATATTTATATATACAACAATATAGCGGTTTACAGTGTGAACGGGAAGGCTAATTTGCATATTAATATTAAAAAATCGAATTTAATAAATATGTGCTTAGTATTATTGATTTCTAACTGTTTGGTTTTATTTTAATGAATATAAGCAAAAATCTCTTCAATGAATCTTAAATGAAATCCATTAACAAGATAAAATAACTGTCATTTTATTATTTACCTCATCTTTTAACTAAATACTTAAATTCGAAAAAATAACAATGAAAGACGAGAGTGATGGAAGAGTAAGTTTCAGCTGTTCCATTTTTTATTATACTCCCTCTGTTTCAAATCTTTTATTATACTCCCTCTGTTTCAAATCTTTTATTATACTCCCTCTGTTTCAAATCTTTTTATCTGTATTCTTATTTAGTTTCATTAGCCTTTCTAATTTAATACAATATTTTATTACATTAAAACTTAAATACTTGCACCCGGAGGGTGCATATATTTGCTAGTATATATAATAAAGTAATCCACAGACACGTGTTTCGAGGTAACACCTCTCATCGGTGTGGTTATACCATTTAACAGCTACCTCTGGCCGGGTTCGAGACCCGAATGAACTTTCGTTCGCCAATCCTCTTAACCGTACGGCCACAGGCAGCTGTCAAATATAGGAGACTATTTAATCGCTACATTTTTATATATATATATAGAGAGAGAGACAGAGACAGAGAGAGAGAGACAGAGACAGAGACAGAGACAGAGAGAGAGAGGGGGAGAGAGAGCGACAGACACACAGACACAGACAGACAGACAGACAAATAGAGAGTCAGAGAGACAGAGAGGCAGAGGCAGGGAAAAAGAAAGAGAGAGAGTGAGAGAGAGAGAGACAATGAAAGAAAGAAAGAGATAGGGAGGGAGAAAAAGAAAGAGAGAGCAAGAAGGAAAGAGAGAGAGAGAGAGAGAGAGAGAGAGAGAGAGAGAGAGAGAGAGAGAGAAAAGAGAATATTTTAAATTTAAACTAGAAATTGCCATCCCGTTATTTGAATTTTAACTACACTTACAGACATAATTCGTAGGCTAACCACGAATTATGTAACAGTTTTAATAGATTTCTTTTTTTTTTTCTGCGATTGTCATTAATATCTTACGAAGCTGCTTTTTCAAACATGAATTCTTTTAACGCAATTGAAAACAATTAACATTGTGTAGAATTCCATTCTACCTGTAAGATGAATGAAGACTCATAAACATGGACTGGAGAAACTTCCTGATTTACATAAAAACGTGATGAATATATGAGCGAACGATGATTTAGCCAATTCCCCGGACGGTTTTATAATCAGTTCTTGGCGTTGGCCGATAGGGAATCATTAAACGGATACTAATAACATTCTTCAAATCTTGGAGAGAATGATTCCAGCAGAACCTGGAATACATTTTTCTTTGCAGAAAACATTTTGGTATTCTTTCTTTCTTTTGCCACCAACGTGTAGGTTTACAACAAAAAAGCTTGAATATGAAGTATGCGACGAATTCTTTGGACTGGTAACCTAGTGTAAGGTATGATGGTTTTTTTTTTTTGTTTTTTTTTTTGGTTTGGTTTGTTTTACGGCATATCAACCTCAGTGGGTCATTTAATGCCGATAAAGTTTAAAATAAATCAATTCTTAATGGATAATACATTTTTTTATAAATACATTTTTCATTTAACCCATAGATGGGACCCCTAACAGTACTACCACTCCGGGTCAGAGTGGACCAGGGAGCAATGGTGATGAAGGGTGCTCCACAATCCCCAAACCTCCAAAACTGGAACCTCACCATCAGATAGAGTTTAACGTCATTCCCAGAACATGTAGACCCGCAGCCACCGCCTTCTAGCACCCATATGATAAAAAGGGGTTGGGGCTTGCCATAAGGGCAATAGTGTAAGGTATGAACCCTCTCATCTTCTCTGTATAGGTTAAATTAAAGGCCTCACTATAAAAAAAAAGGCATGAAACAGGCGATACCCTGCATAAGAAAGCAGACTATGTGGATTATCTGGAACTTTGTGCAAATACACTTGCGGAAGCCAAATCCTTGCTACATATATATATATATATATATATATATATATATATATATATGAATAAACTCCGAAGAAAATTTCCTAAACAACAAAACAGAAATTTTTTCGAGCATGCCCACACAGGAAAAAAATTTTAATATGGAATTGGTCTAACCAAAACCTCAGACCGCCATAATTAAGAATTACATATAAATAGACACACACAAACTAAAATAAATATAAAAATAAAATAAAAATAAAAATAATATAAAAAATAAAAAATAAAAAAGGAAAAATTTAAAATCACCATAAAAACACGAGATCCAATGACGACAAATAGTGATGCCGATGAATGACGAAAGCAAAATGCAAGAACGATTAACGGATCACGTAAAACACGAGCCAAAAGTTTAAAAACTGTCCTTTTTTTCAAAAGTCAACGTCTCTGACGACGAATAACACCGAAAAGTGTTATTCAGAAACCAATAGTAGGACCGACTTTTAATTTTGTATTATTAATTATAAATAAATGAATAAATAAATATATATATTATATATATATATATATATATATATATATAATAAAGTCATCACAGACACGTGCTTCGAGGTATCACCTCTCATCAGTGTGGTTATACCGTTTAACAGCTACCTCTGGCCGGGTTCGAGACCCGAATGAACTTTCGTTCGCCAATCCTCTTACCCGTACGGCCATAGGCAGCTGTCAAATATAGGAGACTATTTAATCGCTACATTTCTAAGCGGAAATGAATTCCCTTAAAGGCCTCAAACTTTATGTAAACAAAGCGAGGCTTAGCTCTACGCCGAATACGGTGAATACGATAAATCCCTTCTAATTAAAGTGCTCAACCAAATTGCGTATATCTAAATATGTTTGCGTGTACATATGTACATACATATGAGAGTGTATATATATATATATATATATATATGTGTGTGTGTGTGTGTGTGTGTGTGTACACACTCTCATATATATGTACATATATACACGCAAACATATTTAGATATACGCACACACATATATACACACATTCTTATATATAATACACATCTATATGTACACATACACACATATTTATACATACACACACACACACACACACATATATATATATATATATACACACATATTGATGTATACACATACACATTCATATAGCAATAGCATAATCTTTACAAATCACTGCCGTCCCTCACAATCCTATAACCCCACCACCAGAACCTTTCCTCTCATGAGCCCTCATATGACTCATCAAACCCGCTGCATTGCCCAAAAATACTTACATACATACATATATAGCAATAGCATAATCTTTACAGATCAGTGCCGTCCCTTACAATCCTATAACCCCACCACCAGAACCTTTCCTCTCATGAGTCCTCATATGACTCATCAAACCCGCTGTATTGCCCATACATACTTACATACATACATATATAACAATAGCATAATCTTTACATATCACTGCTGTCCCTCACAATCCTGTAACTCCACCACCAAAACCTTTCCTCTTATGAGCCCTCATATGACTCATCAAACCCGCTCAGATCCACAAAGTTTGATGCAAATATGACATAAAAAAGAAATCCTCCCAGTTGAATTAGATTAGATGGAGAAGACAGCACGGAACATTGGCTTCTATAAAACTGAGTTCATATGTTTTAAGAATGAAGGAGGCATCACGACACTGTTCTTCTACAGGGATGGCTTTGATATTAAATAACACATGAAGGTTGGTATGCTGTTAAACAAAGAAACCAAACCAAACCTTACAGCACATGCTGTTATTAAATAGTCATCCCTCTAATAACTAAAAAGGCTCATCACGGATTAACACTAGTGCAGGGTTTCTCAACGGGGTCTACATAGATCCCCTGGGCTCAATAAAACAACTCAGAGGGACTGTAAGTATTCTGGCGTCTACAATAGGTCTATGGAAACTACTAAGTCTTCTTAGTAATTAGAAGAAATTAATTCAACAAGAATCTTGGAGAACATGCTCATGTTGATATATTTTCAAAAGTTTATGAATTTATCAAAAGTCATCAGCTTCACCCACCACATTAAGAAATGTATTTCCTTGATAAGTTATTAAGTTAGTATTAAATATTTGCAGCTCTTTTTTTACATGTGCTTACTTTACTGTTTATTTTACGGCTATTATACAATTAATAGTTTTACATAAATGTTTGTGCAGAATTCATTAATTACATAATTGGTTGCAACAAAACAATTGCAAGGTGGACTGGGGTATATAAGGAGGGGATCAATGATAGGTCAATGAATTGTTGTAGGGGTCGTTGTAGAAAGGTTTGTAATTCTTTCACGATAAAATCTTGAAAATCTGAATTCTGTGACAAATCCCAGTGAGAGAGTCTGTCCCCTTTTTCCTAACGCTAGACCAGGGAAATTGTTTTTGCGGTTGAGATGAAGCGTCATACCTACTATCACTCTACCACACAGATCCAAGCTGTGCTACTCATGCACTGAGTTAGTGAGGGCCGGTATCGAACATTTTTTAGATGAGGCTTGATAATTTGGATTATTTGGATTATTGGATTATTCAGACTATTGACCTCATCTTTATTGTTATCTAAACAACGTTTCGGTCGATGTGCTCTCTGGTCTTGCAAATTAGCCTTCCCATTCACACTGTAACCTGCTATTTTGTTGTATATATAAATACAATTGCATGTTATTAGTATGTAGATATGGTCAACAGTATTAATAATGTAAAACAATTTCATTAATAATTGAGGCTTAAATAAAAGTAAAATCATGGAGAACGTGATGTAGATAACTAAGGAAATTGTGAATTACACATGATAGGTTACAAGGTAGAAATTAGACTGCTTTATTTGGGACCCATAAATTTTCCCGGGGATTCATTCAAAGCAAATATGTGCATCCCAGGACGGATTAAATAAAAAAAGGTATCAGTATCACTGCAGTCTGCTTACACAAGCACCAGTAAAGGTTATTATCGCTATGTGAAATGCAAAAAAACCTTGTCTAGTTTCTCTGAATGTTTGAGATGAGGCTTGAAGATTAGTATTATCTGCGTTATTCGGACTATTGTCCCCATCTTCATTGTTACTTGTACAACGTTTTGGCCGATATACCCTCCGGCCTTCTTCAGGTATTTCTTGTCGAACTCGGGAACCTTCTCGGACTCGGGAACCTTCTTTTCAAACTCGGGAACTTTCTTGTCGTAATCGGGAGCCATCACGGAACTTTGAACCTAACCCTTTATTCAGTCACGGGGGTATTCTGTTCTCATTCCGCTAACCATAGCTGGGGTAGGAGTTGTGTTAATTATTTTTCTATGTTACTGTCTCTACTCCGGATTGAACTCAGGATCCAGAGATAACTGTCACTTAGAACTGTCTTAACCTAACTACCTTATCTACTAGGCCACGTGTCCACTTCATGCTAATTCACTTGCGAAAGGCATGAATCCACTTCTCCCTCATGCTATGATTATGCAGTTACCTAACTCCTGTTAGAATAGATAGAAAAAATTATTGTCAAAGTGTTCGACAAGAAATACCTGATGAAGGCCGGAGGGCATATCGGCCGAAACGTTGTACAAATAACAATGAAAATGGGGACAATAGTCCGAATAACGCAGATAATACTAACTCTGTCTAGGTTTTGAACTTGAGTCGACAAGTCCATTTCCTACGACTCAAACCATTATACCACGCGTCCGCCTCCCCCCATACATAGAAAAGAAATGAAAATACCAGGGAGATGTTTTCGCTTCCCGGTGCACAAAGAATGTAAAATGTCACTTGTTCCTTTAACATTTTTAATTGGAAAATTTAATTTGTTGTCGCTAATCGACAAAATTGATCCATCAAGAATGTTTAATCCATTTAGATAAGAAACTATGTGGATATGCATAGAAATTGTGACTTAGAGATAGACTTAGGGAAAGAGATATATACGTTAACAATAAAATCGCATATATATAAATATAAATATATATATATATATATATATTATATATATATATATATTATAGTTGAATGAAGTGAAAAATAAAAGTTTTAGCTTTTATTAATTTATTTGGGAACGATATTACTATCAATGGTTTCCTGCTAAAAGCATTCATCAGGTAAACGAAATAGTTTTTTTTTAATGACAAAAATGGTGTGAATGGTTAAATGTGTGCGTTTTTTAACTGTATTCTCGTGTTGCATGTTTGTGTGTTTACCTGATGTGGAATGTTCTTTTTGTTTGTACGTGTGCGTATTTTTGTTTGTACGTATGTGTTGTGATGTCATGCGCGTGCGCGTGGAAATGCGTGAAGGCTGTGATGATATAATTGTCTCCACGCGCGTGTGTATATGCGTTTTTGTGTTTCGTATTTTTGGTTACGTATGTTAGATATATATATATATGTATATATATATATATGTGTGTGTGTGTGTGTGTGTGTGTGTGTGGAGGAATAGAGTTCTTGCTTTAGAAAGTCCTGAAGAAGGTCTAACAGACCGAAACGTTGCATCGTCAACATCACTACGTACAATAAACATCTATTTTCTACAACATCCCGTGTTTGTCTACCTTTCTCCGCATACTGTCGGATAATCTCCTCATATTTCTCCCATATATATATATGTGTTGTGTGTGTGTGTGTGTGTGTGTGTGTGTGTGTGTGATTGAAAATAAAGGAATAAGGAAATAGATAGATAGATAGATAGATAGATATTAACATGAAATGTATTCATACATGCATAAATACATATCAAGATGTGAAAGGTCGAGAGGTTAGTGATGAATGAATATATATATATATATATATATATATATATAATCAATAGATACATAATAATTAAACATACAGCCCTGTTTCGGCATATCAGGTCTCTTAAATGCGACTAGACTAAGCAGATTCCTTCATACAAAATGGCAGCAACACTGGAATAACTGTTTCCACAATAAACTCTTCCTAATCAAACCGACTTTGGGAGGCTGCAGACCAACTTTAAGGAAGTCTAGAAAGGAACAAGTCATTATGTCCCGGTTATGCATTGGTCATACAAAACTAACACACTCTTATATACTCAAACAAGAACAACAACCACAATGTGAAACATGTCAAACACCCCTGATGGAATGCAGATTTTTTGCTCACATCAGAAAACATTATTTTAAAGCAAACAATATGAAGGACCTATTTGAAAATGTTAACATAGAGGATATTTTCTCCTTTTTGAGGAAAATAAAATTATACCATAGAATATAGACATGAAACAAATCAATGTCATAGAGTATGATCCCAATAATGCTAACACATTGTTAAAACCAATTTACTAAATGTCATATATATATTGAATCCTCCGTGGG
>CM042170.1:19441068-19443565 GCA_023376005.1 Doryteuthis pealeii | reverse complement strand
ATTTCCTTTCTCCCTTCTCCTTCTTTATTTCTCCCTTTTCCTTTCTTCCTTCCTCCCCTCTGTTCCTCCCTTCCTTCTCCCTCCCTTTCTCTTACTCCTTCTTTTCTTCCACCCGCCCTTCCCGTTTGTTTCTCATTTCTTTTCACTTCCCCCCCCCTTTCTCTTTTTCTCTTCCTTTTTTCTTGCTGCTGCTTTTCCTTTCTTCTACTAATCTCTCTTCTTTTCTTCTCTTCCTCTTTTCCCCTCTTCTTTTCCTTTTCGCCATTTTTTTTCCTTCTCTCCCACTCGTTCTTCTCATTTCTTTCTTTTTTCCTTTCCCGATCTTTTTTTCCCCTTCTCCTTCCTCTTTTGTTCCCTTCTTTTCCCCCTCTTTTTTCACCTTTCTTTGTGTCTTTCCTCTTTCGTCCTCCTTGTCCTTTTCCCCCTCCCCTTTCTTTCCGTCCACTTTTGTTTTCTTCTGTTTTTTCTTCCTTCTTTGTTCTCCCCCCCTCGTCTGTTTTGTTCTTCGTTTGTTGTTTTTCCTCTCTTTCTCTTTCTATTTTGTTCTTCTCCTTCCTTGTTCTTTCCCTCCTTCTCCTCTCTCACCTTTTCCCGCTTCTTCATTCTTCCCCTCCTCCTTCTCTCCTATTCCTGTTGTTTCCCCTTCTGCTCCTTCCCTTTTCGCCCTTCTTCCTCCCCTTCTCCCTCGCTGCTCTGCTTCTTCATTTCCCTCCCTCCTTTTCTTCCATCTCTTCTCCCCACCTTCTTTTCCCCTTTTTTCGTCCCGCCTCCTTTATTCCTTCTTTTCTTGTTGCCTCTCGTCCTTTTCACCTTTTCCCTCCCTTCCCTTTTTCCCCTCTTTCCTCCTCCCTTTCCTTCTCCTCCTCCCTCTTTTCTCTTTTTTCTTTTCCCTTTTTCGTCTCTTCCTTTTCCTCCTCTCCCCCCTTCTCCCCCTCTTCCTCCTCCCCCCCCCCCCCTCCCTCTTCCCCTCCCTTCCCCTCCCCTTTCTCTTTTTTCGTTTCTTCCTTGTGCCCCTCCTTTCCCTTTCCCTTTTTTTTCCCTTTTTTCCTTTCCCCTTTCGCTTTTTTTGTCTTCTCCTCTTCCCCTTTCTCCTCCCTCTTTTTACTCCTTTCTCTCCTCCCCCCCGCTTACATTTTTTTTGTCCCTTCTCTCTTCCCTTTTTCTTCTCCTCTCCTTCTTTTCCATCTCTCTCTCCTTTCCCCTCCCCTCTCCTCTCTCCCTCTCCCTCTCTCTCTCTCTCTCTACTCTCTCTCTCCTCTCTCTCTTCTTATCTTCCTGTCCTTGCCACCTCCCATTTTTTCGTCTTTTCTTCCTTTCTTTGTTCCTTCTCTTCCTCTCCTTTTTTCCTTCTCCCCTTTCTTCCTCCGTTTCCCTTCCCTCTTTTTTTTTCCTTTCCCCCTGGTTGTTGTGATTTTTCTTTTTTTCTTTTTTCCCTGTTTCTTCTCGTTTTTTGCCTTTTTTCTTTTTTCCCTGCTGTGTTCATTTTCTTTTTTTTTTTCCTTTTGTCTTCTTTTTTTTTTGTCGTCTTTTTTTTATTCCTGCTCTTTTTTCTGCTTTTCCATCTTTCCTTTGCTTTTCTGCTCTCCTTTTTCTCCCCTTCTCTTGTTTCTCTTGCGTTTTTTTTTGTGTTTCGTGTTCTTTTTTGTTTACTTTCTGTTCGCTCTCTCTCTCTCTGTCTATCTCTCTCTCTGTGTGTGTGTGTGTGTGTGTGCTGTGTGTTGGCGGCTGCGTTCTTGCTTTCCGCCCGTCTGCCGCCGTCTCCCCGCCCGCCCCGTTAGCCTCGTCCACCTCCTCCCGTCCCTCCCCCTCTCTTTTCTCCCCCCTCCGTGGTTTGTCCTCCTTCTCGCCTCCTGTCGGCTCCTCTCTCCTCTTTCTCCCATCTCTTCTCTCTATGTGCTGTGTGTGTGTGGTGAGTGTGTGTGTGTGCTGTGTGTGTGATGTTGCCCTCCGGACTCGGCCTCGCTCGCTTCGATAGCTCCGCTCGAGTATTAACATGAAATGTATTCATACATGCATAAATACAATATCAGATGTGAAAGGTCCGAGAGGTTAAGTGAGATAATATATATATATATATATATATATTATAATATAATCAATAGATACATAATATTCAACATAAGCCCTGGTCGGCATATCAGGTCTCTTAAATGCGTCTAGAGCTAACAGATTCCTTCCTACAAAATGGCAGCAACACTGGAATAATGTTTCCACATAAACTCTTCCTAATCGAAACCGACTTTGGGAGGCTGCAGACCAAACTTTAAAGGAAGTCTAGAAAGGAACAAGTCATTATGTTCCGCGGTTATGCATTGGGTCATACAAAAACTACACACATCTTATATATCTTCATACAAGAACAACACCACCCATGTGAAACATGTCAAAACACCCTGATGGAATATGCAGGATTTTTTGCTCACATAGAAAACATTAATTTAAAGCAAACAATATGAAGGACCTATTTGAAAATGTTTAACATAGAGGATATTTTCTC
>CM042170.1:19431068-19436068 GCA_023376005.1 Doryteuthis pealeii | reverse complement strand
GTTCAAAATCTTTTTATCTACATTCTTATTCAGTTTCATTAGCCTTTCTAATTTAATATGATATTTTATTATAAAATTTAACTAAAATACTTGCACCCGGAGGGTGCATATATTTGCTAGTATATATAATAAAAAGTGAACGTTTCTGATGACAGATAATCACCTAAAAGTGATGTTCCGAAATCATTGGTAAGACGGACTTTTAAATGTATTGGTGACTATAAATAAATAAATAAATAAATACAGCTCTTACAGAAGTAATTGAGCACTTTATAATCATTTCTCCAATAATAATAACAAAAAAATTAACTCGAGTCTCGTTTATTAATAAATTTTCGGGATTTTTATAAACTCCCTTCTTCAGACATGGAAAGAAAATTAACGTTGTGTTCTGGCTGTTACTTATAGTTGGATTGTGGTGTGGAGTGGGGGTGGCTGCTGATAGAGATAGCGATGTTTTATTCCTCGTGTGGGTGTACATGGCGCCGGATGGTTCGTAGTATTTTTGAAGTTTGTTTATTTTGGTCGTGCGTGCTCGGTGTTCCTTGTAGTAGGTGTGGGGTCGTGTTGTTGGTGGTGGTAGTGGTATTCTGAAAATATTCATAGGCTTTGAGTGCTCCTGTATCACTGTTAAGGCCCCTTAACATATATGCAATTAAATATATATATATATATATATATATATATATATATATATATATATATATATATATATATATATCACCGAAAACGTTTACAAG
Source organism: Doryteuthis pealeii (assembly GCA_023376005.1). NCBI lineage: Eukaryota > Metazoa > Mollusca > Cephalopoda > Myopsida > Loliginidae > Doryteuthis > Doryteuthis pealeii. The sequence goes on along the minus strand of CM042170.1, from coordinate 19,435,328 downwards.
AACAATAAATTGTTACACAGCTGTCTCATATATAAATATTCCCCTTTCATAAAAAAGTCCGGTATGAATTAATCCCATCACAAAACGGTCACACGGTGTTTTTTATATTATCTTACTCTTACATAAATATATATATTAGCAAAATGAAATAGATAGATAGATAGACGGATAGATAGATAGATAGATAAATAATTTATTCACGTTTTGTGAGTCTTTTTTTTTTTCGTTTAAAATATGTTAGTCTAGATTTTACGCTTGGACTGTTTTCGTATTAGTATTAAAAAGTAGAGTACGAATTACAGTCGAATTCCAGATATATCAATAGATAGGGATATATTGAGAGAGAAAGATATTAGGACTAGATAGATAGATAGACCAAGAGAGAGGGGGAGACAGACAAACGGACAGACAAAGGGGAGGGGTAATTATCCCAAGATGAATATACAGAAAGAGGTAGAGAGTAGAACTACACACACATATATACATATATATATATATATATATATATATATATATATATAGAGAGAGAGAGAGAGAGAGAGAGAGAGAGGGGGGGAGAAGGAAAAAGAGAGGGAGGGTGGGAGACCGACAGATAGATAGATATTTATAGATAAATAGATAGATAGATTGATATATCAAACTGGTTCGTTAAACTTATATATATATATATATATATATATATATATATATATATTATATATATATATATATAACACATACACACATACACACACACACATTCTCGTCACCTATTTGAAAATAAAACAAATAAACAAATAAATAAATAAATAAACATACACACACACACACACACACGCGCGCTTACATACACACACGGACACACATAGACGCCCAATGAAAGCGATTATCTACTCACATTTTCATAACACGTCTCTCTCTCTCTCTTCTCTCTTCTTCTCTCTTCTTCTCTCTCTTTCTCTCTCTCTATCTATCTATCTATCTATCTTCTCTCTCTCTCTCTCTCTCTCACTCTCTCTCTCCCTCCCACTCTTTCTCACACACACACTCACACACACAACGTAAGAAAATGTTCCATGTCATCTTCAAAACCATTTATCTCAGCGTTCATAATTTTCAAAACAATTCTAAGAGCGCTAATTCTTCATTCAAACATTTTTAAACAGACTGATCAACAAAGGACTCCCACAGTCTCATTATTCTGTGGTAAATTTTATTTTTCCTTAAATCAACAAAACCCTGAAGAAGATCTACTAAACAGATTGAAACACTGCAGCGTTGGCTCAATAAATATCACTCATTTTATTGAACCTGTGTTTTTTTCAAATTTTTCACTATATTACACACACACACACACACACACACACACACACATATATATATATATATATATATATATATATAGAGAGAGAGAGAGAGAGAGAGAGAGAGAGAGAGAGAGACAGAGACAGAGACAGACAGACAGACAGACACAGAGAAGAGAGAGAGACAGACAGATAGAAAATATAGGGAGCGATTAGCACAAAATGAATATAGAGAGAGATGCAGAAAGTATTATTTAGCTCAGTTGGTAGAGTACGCACTGGAATCGCAAGGTTCCTGGTTCGATACTGGCCATCGCCAACTCAGCGTATGAGTAGCGCAGACATCTGTGCGGTAAAGTGAGGAGCTGATGGTAGGTGTGGCGCTCCACCTCAGACGTTATAATAATCTTGGTCTAGCGCTAGCGATTGATTGGTTCGGGCCGCTTGGAATACCTGTCTTCAAGTAAGGGCCGAGGTAGAGTTTAGACGGGGACGTTTGATTAACGTAGTCGTACTGAAGAAAAAAAGATTTTAAGGTCTTTTTTTGAATTAGTTCTTTTATTGGGATAGGGGGGGGCGTCTTGTATCTGGTTCTGGATATATATTTTTTTCTTTACCTACTTGCAGGACCTATGGGCATTCCACAGTATGGTAATTTAATTATTGCAACGTTTGATATGTTCACTTAAGAGCTATTGCATTTACTTCAGTATGTAAAAAGTATAATAATCTTGATTTAACCCTCTCTCTCTGTCTCTCTCTGTCTCTCTATTTCTCTTTCTATTTCTCTCTCTTTCTCTTTCTCTTTCTCTTTCTCTTTCTCCTTCACACACACAAACACAGACTCACAATTACTCATTTTTCTTTTTTTTTCTTCTTTTCATTTTTCTTTTGTTCGATTGAAACAGATTAGCGTTATCGCTTCCGCGCCCTCGTCTCTCTCTCTCTCTCTCTCTCTATCTATCTATCTATCTATCTCACTCTCTCTAACTTCCCTAATCTCTTTCTTTCTTTCTTTCTTTCTTTCTTACTTACTTACTTATTATATTTTTCTGCGTAGTATGTTCTTTTTCTTCCCTCTCTTTCTTTATAATAAAAACGGAATAGTTCATTATTTAGCTGATGTGACGACACTTATAAGAACTAAGAATTAGACGGATAAGCAAAAACAGATAATCAGGATTTACATTCTTGCACTTCATATTGGACGATTTGGGTGTTCTTATTTTTTTTAACCAGAGGGCATTGCAAGGTTGATAACGGTCGTATTTTTAAGGAACACGGGTGTTATTTTTCTTTATTTCTTAGGAAACCAATAAAAAGCCTCTTATATCCTTTTAACTGGCTATTGCATTTACAATGGACGACAAAACTGTCGTCGAAGCAGTCACAGAAATTATTGGGCGCAAACAGTAATTTTATCATTACCTTTTTTATTCTATTTTGTATCTTTGTTTTTATTCACTTGGGGTTTGTTTGTTTGTTTGTTGTTTTTTTTGTTTTTTTGTGTGTGTTTTTTTGGGGGTGGGGTCTTCTTTCTTGGCCAATGTCACATGAAACGTAACCTCTCCGCTGACAAATAAATTTCCCCGCAGATAGCCATCCCCTAGAAATCCGTGATATATAAAAAGAATGTATAACCCTCTAAAAGACATAGAAGGTAATTTTACCTCCGCGAATGACAAGAAGAAAAAGGTAATGTATGACGACAATTCAACTGATATGTGTATAATCTATCTATCTATCTATCTATCTATCTATACATATATAAAGAGCGTTGTGTGTATATGTATGTCCGGAGGAAACTTCTATCTATACATATACAAAGGGCAGTTGTATGTATATGTATGTCCGGGGAAAACTTCGAAAATAAAACAATTAACGACAAAGTAAATATATTTACACATTAAATATCACCAGGGCTTGGTTTTTGAGCAAAAATAATAGAGATTTGATTTATATTCGTGAAGATAATTAAAAAATAAAATTTAAATGATAACAGCATGGATTTTTTTTTTCATTTAATATTTTAGATAGTAGACATTAACATTTTTTTTCAGGGTAGTTGGATCAATGCAAGGTCTATTTTTTTACATAGGGATTTAAATTGGGCACCCCATGAGGATTCAATTTACAATTCAATAATAATGCGGGACTAACTTTTTAAAAATCCCCCTCTACCCAGGCGATGCTAGGTAGCCGCTTCTAGTACATATATAAAGGGCAGTTGTGTGTATATGTATGTCTGGAGGAAACTTCGGAAATAAAACAATTAACGACAAAGTAAATATATATACACATTAAATATCACTAGGGCTTGGTTTTTGAGCAAAAATAATGAAGATTTGAGTTATATTTGGGAAGATATTTAAAAATTCAAATTTGAAAATAATAAAAGGGAACGTCATTAGCGTGTTATTTTGTTTATCTTTTCTTTTTTTTTCTTTTTTTTGTATGTTGTTTTTGTTTTGTTTTTTTCGCTTTGAAATCTAATATTGATTGATTGAATTAATTGCATAATTTATATCTTCTTTTTTAAATTGTAACTCATTGAATGGAAATTTCTTACTATATTATTATATATTTCCGTGGGATTTTTATGGGGCAACCAGTGAGGATCTCGCTCGCAATTAGTAATAATGGATCTGCGAGACTAACTTTTTTAAAATCCCCCTCCTCTACCCAGGCGACGCCGGGTAGCCACTTCTAGTAGAAAGTAAGGTGGCGTATACACTCGAGTAATTAATAACATCGTGTAAGAAACGACTTCGTGTAATGAACGCCCCCTAACTTTTGCTCATGCTAGCTTATAAAAATATTTCTTCAATATCCAATAACATGAAGAGAAAATATTCAAACATTTATTTAAACTTTCAAATACTACTGAAATATTTTTTCTTTAAAAGATCACTATGTAGGACTGAGCCGATTCTAGTAGTAACCACCTCGAGCGAAGATTTAAGGGCGAATATCTGGT
>CM042170.1:19361068-19426068 GCA_023376005.1 Doryteuthis pealeii | reverse complement strand
GTGTGTGTGTGTGTATGTGTGTGTGTATGTGTGTGTGTGTGAACAAAGGGGTTACATAGCTACATACATACATGGCAATAGCAATAGATATGAACACACTCAAAGATAGATAGATAGATAGATAGATAGATAGATATGAACACTCAGAGATAGATAGATAGATAGATAGATTGATAGATATGAACACTCAGAGATAGATAGATAGATAGATAGATAGATAGATATGAACACTCAGAAATAGATAGAGAGATAGATTGATAGGAAAGGAGGAAGGAAGGAAAATGAAGGGTGGGGGGGAGAATGAAAGAAAAAGATGAAGGAAAGTGGAAGGAGAAAGGAAGGAAGAAAAATATCACTTCAAACGAGCCTAACAGATATGAACACATTCAGAGATAGATAGATAGATAGATAGATAGATAGATGGCAATATGGCAATAGCATAATCTTTACAGATCTTTGCCATCCCTCACAATCCCACAACTCCACCACCAGAACCCTTCCTTGCATGAGCCCTCAAATGACTCATCAAACCTGCTGCAGATCCACAAAGTTTGATGTAAATATGACATTGAAAGGACTTCCTTCCCGTTGAATGAGATGATTCAGATGAATCAGATGATAAAATTTGATGCTTATGCACTACTATATGTCTCTTAAGACCAGAAGCCGACTTACAGACCTTGCCACAGATAGCACAAGACACATTGTTTGTTCCTGGAATTTGCATGGATTGACCCTGGTGAGATTTCCCATGATTGACATAGCCAGCCTTAGAAAGCAAAACTCGACCACATGTCAGACACTTCCAACCCTCCATGTTCTCTCCAATATGACAGGTGTAACCCTTTCGAAGTTGACGCTTTAGGTTTTCATGCACGATTCTTTCACTCTCAAAACTGGTACAGCCATATCCACCTGAACTATCCAGTCAGTTCTCACCAGTGCCAGCTTTTCCCAGTTGTCAGGATTTATTTTTATTTTTACAAGGTTGTTTCTTAAGCAATCCTTATACCTCTTCCTAGGCTTATGCTGCGGCTTTTTGCCATCACGCAGCTGACCGTAAAAGAGTTGCTTTGGCAATCTAGCATCACTCATACGCACAACATGACCTGCCCAACGCATTTGAGCCGTTATGATAAGAGTTTCAATGCTTGAGCATCCTGCCCTTGCAAGGACTTCTGTGTTAGGTGTGTTGGAATTCCACTTGATGTTTAGAATACGTCTCAAAATTTCTGATGAAAGTGTTCGAGAATTTTCATACATACATACATACATACAGATAGATAGATAGATGGATAGATATAGAATCCACCTGTCTACATGTATTGTGTGTGTGTTTCTGGTGATGGCACTATATGTTCGTTAAATGAAATACTTCTCATAATTATTTCTGTCTCGAGTGATTCCGTCGTGCGAACAATCATCAAAGGATTTGAATTGATCTGACAAATGGAATGCCCGACGGCCATTCCGATTAGAAAACAAAAAATATTCAAATAAAAGCAGAGTGGGATTCTATTATCTCATTCTCAGAATGGGATTGACTGCTACAACCTGTGTGTGTGTGTGTGTGTGTGTGTGTGTGTGTGTCTATCTGTCTGTCTGTCTGTCTGTCTGTCTGGCTGTCTGGCTGTCTGTCTAGTGTCTATCTGTCTCTCTCTGTTTGTGTGTCCCTCTGTTTGTTTGCCTGTCAGTGTGTCTGTCTGTCTCTCTGTTTGTGTGTGAGAGAGAGAGTGTGTGAGTGAGAGCGAGAGAGAGGGAGAGAGAGTGAAAGAGATAGAGAAAGAGAGAAGGATATATATATATATATATATATATATATATATATATATATATATATATATAAAGATAGAGGGAGAGATAGACAGAGACAGGGAGACAGAGAAACAGACACTCTCTCTTTACTTTTCTGTCTCCCCTCTCTCTTTCTCTCCCTCTCTCTCTCTCTCTCTCTCTCTCTCTCTCTCTCCTCTCTCTCTATTGCTCAGTGTAAGTGGACCTCAGTCTGTCTCCTCTCTGTCTGTCTGTCTGTCTGTCTGTCTCTCTCTCTCTTATATATATATATATATATATATATATACATATATATATCCATTTCTCTCTCTCTCTCTCTCTCTCTCTCTCTCTCTCTCTCTCTCTCTCTCAGTGTGTGTGTGTGTGTGTATTGCTCTGTGTAAGTGGACCTCAGTCTGTCTGTCTGTCTCTCTCTCTCTCTCTCTCTCTGTCAGTGTGTATGTCTGTGTGTGCGCGTGTGAGTGAGGTCTCGTAAATGCCATGTTTTAACGCGTAAAACATTTCTTTTTTCTTTATTGTTTTCTTTTTACCCTTCTTTTTTTTATTATTTCTTTATTATTCACTCTACACTAAATATTTCATTATGCCTTCTTTTTTCTTTCCTCGCCGCCGATATAAAGAACGTCTTAATCTGAAAGTCGCTGAAAGAATCGCGACGTTTATAAGGACACTAAAACCAAACCAAGTCGGAATAAAATTAATTACTGCATTTTCCGGGATATGAGTCAACTTCATTTTTTTTCTTTTCTTTTCTTTTTTTTTTGGGGGGGGGTCTTCTTCAAAATCTGACACTCAAAGCTTCGCAAAGGTCGTACTTATTGTCTACAAATTACCGTACGTTAACGTACGTAGTAATAGCGTATTACGTACGTAGTAATAGCGTATTACTAGTTGTAGACTAGTAATACGCTAACAGGATGTGTTTTATATGATAGTGCGTCTTATATATCTTAAATTTTGCCAAAAATGAAAAATAATATATTTTTATAGTAAAAATAATTTGCAATGCATTTTCATAGTAAAAATACATTTCCAAAGCATTTTTATAATAAAAATGATTTTCAATGAATTTTTATAATAAAAATAATGTCCAATGAATTTTTATAATAAAAATCATTTCCAATGAATTTTTATGATAAAAATAATTTCCAATGAATTTTTATAATAAAAATAATTTCCAATGAATTTTTATGATAAAAATAATTTCCAATGAATTTTTATAATAAAAATCATTTCCAATCAATTTTTATAATAAAAATCATTTCCAATCAATTTTTATATTAACAATCATTTTCAATGCATTTTATAATAAAAATAATTTCCAATGTATTTTTATAGTAAATGACATTACCAATGCATTTTTCTGATAAAAATCATTTCTAATGCATTTTTATAGTAAAAATAATTTCCACTGCATTTTTATAATAAAAATAACTTCTAATGCATTTTCATAATAAGAATCATTGTCCAATGCATTTTTATAGTAAAAAAAAAAACACAAGAATATATTAACTATAAAAAAATGAATACATAAACTAGGAAATTATTCTAAATGGGACTTAATGAGCCATTAGACAAGGAGATTATTTTGTCTAATATTCAATGATTGCTTTCGTTTGGTTTCTTTGTTTAATGGCATATCAACCATCGTGGGTTATTTAATGGCAAAGCCATGCTCCTAGAAGAATAGTATTGGTAATTGATCTCGGTATTTGTCTATCTTTTCCTTTTCTTTCACCTTCACCCTGTGATCTGCTGGGAATGAAAAATCTAGAATTTGACAAGTTCTATTTTTCATGTTAATCAGTACTAGATCTAGTCTTCTGGATGGGATAAAGAGTTCGTTTGTATCTTAAAGTATCAGAAACCTTTATGCGTTTCATTCTCAAGAATAAATTCTGGTTGTGCATTAGGGTAGGTCGTAACTGGTGGAAAATAGAGCATATGACAGAAAAAATGAAGATCGGAGAAATTGTTAAACAAAGTAAATACACGGCTAGGCACGAATGGGTTGGAATGGTGATGCGCTGGGAATTATGCAAGAAAATAAATCTTGTCTGTACAACAAAATGGTATATGCACAATAGGGTGGTCGATTTTTCACTTTTTTTAAATATCAAATTGTCATCTATGCGAAAGTTGTGTATTAGTATACTGAATACTGATACGAAAAATTAGATATTTTACTTGTACCATTATTTGAGGAAATAGCATCAAAGATCGTTTACTAAAATGCACTAAAAATTCCCCTTTTCTAAAGGGTAAATTTTGCGAAAACGAGGCATTTTATTAGTACATTTTAGTAGACGATCTTTGATGCTATTTCCTCAAACAATGGTGCAAATAAAAGATCTAATTTTTGGTATCAGTATTCAGTATACTAACACACAACTTTCGCATAGATGGAGAATTTGATATTTTAACAAAGTGAAAAAAATTGATCTACCTATTGTGCATATACCATTTTGTTATACGGTCAAGATTTATTTTCTTGCACAGTTCCAAGCAGATCACCTTTCCAACCCAGTCGTGCCTTACCTTGTATTTACTTTGTTTAACAATATTCCCTTTCTCCGATCACCATTTTTTTCTGTCACATGATCTATTTCTCACCAGTTACGACCAACGCCCGGGCGTGAGGATACCGCCTACTTTACAACTTTGCAAGTGTACTCTCGGTGACATTTGGACTTCCTTGCGGAAGACACCGAGGTCAACATAAAGGTCACCAAATCTTGCAATTGTTTGCACTCAAAGACTGACATGTTTGTTATTTATTACATAATACATTTCTATTAGTTGTTTTCTATTAGAATCATAGCCTCCTAACACTCTGTCTCTCAGAGAGAGAGAGAGAGAGAGAGAGAGAGAGAGAGAGAGGGGGAGAGAGAGAGAGAGAGAGGGGGAGAAAGTGTGAGAGAGAGTGAGTAACAGAGAGAAAGAGATGGAGTGACAGAGACAGGGAGAGAAAGAGTGAGAGAGAGGGAAAAAAGAATGAGAGAAAGTGTGTGTGAGAGAAAGAGAGAGAGCGAGAGTGAGAGAGAGAGAGTGTGAGAGAGAGGGGGAGAAGAGAGAGAGAGAGAGTGAATAAGAGAGGCGAGAAAGAGAGTGTGAGAGAGAGAGAGAAAAGAGAGAGAAAGCAAGAAAATGAGAGGGAGAGACAATGAGAAAGATAGTGAGAGAGAGAAGAGAGAGAGAGGAGAGAGAGAGAGAGAGAGAGAGTGATTTATTTATCTAATTACTAAATTAATCATTTATTTTTCCCATACCTCGGTAGCAAAATCACATCTACTGAAATACTACAGGTAAAGTATCAAATGCTATTGACCGGTTATCGACCATATGGAAATCTGATTTCTCTGATAAATCAAAACAGGAATTATTCCTAGCTGTAGCCGTGTTAGTACTACAATAGGGTTGTACCACTTGGAATTCTAAGTTTAACTGGTTAAAATTAAGTTTTCTTTCTACCAGACCAGTTGCCATACAAAGGTTAAAGAGCCCAGTCTTCCCAACTATTTACCCATAGCTGGAGGGAGAATAGTTGGATTCATACTTTTCTCAAGGATATATATATATATATATATATATATATATATATATATATATATATATATATATATATGGGGAAAACGTTTTTGTTATTTTATATGCACGAAAAAATGATTTTTCTGAAATTCATTCTTTTTCAAGCTTCTAAACAACCAAAATATATAATATATATATATAATACACACACACACACACACACACACACATATATATATATATATATATATATATATATATATATATATATATATAAGGTAAAATATGAGGAAAGAAAGAACAAAACTCAGACAAAAATGTGTAGTATATTTCGCTGGAGTTTGAACTCGGCGTCTTCAGCTTGTATAAATAAAATATTTCAATAAAAGCTGAAGCCACCGAGTTCAATACTCCAGTGAAGTAACTACACATTTTTGTCTAAGTTTTGTTCTTTCATTCCTCATATTTTACCTCATTCTGTCGGATTCATTCCAACCCCTTTAAGCATACACCTATATATATTATATATATATATATATATATATATATATATTATATATATATATATATATATATAGTTGAATGAAGTGACAAATAAAAGGTTTAGCTTTTATTCATTTATTTGGGAACGATATTACTACCAATGGTTTCCTGCTAAAGCATTCATCAGGTAAACGAAATAGTTTTTTAAAATGACAGAAATGGAGTAAATGGTTAAATATGTGCGTTTTTTTTAACTATCAACGCTCTATCACAGCTATTTAGCACTCTTCTAATAACACTGTATGTTGGATTACTACTAATTTTTCTAGTATACTAGTGCCAACCATACACATTAATATATATATATATATATATATATTATATATATATATATAAAGATAATCTAATGAGTCAGACGAACCTACTATTAGTTTCGCATAAAGCTCTTCAGGGCTAAAATATGAGTCAAATTTTAGCCCTGAAGAGCTTTATGCGAAACTAATAGTAAGTTCGTCTGACTCATTAGATTATCTTTATTATTGGCTCTACTTAGTTATCGAGCACTTACATATTAGCTTTCTCCTAGCGGTTATATGAATATATATATATATATATCTTATATACATATATATACATATAAATTGTTTTTTCTTTTGGCCAAATACTGTACCAATAGATTATTTTTTGTTGGTACGAATATCTTGGTCTTTTCTTTTTTTCAAATTTTTTTTTTTCTTCCTGGTTGATGTTTGGTAGTATATTTTTACAATCAAACTTTCTGCTGTTTTTTTCTCTCCGCAAGGATTTACCAACACGCTTGGTATATTAAATATATATATATATATATATATATATATATGTATATATATATATATATATATATATATATATATATATATATAAAGAGAGAGAACGAGAGAGGGGGGAGAGTTAGAATTTCTTATAATCTGCAGATTATTAAGAGACTTTTTTAGAGCTTACTTGATGACAGCCCAAAGTGAACATAATGTTTGTTTTTTATCACAAACGTAACCTTTCATCGTGCTTTTTTGTTTACATTACTTTAGTCCGCTATAAAATAAAAATCTCCATGATAAGCCAAGCAGTGCAGTCGAAGAGACATCCAAGTTCTTTCTTCTTTTCTTTTTTTTTCATCTCTGTTTATTAAATCAGTCTCGTTTTCAGTTCTATGAGACCCAACATAGTTCGGTACAAGTAACACGAATGAGTCCCACGTGGACGACTTAAAAGGGGATCCAGTTAAATTCTGAATTATTTAGCAGATATTTGTTCTCTGGTCTAGGGTACAATAAAGATGTCTGCTTTTACCTTTTCACTGTGTGCGATTGTACTTTTAGGCATTGGAATCCATAGTCATATTGTGTAGAGTGAGTGCCAGTGGTGTTATGGTTAACGAGCAAGACTACGATATCTTAGTAAGCAAGTTCTATCTCCAGTTATTACGTTCTTCATTTTCTTTCAATTATGTTTGTCTAGCATATTAGACACTAAGCCACGGTGACTACCCCAAGGAGATTGGTTGGTTAGTTGGTTGGTTGGATTTTACGGCATATCAACACTTTTTGGGTTATTTTAGGCCGATGACATTTTGTTTTATTCAATCTTGTGGGGTATTCATTTTTTTTTCAAACTCATAATTTCTGAACACATTTTTAACTCATTTTTTTATATTTGACCCATAGATGGTACCCTAACAGATACTACCAGTCCGGGTCAGAGTGGACCTGGGAGTAATGGCGATGAAGGGAAATTTTACATTCCGATGAGCTCTAAAAATGGAACTTCCCCATTAGATGCAGTTTAGTCTCTTACTCGGAAACCTCATTTTCGGGGGGTTGGTTGGCTGGTTGGTTGGATTCTAAGGCATATCAACCCTTGTTGAATTATTTTATGTCGAAGATTTGTTTTATTAATTCTTGATGGACATTCAACATTTTTAACTCAACTTTTTAAAACACATTTTTAAAATTCATTTTTGTATTTAACCCATAGCTGAGACCCTAACAGGTACTACCATTCTGGGTCAGAGTGGACCTGGGAGTAATGGTGATGAAGGAAAACTCGACATTCCTCACAGCGCCAGAATTGGAACTTTACTATCAGATAGAGTTTAACGTCATACCCAGGACATTAATCTTATAGGTGCTAGGGCTTGATGCGACCAGCCGATTGATTGGTAGGGGCCTCTCCGATCGCCCGTCTTACCTAAGTTGTGGTAATGCTAACAAACTGGACTGCGACATCTTAGTAAGCAAGTTCGAAACCTAGTCGTGCTATTACGTTCACTTTCAGACTGATACCCTTGGGAAAGGTATGAATCCCCTGATCCCCGATTTATCTATAGGGAAAACTGATTTGATATACGGCTTCCTTTTTTATATTTTTTGTGTTTTAAGGATGCTGAAGAGGTACCCGACACACCCCACAACTACAGAATTGGAACCTCTATTGAAAACATTTTCTTTTCTTTTTCTTTCAATAATTTTCTGTCTTAAGACATGGAATAGTTTTTCTATTTTTTCACATAGTAAACTCTATTACAATAAAATTTAGGTGTTCAATAGGGGAAATTAATTACAGGTGCTGTAACTTCAGGGGCAAAAGAACTACATTATAGTCTTCCGAGACTGAAATGCCAATGATGATATGCGAGGGAGAGAGAGAGAGAGAGAGAGAGAGAGGGAGGGATATTTTCCTCGTACCCCACTTGTACCAGGGCAGGTACAAAGGCCCTATTTACGTGGGACCGCTCACAAGCCGAGACTCATGGGTGGCAGGTGGAAAAATTGCGTCGATCCTGTCGGCATTCCCCCTCAAGGGGGGTGCCTCAGGCGCTGGGAAATAAACCCAGTCCTGCCCCTTTAAATCAAGGGGGCAGGTATTGCCTGGGGGGGATAGCCCCCTGGGATCGACGCTATTAATTCAAACACACCGATCCAATGGCCGAAGCACACCGGACCTCCGACCCGAAGGACGGGTTGGAAGGGCGAGGGAGAGAGAGAGAGAGAGAGAGAGAGAGAGAGAGATGTCAATATATTGATTGATTGGTTGGTTAATTAAATGGTTTAACGGCATGACAACCCGTCTGGGGTTATTTCCTGTGTTGGGATTAAGGTGTTACATTCATTTTATTGTTCTTTAACTCTTTGCTTACAAAATGACCCCCACAGCTCTACCGAATTTTCTTGATGTCTTTAACTTCTTAAATCCAGAGTAACGTCGGTTAGCCCTGCTAGTACTGTGTTTTTATGTGGTGTTTTTTGTGCTTTAAGGACGATGAAGAGTTACCCCACACTCCCCACAAATCCAGAATTGGAACCTCACAATTTAGCATTACGGAATTCTGTAGAAATCATTTTCTTTTCTTTTTTTTTCTTTTTTTTTTTGATGGCGTTTTGTCTTAAGACATCTTTGTCATCTTTTTGGAATGCTTTTTCTACTTTTACATTGTAAACTATATTAAAATAAGATTTTGTTTTTTCTTTTTTACAGGTAGGGTCTGGAATGGGTTAATGGTATTTTGGTTTATTTCAATAGGGAAAATTGATTTGATATACGCCTGTTTTTTTAATGTTTTGGGGGGGTTTTTTTGCTTGAAGGAAGATGAAGAGGTACCCTACACTCTCCACAACTCCAGAATTGGAATCACACCATTTAGCATTAAGAAATTCTATTGAAAACATTTTATTTTATTTTCTTTTTCTTTCAATAACGTCTTAAGACATCTTTTTGGAATACTTTTTCTATTGTTTTCACATAGTAAACTATATTACAATACGATTTATGTGTTTGTTTTTTGTTTGTTTGGTTTTTTTTGGGGGGGGTTGGAATGGATTAATGGTATTTTAGTTTATTAGTAATTGATTTGATATACGCCTGTGTTTTGATGAGTTTTTTGTTTGCGCGTGTGGTGTGTGTGTGTGTGTGTTTGTGTGTTTTAAGGATGATGTAAGGTACCCCACACACCCCACAACTCCAGAATGGAAACCTCACCATTTAGCATTAAGTAATTTCATAGAAAAAATTATTTTCTTTTTTTTTAATTATATAATATCTTATTATAATGGAGATTGTGTGTTTTTCTGTCTGTAACCGAAACTACATTACTACTCAAGTCACAATTTCCTTACTTATTGACATCACATTTCCAATGATTTAATTTTTATTTAAACCTCAATTATTAATAAAATTGTAGTACACTATTAATACTGTAACCATATCTACATATTAACAACATGCAATTATATATATATATATAACAAAATTGCGGTTTAGTGTGAACGGGAAGGTAATTTGCATATTGATATTAAAAATGTGATTTTATTAAATATGTGCTTAGTATTTATTGATTCTAACTGTTTGTTTTATTTTAATGAATATAAGCAAAAATCTCTTCAATGAATCTTAAATGAAATCCATTAACAAAAAAAAATAACTGTCATTTTATTCTTACTTCCTATTTTTAACTAAATACTTAAATAGAAAAAATAACAATGAGAGATGAGAGTGACGGAAGAGTAAGTTTCAGTTGTTCTATTTTCTATTATACCCCCCTGTTTCAAATCATTTTATCTGCATTCTTATTTAGTTTCATGAGCCTTTCTAATTTAATACAATATTTTTATTACATGAAAACTTAGATACTTGCACACGGAGGGTGCATATTTGCTAGTTTATATAATATATAATATTATATAATATATAATATATTATATAATGTATTATATAATATATTATATAATATATTATATAATATATATATTATTATATATATATATATTATATAATATATATAATATTTATTATATTTAATATAATAAAATTATTTTTTAGTTTATTTCAATAGGGAAATTGATTTGATATACGCCTACGATTTCATGTGTGTGTGTGTTTTGTTTTGTTTTGTTTTTTTTGTTTTTGTTTTTGTTTTTGTTTCTTCTTCTTTATGGATGCTGAAGAGGTACCCCACACGCCCCACAACTCCAGAATTGGAACCTCACCATTTAGCATTAAGGAATTCTATTGAAAACATTTTCTTTTCTTTTCTTTTTCTTTCAATAACGTTTTGTCTTAAGACATCGGTCATCAGAACTTCTTAATTTTTAATCCTTTTCGACATTTATCAATCCATTGTAAAGGATTTTAGCGACTAATTGACGTCAGAGAATTTGGCCGGAGTGCTCAATACGGCAAGAGATTAGAAGAAAATAGTTTTCACTTTATCCATCACAAACGGTTTATTCGTAGCTGTGGGCGGAGGTGGGGGGTGCACCTCCGCCCACAGATCTCGAATAAACCGTTTGTCCTTCAAGAAAGAGAAAAAAAAAGCTAAATAAATAAGAATCTTATATTTTGACAGCAGGTAACGACAGAATTATCCGCTAAAAGTACCTGCCAATTTTTAGCGACCCACACATCTTTGATTCTTTGATTCTACTTAGACCCCTGGCACTGTCGATGGGGCTTAGAATATGCTGACTGTATCTTATGTGTGTATTTACACAACACTTCTACAGGAACAGGTTGGTTGGTTGGTTAGCAGTTGGAGAGGCCGCATTCAATCAATCGGCTAGTCATGTCAAGCCCTAGCACCTATATGATTGTTCGAAGTGCATTGCTCTTACAGCAAACCTCCCAATTCTTTTTATCCTATATTTGCTGGTAGGCAGTGGCAGAGAGTCTTGGTGTCCTAGATATTATGTTAAACTACATCTTCTGGTAAGGTTCCTGTTATGGAGCTCTAGGAAGTGTGGAGTACCCCTTCATTGCCATTACTCCCAGGTCCACTCTGACCCAGAGTTAAACTGCATCTGATGGTGAAGTTCCAATTCTGGAGTTCTGGAGAATGTGGAGTACCCCTTCATTGCCATTACTCCCAGATCCAGTCTGACTCAAAGTACCTATTAGGGCCCCATCAATGGGTTAAATGGATAAAATGAATGTGTTTAAAAAAAGAATTTGAATACCCCAAAAGAATTTTTTTCAGCATAAAATGGTTGGATTTTACGGCATGTCAATTAAGAAAAATAAGAACTCATCACATCCTCTCATCTCTCTACTCTCTGTCATTTATATACACGATATGTAAAAGGGGTATATAACATCTACATCAGGAGGATGGACAAAGGCCGCATCCCAAAAGACCTACTGTATTGCGAATTAGTAGAATGCACCCGACCAATAGGGAGACCAATAGGGAGACTGCGCTTTAAATATGTCTGCAAGAGGAACATGAAGACGTGCCACATCAACACCAACACATAGGAGGCTTGTGTAGAATACCGTGTGACCTGGCGCCTCCTTGCCAAACAGGGAACGACAAGGAGTAAAAAAGAGAGGAAAGAAGCCGCTACAGAAAAGAGAGCCAGATGGAAGAAGAAACAACAGCAGCCATCAGTGTTTGTTTGCAGTCACTGCACCAGAGATTGCCATTCGAAAATTGGTCTGTTCAGTCACTCATGCAGTTGCAGATGAAATAATAAAAAAAATTTTAAATTTAAAAATTAAAAAAAAAAAGAAAGTGGACGTCTTTAGTAGACGGAAGAATGCCAACAACACTGACCAACAGGTGGTCCCATGGAGAAGGAGGAATGTTACCATTCTGCAGAGGTGCAGTCGATGTATACTTTTGACCTAAGCCGACAGGGTTGAATCTAGATAATACAAATTCATTAGACTAATCGGTTTTAACCATAAAATTAAACCCGGACTTTTCACGAGTATCTTCATCTTTTTGTTTTGTTTTGTTTTTATTTGATTTTTTTTTAAATAAAACTGTTCCTGCTTTTAATTTGTATTTCTTAGATAAACCTGTTGAGGATGAAAAGAGAAATATCTAATACATGTCATTTTTCTCACCGGGATTCGCACGCTCAATTGTAATTAGTTTAAATTCAATGTTAATTATTAATCTGTCAACTTTGTAAACCTGCTTAATAATAGGACACGACAACATTGAGGTTGATTGCTGAGACGGCTTTTTCTCAATTAATAATTACGATAATTCAATCAATAGATTTTGAAAAGCCAGCAATATTAAAAAATAAACAGCTGACACTTGCTTTGTCAGCTATTATTATCATACTAGCATGACCTGTGGATATCCGCCCTGTCGGCTGGTGCGTTAGAATGCACCGACTGCACCTCTGCAGCGGGTAAGACTCCCCCAATGGGGCCACCTGTTGGCCGTGGGTGGCGACCCGTGATGCTTAAGGATAGAGCCCAGGTATATGAGCAGTTCATGACTTGCAATACTCCACTTTGGCCCTATCTTGGGCTAGACGGGCGGTCGAAGAGGCCCCTCCGATCAATCGGCTGGTCACGTCAAGCCCTAGCACCTATATGATTTTCCCAACCCTATTGCCCTTATGGCAAGCCCCAAACCCTTTTTATCATATGGGTGCTAGAAGGCGGTGGCTGCGGGTCTACATGTCCTGGGAATGACGTTAAACTCTATCTGATGGTGAGGTTCCAGTTTGGAGGTTTGGGGAATGTGGATCACCCCTTCATCACCATTGCTCCCTGGTCCACTCTGGCCCGGAGTGGTAGTACCTGTTAGGGTCCCATCTATGGGTTAAATAGAAAAATGTGTTTATAAAAAAATTGTATTATCCAAGAATTGATTTATTTGAAAACTTTATCGGCATTAAATGACCCACTGAGGTTGATATGCCGTAAAACAAAACAAACAAACAAACCTGTGGATATACCGAAGTATGATAATTTGAATATTACAACGTCTTGAGGGGGCAAGTTTAGCACAGTAGGTAGAGTGTTTGACTAGGAATCACAAGCTTCTTGGTTCGATACCGACCCTCGCCAACTCATCGTATGAGTAACACAGAGATCTGTGTGGTAAAGTGAGGAACTGATGGTAAGGTGTGGCGCTCCACCTCGGATGCTAAAATAATCTCCTTGGGAGAAAAAGTGAAAAGGGAATAGACTCCCTCGCTGTCTGGCTGATACCGACATTAGGCCGCCCCGACGAATTTACTTTTTTATATGTTTACTTAGGAGCTATTGCTAAATAGTTCAATATGTAAAATGCATAATAATCTAACAATAAAAGATATAATGCACCGGTTATTTTATTAAAAACTTTTACATTTTTGGGGGTCAGTTAATTTTGCACCACGTATCTTTGAGGCGTAACACAGATTCTCAAAGTACGTGGTTCAAAGTTAACTGACCTGAAAAAAATGTAAAAGTCTTTTCAATGAAATAATTGGTGCATTATATATTTTAATCATTGATATATCAACACTGAAAATTTCGTGGAATTTAGGTCCGTTAAGTTCGATTAACCCACTTTTCACTAGTAACAGATCTGCGAGACCAGCTTACTAGCCATTACAGCACGACGGGACGCCTCTGTTTACCAGAAATTATACCAGGTTAATAATGATTGACGTGTACTAATCTCGGTATCTTTACTCGTAAAAGATCAATTCCAATTATCTTAAGGTATCAATCAGTACTTTATATAATGAGACACTAATTAATAGAGTGAAAAAGGTTGAGACTTTTTTTCCTACATAAAGATTACGAAATCAAATGAAAACGAGGCTAGTTTTCATTCATTCAAATTATAATTTATTCTAAGGAAAAATCAGGTTAAGTTTCCTGTTATTACCGACGATGGACAGTATCGCCCATAAATAAATACACCTATAAGAAGGGGCCCGGTTAGCTCAGTCGGTAGAGCGTTCGGCTAGGAATCACAAGGTTCCTAGTTCGATACCGGTCCTCGCCAACTCAGCGTATGGGTAGCACAGGGATCTATGCGGTAAAGTAAGGAGCTGATGGTAGGTGTGGTGCTCCACCTCTGACACCAAAACAATCTCCTTGGTTTAGCGCTATTGAAAAGGGGATAGACTCCCTTGTTGACTGGCTGATACCGACTTTAGACCGCCCCGACGATGGACACAAGGACAATGCACAAGCCAATACACCCGAGAGACGACAAGGACAGACTGTATGTGTCAAGAAAAGAAGGAGGAAGAGGTCTTGCCATTATTGGAAATCAGATGAAGAATCGAGACCATCCAAACTATAACCCGCCCTGTCGACTGGGGCGTTAGAATATACCGACTGCACCTCTGCAGAGGGGTAAGACTCCCCCAATGGGGCCACCTGTTGGCCGTGGGTGGCGACCCGTGATGCTTAAGGATAGAACCCAGGTTGTTGGGCAGCCCATGACTCCACTTTGGCCCTTTCTTGGGCTAGACGGGCGGTCGGAGAGGCCCCCTCCGATCAATCGGCTGGTCACGTCAAGCCCTAGCATCTATATGATTGCCCCAACCCTATTGCCCTTATGGCAAACCCCAACCCTCTTTATCATATGGATGCTAGAAGGCGGTGGCTGAGGATCTACATGTCCTGGAAAGGACGTTAAACTCTATCTGATGGTGAGGTTCCAGTTCTGGAGGTTTGGGGAATGTGGAGCACCCCTTCATCACCATTGCTCCCTGGTCCACTCTGAACCAGATTGGTTCTATCTGTTAAGGTTCAATCTATGGGTTAAATAGAAAAATGTATTATTTTTTAAAAAATGTATTATCCATTAAGAATGACTTTATTTCAAAACTTTATCAGGCATTAAATGACCCACTGAGGTTGATATGCCGTAAAACAAAACAAACCAAACCAAACTATAATATTAAGATTGGCTTGGATACTCAGTAGAATCCTGATTTGTGTAAATACTTTTTGATTGGCTATTTTCTGTCAAACTAAGTAAAATTGACGTTAATTTTTTTGTGTGTCATAGTTCTTAGTTTATCTGCATCCAAAAAAATCCATCTATTGTCGACATGTGAAATTGATCGGGGAGAATCATTTCCACTGAAAGACAACAATGATGATGTCCGGTCTAAACTTGGCTTATCAGATCGGATTTGCGGCATCCTGACTTGCGCTTGGAAATAGCCGCTAAGAAGAAGAAGAAGAAGAAGAAAATCATAGAAGAAGAAGAAGAAGAAGAAGAAATAAAGAAGAAGAAGAAGAAGAAGAAGAAGAAGAAGAAAAGGAAAAGAAGAAGAAAGAGAATGAACTCAAAAGGAAGAAGAAGAAGAAGAAGAAGAAAGAAGAAGAAGAAGAAGAAGAAGAAGAAGAGAAATCAAGAAGAAGAAGAAGAAGAAGAAGAAGAAGAAGAAGAAGAAGAAAATCAAAGAAGAAGAAGAAGAAATAAAGAAGAAGAAGAAGAAGAAGAAGAAGAAGAAAGAAGAAAAAAAGAAGAAGAAGAAGAAGAAGAAGAAGAAAGAAGAAGAAGAAGAAGAAGAAGAAGAAGAAGAAGAAGAAGAAGAAGAAGAAGGAAGAAGGAAATCAAAGAAGAAGAAGAAGAAATCAAGAAGAAGAAAGAAGAAGAAGAAGAAGAAGAAGAAGAAGAAGAAAGAAGAAGAAGAAAGAAGAAGAAGAAGAAGAAGAAGAAGAAGAAGAAGAAGAAGAAAGAGAAATGAAGAAAAGAAGAAGAAGAAGAAGAAGAAGAAGAAGAAGAAGAAAATCAAAGAAGAAGAAGAAGAAGAAGAAGAAGGGAAGAAGGAAATCAAAGAAGAAGAAGAAAGAAATCAAAGAAGAAGAAAGAGAATGAACTCAAAAAGAAGAAGAAGAAGAAGAAGAAGAAGAAGAAGAAACTCAAAAAGGAAGAAGAAGAAGAAGAAGAAGAAGAAGAAGAAGAAGAAGAAGAAGAAGAAGGAAAAAAAATCACTCGATCATTTTCTGAAAAGAATTACAATCTGATAATGACTTTTGAGAAGATTATTTTTCATTTCATTTTCTTTCTTCTTTTTCTTCTTTTTTTTTAATATGCTGACAATTATGCGGTAATTGCTCTTAAATTCGCAAAGGTGAATGATTTCCGCGCGAATCACCACGAATTAAATGGGGTCGACGACAAAAGCCGCTGAGCTTTAATTTGGCCCATAGTATCACATGACTATCGCACGAGGCCCAAGTATCACGTGACTATCGCACCAGGGTCACTCAATAAAGTTTCGTGGGTGTATTTGCCATACATCCCACTTTTTTTTTTCCTATTATTATTTCACATATATTGAACGTCATTTGTACCAAAGAGATAGTTTGGTTTTTGTTCAGAACCGAAGATACACCATTAGTTAAATTGCAAATTAGAAAATCAGTAACAACTTAAAACTGGTTAAATTTAAGAGTTATGTATAGCATTTTTGGATTCCTTTGGTTAAAGTGCTTTCATAAACCAATTTTCAGAAGTAGGAAAGCTGTAGAATTCATTTTACATTACAAAAAGTCACAATTTTTCGTGACACCTCACCCAAATTTGAAGAGTTATTGTTGCATACTGGGGTTTTCACAGTACCAAATCTATATAACGTTATATACCTTTCTTACTTCTTACTCTGGTCGTCTCTTCTTCTGACCGGTTTTGGTTCTATCTTCTAACATCTTGGTCTGGTATATCTTCTAAGGTCTGGTCTTTCTTGGGGACTCCGGTCTGGTTTCTGTTAGGGATCACTCCTTATCAGAAGTCCTGTGTCATTGTTAGTTTTTAGGTAATAAACACAAGACTTCGATTTACGTTGATGTTACTTTATTTATAAATCCCCAAACCAGACAATCTGCGCAGATGACAGGATGCGCATAGAATTGTGACTTACACCTTAGAGCTCCTAACTACTAACTGACTTAAACTGACTATATCCTTAAACCGGAAGACAGGGTCTTCCATGGCTTCCGGTTCTCACGATCCATCCCCACAAGGCAGGGTGAGAGGGAGGTCAAGCGTTGTCACTCACTCTCAAGGCCATCAGCTGTACTAATCGCCATTATGATATCTACAATACCTTTAAAAAGTATTAGAGTCTACTAACTATGTAACATTATATTCTGCCAATTTTTAGAATTGGAAACTCACATTTTTGGGATTGGCTGACTTTAAGAGAGTCCACACCGGGACAATTTTCAGAAAAATTGAAGGGGTAGGTGACATGGCCTGGATGATTTGACATGGAATTACCCATATATATATATATATATATATATATATATATATATATATATATATATATATATATATATAGTAAATATCTTTATATGGTATATATATATATATATATATATATATATATATATATATCAGGTGTGACACAAGGACATTTTATGTGGGCTCATCCACAAGCCGAGACTCATAGGGGGTAGGTGAAAAAAATGCGTTGATTCCATCGATATTCCTCCTCAATAAGGTTTCTGGGATGTCCTCATGATTTAGTGTCAAAGCCATCCTCGTAGAAGAACAGTAAGGTCAGGAAAGATGGCGGAGTCGCCTGTTGTCAATATCAGCCGGACAGCGAGGGAGTATATCCCCTTTTCACTAGCGCCAGATCAGGGAGGTTGCTTTTGCATCTGAGTTAGAGCACCACACCTATCATCAGCCCCCTACTCTACTGCATATATCAGATTACCTAATCTGTGCTACTCATGGGCTGAGTCGGTAGGGTCCAGTAACAAACCCAGAACCTTGCGATTCCTAGGCGAGTGCTCTAACGACTGAGCTAAACTGGCCCCTCATCAAGTAGTGGTACTATCTAACCATAGCTGGGGTGGATGAGGGTCTCATGACTTTCTCAATGTTATCAGTCCAAAAGTGAACGAAATAGTGCGACTTGAGTTCGAACTCGCTTACGACATTGTCGTAGTCCAGCACGTTAGCCACTACGCTACGGTGACATCCCCGAAACATTACTGTCATCAGTTCTGAGTAAATATATTTACCAACCCCTCCGCACGAGCAGGATGTGACACAAGGTCAATTTCTTAAGCGGAGTTCAACAGGTTTGAATTCAGGGTTTTCCTTTAAACTGGTTACCTATAAGTAAGTAAAGTAGTCGGGGATGCCTAAAGTCGATATCAGCCAATCAGCGAGGAGTCTATCCCTTTTTCACTAGCGCTAGACCAAGGAGATTTTTTTGTGTCTGAGGTGGAGCGCCACACCTATCATCAGCTCCTTACTTTACTGCACAGATCCTTGTGCTACTCATACGTTGAGTTGACAAGGGCCGGTATCGAACTAAGAACCTTGTGGTTTCTAGCCGAACGCTCTACCGACAGAGTTAACCCGACCCTATAGCCAAGTTTAAAGAGCCCAGTTTGCCCTACTATTTACCCATAACTGGAAGGAGAATATTTGGATTCATACCTTTTCCAAGGATATAGTGCTGTGTAAAATGCAAAAAGCCTCGTCTAGAATTTGAACTCGGGTCGACGAGTCCATTTGCTATGACTCTAACCATTGCGCCACGTACCTTTATCAGTTCTGAGTGTAAATGGTCTATAATTTCTTTCAGCACGAAGTGTCTGATATCATTTACCTCTACGCGTTTCTATGATAACAATCTGAACTTAATATATAGGAAAAATGGATGATTTTAAGTGCCGTAATTTAATCATGTATAATACGCACTTTTTTCTTTTATCTTTCTTTCTTTCTTTCTTTCTTCTTTGTATTAGAAGTATTTATCATTCTTTCTTTTTCTTTCTTTTTTTTCCTTTCTTTTTAGAAGTGTTTATTATATTTTCTTTTTCTTTCTTTCTTTCTTTCTTTCTTTCTATCGTTCATTTTCTTTTTTATCTTTGTCCCTTTCTTTCTTTCTTTTTTCTTCTTTTTGAGAATGTTTATTATTCTTTCCTTCTTTCTTTCTTTTTATTTCCTTCTTTTTTGGGGGGGGTATCTCTCTCTCGCTCTTTCTTCCTTTCTTTCTTTTCGCGCTCTCCCTGTCTCAGTCTCTATCACTCACTAACTCTCTCTCTCTCTCTCTCTCTCTCTCTCTCTCTCTCTCTCTCTCTCTCTCTCTCTCTCTTCTCTCTCTTGCTCTTCTTTTTCTTTTCGCGCTCTCTCAGTCTCAGTCTCAGTCTCTATCTCCTCTCTCTCTCTCTCCCTCTCTTTCTCTCATTGGCTTTTTCTTTCTTTTCTCGCTCAGTCTCAGTTTCAATCACTCACTCTATCTCTCTCACTCGCTTATTCTTTCTTCTCTTCTCTCTCTCTCTCTCTCTCTCTCTCTCTCACTCACACACACACACTCACTCACTCACACTCTCACTTTCCCTTCTTCTTTCTTTCTTTCTTTCTTTCTTTTTTCTTTTATGCCGTCAAAAATAAAAGGATTTGATCAGAGAGCGATTCCTTATCATATTTATTTTCGGAATTCCGTTCTCGAAAATGATGCAATAATCCGGCTTTCCGAAATCACCATAATCTGTATGCCTCTAAAATCCGAACTAGCCAAGTGTTAGCTAATACACCACAAAATGGCGAATAGATGAAAAGGCGGGAATAATTGATTCAATCAATCCAGCGGGAGGACAATCTGGTTTTCTGGTGAAGTAATTACCCCCCCCGCCATTCTCAAACCCCCTTAGAAGGTTACCAAAGATTAGTTAGGGAGACTGATTGGGTTTGTAAAGGGGAATAAAAAAAAGTCAGATACCAAAGGTGACTAATATTGGGGAAAAATTACGTTTGATTTTTCTTTTCTTTTCTTTTCCTCTTCTTTTTTTGTTTGTCTTTTTTTGGGGGTTTTTTCTCGTTCATATTCAGACAGTGATATCAAGAAAGAAAAAAATTTGCTTCGGCAAACTGGACGCCATATTGGCATCAGACAAATGATATTTATATCAATAGACGCGGAGAACGTAATTTCGTCTACATTCTTCATACTCCAGCAAGTGTGAGTATACTAAACTATGCAAATGTAGATATATAGGTAAGTATTGCACAAAAGAGCTTCCGGCATGCAACTAAGAATAGTAAATGACTAGTGTGGGCGTTCTGTTATCTATATATTAACACTGGTGTTCTTTAAAAGTACAACCGTTATCCTCTTGCAAAAATCTCTGCTTAAAAACGAGACCGTCCAAGTCGTCCAAGATTAAATACAAAAAAAATGTAACATTATCTGGTGTTGCTTATCCGCCGGATTCTTATTTCTTATGAGTGTCATCGCCTCAGCTAAATAATAGACCATTCCGTTCTTATTATAAAGAAAGAAAGGGGAGAAAAAGGACATGCTACACAGATAAAATATAATAATAATAATAAAGAAAGAAAGCAAGAATCTGTTTGAACCGAACCGAAAAGATAGAAAGAAAGTAAAAAAAAATTTAAAAAGTGAGAGAGTTACATCAAAATTATTATACTTTTTACATATTGAACTATTTGGCAATAACTCTAAGTAAACATATCAAACGTTGTATTAAAAGTTGTACTTAGGGGGAATTATCATACTGCGGTATATCCAGAGGTGCTGCTATATTATATATATTACTTTTTACATATTGAACTATGGCAATAACTCTTAAGTAAACATATCAAACGTTTGTATTAGGAATTATCATTACTGCGGTATATCAGAAGGTGCGGCTATATATATATATATATATATATATATATAATACGATATATTTCTTTTTCTTTTTTTGAAGGCAAAATAATGCAGATTCATGTTGAAAAACATATTTATTGAAGTATTCTTAATTTTCGGATAAAAATCCATCTTCAGAGGATTATTTAATGTTCATCTGTGTTTGACATTTTCAACTCTATAATAAATTCTCTGAAGAGGATGATTTATCCGAAAATTAAGAATACTTCAATAAATATGTTTTTCAACATGAATCTGCATTGTTTTGCCTTCAAAAAAAGAAAAAGAAATAATCGTATTACATTTATAAATAATGCTTTATTTAACTATATAAAGCAAAAATTTATATATATATATATATATAATATATATATATATATATATATCGGAAATAATGGCGTGAGACATGTTTCGCTAGACTAAAGAGCTTTGAAAAGAATATAGACTGAAGCCCTCGATTCAGCTCCGCTAACTTTAAAACCATCTGTACCCCCCCCTTAGAACATTTCCATTTGTCAGTGTGGCTTCATAAATCGCAGCAAGGCTGGGCTGCTTAACTCGAATTCGGTAATTTATGAGGAAGTGCTTCTCAAAGACTGCTACCCGTGATTATCAAAATACAACCCCAGCTCGTCGTAATTCTTGTTTATTTTTGTTTAGATATGAAGATGGATAATAGTTTTGATTTAGATATTGATATAGGAGATAGATAGATGAGATAGATAGATATATAATATTAGATAGATACAACAGTAACAAAATAATATAGAATAGAACAAATGGAGATAGATAGATAGAAAACAAACAAAATAAATATAGTAGATACAACAAATGAGAGATAGATTAGATAGATAGCATAACAAAATAATATAGATAGATATGAACAAATGGAGATAGATATAATAAACAAACAAAATAATTATAGAAAGAAACAATGGAGATAGTAGATAGAATAAACAGAAGGTTCAGAAGAGTGGATAGATAGAACAAATGGAATTTAATAGTAGATAATACAACAAAATAATATAAGATAGATACAAACAAATGGAGATAGATAGATAGTAAACAAACAAATAATATTTATAACAATGTTGATAGATAAACAAACAATAATATAGATAGATACAAATGCAAATGGAATAGATAGATGATAGATAACAACAAAATAAATGATTATTGGGGTGGGTTCGCTTCTTTTTTTTTGTTTATTTTAAAACTAAAACAAAGATTAAACAAACATGAATTAAAAAAAAAACTTAGTATTTAAAGTAATATAGATAATATGAAACAAAGATTGAGATAGATAGATAGTATTTTACTGAGCTGGGTTGTTATTTTAATAGTCACCCGGGCAGCAAACTCTTGAGGCAGGAGACCGGGACGCCTCCTCATAATTACCGAAAATCTTTTTGTGTTTCGACTACATATACAGCATTCTAATTAAATTTTTTAAAAGTAAAATAAAAAAATTAAGTTTTCTTCAAAAAAGAAAAGAAAAGAAAAAAGAAAAAGAAAAACTGAATATAAAACTTAACTACTCTCTGCTGGTAATAAAATATAATAACCGCCCTGTCGGCTGGGGCGTTAGAATGCACCGACTGCACCTCTGCAGAGGGGTAAGACTCCCCAATGGGGCTACCTGTTGGCCGTGGGTGGCGACCTGTGATGCTTAAACATAGAGCCCAGGTGGATGAGCAGTTCATGACATACAATACTCCACTTTGGCCCTATCTTGGGCTAGACGGGCGGTCGGAGAGGCCCCCTCCGATCAATCGGCTGGTCACGTCAAGCCCTAGCACTTATATGATTTTCCCAACCCTATTGCCCTTATGGCAAAGTCCCAACCCCTTTTTTATCATATGGGTGCTAGAAGGCGGTGGCTGCGGGTCTACATGTCCTGGGAATGACGTTAAACTCTATCTGATGGTGAGGTTCCAGTTTTGGAGGTTTGGGGAATGTGGAGCACCCCTTCATCACCATTGCTCCCTGGTCCACTCTGACCCGGAGTGGTAGTACCTGTTAGGGTCCCATCTATGGGTTAAATAGAAAAATGTATTTATAAAAAAATTGTATTATCCATTAAGAATTGATTTATTTCAAAACTTTATCGGTATTAAATGACCCACTGAGGTTGATATGCCGTAAAACAAAACAAACAAACAAACAAACAAAATATAATAAGAAGAAAGAAAGAAGAAAGAAAGAAAGAAAGAAAGATAATTGGGGAGAGGTAGTGAACACGCGGAAGCGATAAAGCTAATATGTTTCAATCGAACATAAGGAAAAGAGTCAGAAATTATTAAATACAAATAGAAATCAATAAAAAATTATCGCAGATTTTATTTCAGAGAAATAAATGAATGAGGAGATACAGGTAAAGGTAGAAGGATGGGATGAGGCGCAAGATGATGGATTAGTTTTTATTATCAACTACCATGGAATTTCCATGGGATCCAGCTTGTCTATATATTAATACGCTTGTGTGTCACGGCCTGTCAACATCTCAGATAGTTAATGTCCCAATCCGTTTTGATAGTGAGGAACGAAGGGAAATAAAAAGAGGAAGCGATGACGCTAATAAGGGTTATCGTCTATTTCAATGGAATAGATGAGAAGGAGAGAGAGGAGAGGGAGAGAGGGAGAGAGAGGGAGAGAGGGAGAAGAGATATATAGAGAGAGGTGATATGCTAATAAAGGTTGTCTATTTCAATGGAATAGATGAGAGAGGAGAGAGAGAGAGAGAGAGAGAGAGAGAGAGAGTGTTGGAGAGAAGAAAGCGAGAGAGAGAAAGAGAGAGAGAGAGGGGTAAGAGAGAGAGAGCGAGATAGAGAAGCGATGACGCTATAAGGGTTATCGTCTATTTCAATGGAGTGGATAAGAGAGAGTGAGGGGGGATAGAGAGAGGAGGATAAAGAGAGGGGGAGAAGAAAGAGAGATATAGAGAGAGAGGTGATGACGCTAATAAAGGTTATCGTCTATTTCAATGGAGTGGATGAGAGAGAGAGGGGGTAGAGAAGAGAGGGGATAGAGAGAAGGGGAGAGGGAGAAGAGATATATAAGAGAGAAGCGATGACGCTAATAAGTTATCGTCTATTGAGAGAGGCGAGAGAGAGAGCGAGGAGAGGGAGAAGGAGAAATAGAGAGAGGTGATGACGCTAATAAAGGTTATCGTCTATTCAATGGAGTGGATGAGAGAGAGAGAGGGGGTAGAGAGAGGGGGATAGAGAGAAGGGGAGAGGAGAAGAGATATATAGAGAGAAGCGATGACGCTAATAAGAGTTATCGTCTATTGAGAGAGGGCGAGAGAGAGAGCGAGGGAGAGGGAGAAGAGAGAAATAGAGAGAGAGGTGATGACGCTAATAAAGGTTATCGTCTATTTCAATGGAATAGATGAGACAGAGAGAGAGGGAGTGAGAATGTGGAGAGAGAGAAGAGAGAGAAAGAGAAGAGAAAGAGAGAGGGGGTAAGAGCGAGAGATAGATAGAGAAGCGATGACGATAATAAGGGTTATCGTCTATTTCAAGGGAATAGATGAAAGAGGGAGAGAGAGGGGAGAGGGGATAGAGAGAGGGGGGGAGAAGAGAGAGAGAGAGAGGAGGGGAGAAGAGAGAGAGAGAGAGAGGTGATGACGCTAAAAAAGGTTATCGTCTATTTCAATGGAGTGGATGAGAGAGAGAGGGGGTAGAGAGAGGGGGATAGAGAGAAGGGGGGAGGGAGACGAGATATAGAGAGAGAAGCGATGACGCTAATAAGAGTTATCGTCTATTTCAATGGAATGGATGAGAGAGAGAGAAAGACAGAGAGAGGAAGAGGAGAGAGAGGGGGGGAAGAGAGAGAGATAGAGAGAGAGGTGATGACGCTAATAAAGGTTATCGTCTATTTCAATGGAATAGATAGGAGAGAGAGAAGAGAGGGAGAAAGAGAAAGAGAAAGAGGGGGTAAGAGCGAGAGATAGATAGAGAAGCGATGACGTTAATAAGGGTTATCTATTTCAATGGAATAGATGAGAGAGAGAAAGCAGAGAGAGGGAGGAGGAGAGAGAGAGGGGGGAAGAGAGAGAGATAGAGAGAGAGCTGATGACGCTAATAAGAGTTATCTTCTATTTCAATGGAGTGGATGAGAGAGAGTGGGGGAGAGGGGAATAGAGAGAGGGGAGACGAGAGAGAGAGAGGTGATGACGCTAATAAAGGTTATCGTCTATTTTTAATGGAATTGATAGAGAGAAGAGACAGAGGGAGGAGAGACAGAGGAGAGAGAGAGAGACAGAGAAAGAGGAGAGAGGCGGTAAGAGCGAGAGTGAGATAGAAGCGATGACGCTAATAAGGGTTATCGTCTATTTCAATGGAATAGATGAGGGAGGAGAGAGAGGAGAGGTAAAAGTGTGGAGAGAGAGAGAGAGAGAGAAAGAGAGAGAGAGGGGGTAAGAGCGAGAGCGAGATAGAGAAGCGACGACGCTAATAAGGGTTATCGTCTATTCCAATGGGAATAGATAGGGAGAGAGAGATAGAGAAAGAGAGAGACAGAAAGAGAGAGACAGAAAGAGAGAGAGAGAGAGAAGGTAAGAGCGAGAGCGAGATAGAGAAGCGATGACGCTAATAAGGGTTATCGTCTATTTCAATGGAGTGGATGAGAGAGAGAAAGACAGAGAGAGGAGGAGGAGGAGGAGGAGGAGGAGGAGCAGAGAGATAGAGAGCGAAGAGAGCGAGATCAAGAGATGCTAATAAGGGATATCGTACATTTTTCATTGAATATGAGAGGGAGAGAGGAGAGAGAGGAGAGAGAGAGAGAAGAGAAGAGGAGGGAGGGAGGGAGAGAGAGAGAGACTTGAATCAATATTATCATACTTATTTACATACATTTGAACATATATGCCCGCCTAAAATTCATTAATTATTAACTAATTAATTTTCAAAATTAGGTATGACTTCAATTAAGCACATATCCTCCAAAAATTGTCGGCTTAAAGCCATATAAAAATAAACACATTTGTTTGTTTACTTAACCTCATATTGACCTATGTACACAGAGCTCTTAAGTATACATATCAAATGTTTAATAGTTAAAGCATCACACCGTGGTATATCCACAGGTCCCGCTAATTATCATCATTATTATGATTTCACTCCTTGAGAGTTTTTTCTCACACCAGTGATTGCTGATAGTCTTTCACTGGAGTGATACCAACTTTCTTCACATCTCCAGGACTCTTCTGAGTATTGCAACATATGGACAAGCAGAAATGATGTAGCTTATCATGTTTATTATTCCAAACATACTAAAACAAAAAGAAATGTGAACTGTAGCTTCGTCCAGGATTTGAACTCGGGTCCACGAGACATTTCCTACGACTGTAACCATTACACCACGGACCATGTCCAGTGCCAGAATTTTGATAATACTAAAACAAAAAGAAATGTGAACTGTAGCTTCGTCCAGGATTTGAACTCGGGTCGACGAGACCATTTCATACGACTCTAACCATTACACCACGGACCATGTCCAGTGCCAGAATTTGATAATACTAAAACAAAAAGAAATGTGAACCGTAGCTTCGTCCAGGATTTGAACTCGGGTCGACGTGACCATTTCCTACGACTCTAACCATTACACCACGGACCATGTCCAGTGCCAGAATTTTGATAATACTAAAACAAAAAGAAATGTGAACTGTAGCTTCGTCCAGGATTTGAACTCGGGTCGACGATACCATTTCATACGACTCTAACCATTACACCACGGACCATGTCCAGTGCCTGAATTTTGACCCCCCCCCCAGCCCTTGTCTCTCCTTTTATATGAAATACGGCCCACCAACGCACTAGCTGACCATCAGTACTGAGAATATATTTTTTTTTAATGGTGGTGTAGTAGTTGCGATGGCAGCAGGGAAGAAGGTAAACATTCATGAGACGAGACAGAAACTCACAACAGAAACGGAGATATAGAGAGGTGGGAGGAGGAAAGCTGGATGAGAGAGCAAAGATCTGTTGAGGGTGGGAGGGACTTTAACATTGTAGGGCGTGAGTCGCAAAAACAAAACAAAAAACAAAACAAAAATGTCAGCCACTTGATGCACAGAGTAAACAAGTGTGCATCGCGGGGTGGGGGGGGGGTGTTCTACTTGAAATGGCAAATAATTGATTGGCCAGCAGGAAAGAGGGCGAGGGGGAGGAAGTGAGGAGTCTGGGTGGACGGAATGAAGAAGAAGAAGGTCATAGGGGTATGAAATACCACCCGCTGAATTAAAACAGTGCTAACCTTCAAGGTGGGAGATGGGTGCCACCCGTGACAGATGAAGCTCTACTAAGGTATTAGTAACATTCGATTCTTAAAGGATGCTCTATACTACCGGCCTTGAGTAAAATTCAATTCTCATAGGGTACCCCTTACTACTGACCTTGAACCAATCTAGGTTCAGGTTAGTGACAAAATAGTTTGCAGACGAAGTTCCACTAGCAATATTAGTAAAGTTCGATTCCCATAGGTTACCCCTTACTACTGGCCTTGAACCAATCAAGGTTCAGATTAGTGACACAATGGTTACCAGACGGGGATCTACTAGCAATATTAGTAAAGTTCGATTCTCACTAGGTGCCCCTTACTACTGGCCTTGAGCCAATCTAGGTTCCGGTTATTGGCACAATGGTTACCAGACGGGGTCTACTAGCAATATTAGTAAAGTTCGATTCTCACTAGGTGCCCCTTACTACTGGCCTTGAGCCAATCTAGGTTCCGGTTATTGGCACAATGGTTACCAGACGGGTCTACTAGCAATATTAGTAAAGTTCGATTCTCACTAGGTGCCCCTTACTACTGGCCTTGAGCCAATCTAGGTTCCGGTTTTTGGCACAATGGTTACCAGACGGGGTCTACTAGCAATATTAGTTCGATTCTCATAGGTTACCCCTTACTACTGGCCTTGAACCAATCTAGGCTCAGGTTATTGGCACAATGGTTAGCAGACGGAGGTTCTCTATCAATATAAGTAAAGTTCGATTCTTACAGGGTACCCCTTACTACTGGCCTTGAGCCAATCTATGCTCAGTTTATTAAAGGGCAATTGGTGATTTAAGCGCCTCGTTTGATACAATGGTTAGCAAGGAAGAGATACAAGGAAGTAGCAGTTAGTTATTAGTAAGTTCGATACTCAGTGGGTGCTCCATAATTGTAGCCTTGAGCCACACTGTCACATTCACGTTCCACAATTTCTTTCATTTCTCTGACAAGATCCTATCTATAAGTAAAGTAAAAAGTTATTGGGGGGGCCTAAAGTCGGTATCAGCCAGACTGCGATGGAGTCTATCCACTTTTTAATAGTGCTAGACCAAGGAGAATGTTTTTTAGCATCTGAGGTGGAGTCCCACGCCTACCATCAGCTCCTCACTTTACCGCACAGATCCCTGTGCCACTCAGTGGTATACGAACCAGGGACCTTGTGGTTCCTAGATCGAAAGCTCTACCGACTGAGCTAATTTGATATTAGCAATAAAAACAATAGTTTGTACCTATCTACAGACATCACGTGCAACGCTTCCTTCGTTCCCAAAATAAATTTGCAACTCTTTCTGGATAAGTTAATGGTTTACCTATATAATTAAAGTGCGCACAAAACCTATACACTTATCAGTAAGCGCGTGGTGTAATGGTTAAAGTCATGGGAAATGGACTCGTCGCCCCGAGTTCAAATCATGGACGTGGTAATTGCATTTCACTTAGCGCTAATACCCTTGGGAAAGGTATGAATCCTGCTCTCCCTCCAGCTATGGGTAAATAGTAGGGCAGACTGGGCTCTTTACCCTTGGTCAGGCAACCGGTCTACGAGAAGGAAAATCTGAATTCAAACCTGTTAAACTCCGCTTAAGAAATTGACCTTGTGTCACATCCTGTTCGTGTGGAGGGGTCGGTAAATATATATTATATACTTCCAAGGAAATATTGTAGTAAGAAAGGGACAGAAGAATACACCGACTGCACCTCTGCAGAGAGGTATAATCCCCCCCAATGGGACCAGCTGTTGGCAGTGGGGGTCGGAGCGACCCGTTGTGCTTAAGTATAGAACACTGGTTAAACCTGACATGCAACACTAGGCTTTGGCCCTATCGAAGAGACGCTATAATTAGTTTACAGTCCTGTCGACTAGCGCTTTAGATTACATTGGCTGCACCTTTACAGAGGGGTCACCTCCCCCCCCCCAATGGGTTCACCTGTTGGCCATGAGTGGCAACCCGTAATATTAAAGGATGGAACCCTGGTCGCTGAGCAGTCCGTGACATGCAACACTCTGGCTCTTAGGCTAGACTGGCTGTCGGAGAGGCCCCTCCGATCAATGGGCGGGTAACGTGTAGCCTTAGCACCTATATGATTGTCCCTACTCTATTGTTCTTATGGCAACCCTCCACCCCTTTTTATCATATACGTGGTGGAAGGCAGTGTCCTTCGTTTGACATTAAATTGTATCTAGTGGTCAAATTCTAGTTCTGGAGCTCTGGGGAGTGTGGAGTGCCCCTTAATCATGATTGCTCCTAGGTCCACCCTGACCCAGAGTAGTAGAACCTATTGGGTTCCTATCTATGGGTATAATAGATTAACAAATGAGTGTTAAAATGTATTAAGAAAATTGAGTTTTTAAAAATTTGAATACCATAAAGAATGAATTAAACGTGTTTGGCATAAAATAACCCAACAGGTGTTGGCATGCCGTAAAATCTAACCAATCAAAACACACTTTCTTGGCAGGGCTAAAAATACGCTGACTGTATCCCCTTATATTATCCAGGATATGACACCAAATGTCATGCGATGGTTTGAATTATTTAGATTTTTCGAATTGCTGTCCTTATTTTTATCGTAATATACACAACGTTTTGGTTGATATGCCCTCCACCCTTCTTCAGGTGTTTTTTGTCGAACTCTGGAACCTTCCAGTCGAACTCGGGAACCTTCTTGTCTAACTCGGGATCCTTCATGAGGAGTTTTCACGGAACTTCGAGCCGAACCCTTTATTCAATCCATTGGTATAAATTGTTCTCAATACGTTGACCAGTTCGACAAGAAACACCTGAAGAAGGAGAGGGCAAATTAGCCGAAACGCTGTTTATATAACAATAAAGATAGAGGAAAACAGACAGAAAAATCTAAATTTGATATCTTAAAAAAATGAAAAATTGACCTACCCTATTGGTTAACTCCTAGACATTAAATAACCCTATACGGGTTGACATGCCGTTTAATCAAACATATGAGTAATAGATTATTTCATAGCCTTTTTTTAATGTTTAATTTAGTAAAAACTACGGGGAGGTGTATTGTCGGTATCAGCCATACTTGCGACCTTGTGTCACATCCTTCTCGTGGGGAACGGTTTGGGTAAACAGAAGTGGCGTCCCATTGTAGTGTAATGATTAGCAAGCTAGTCGTGCAGATCCATTACTGCTGAATAACGATTTTAACACTCAACTCTAAATGTATTAAAAATTGTTGTTGGCGGATAGCAAGGGAGTCTATCCCCTTTTTGCTAGCGCTAGACCAGAGAAATTGTTTTTGCTGATGTTGAGTGCTACACCTACTGTTGGAATATTTTGTATATGAGTCGTGCTGCAATCCACCACTTAGATTTATAGACTAAGCGAGGTCACGTGGCTTAAACACCAGCCAATCAACAACCCGAATACGTGGTTGGTTAACTATTTAATCGCTGATATTGACTGCCATCCATTTGCACTTTATTCGACATTGACGAACGGGCGTGCCTGCAACACCAAGGAACAACCAAACGACTCTACACTAAGGATCGCGCTGGACAGTGCTCTTGCTTGAAACCTAAGGATGGCCTCAAAAGTCGTAACACCTACCGTTAGCTCCCTCACTTTACCGCACAGATTATATTACCCAATCTGTGCTACTCATGCGCTGAGTTAGCAGGGGCCGGTATTGAACCTGGATCCTTGATATTCCGATGCGGGTGCGAGACAAGGTAAACTCTTGTGGAAAGAAAAACAATTTTTTTAAAAATAGCACTAGCTGCCGAATAAGAGACCACAACATAGCAACAAAATAGGTTATTGCATTGAGAGTAGCAGAATAATCCCTGAGAGTAACCGCCCTGTCGGCTGGGGCGTTAGAATGCACCGACTGCACCTCTGCAAAGGGGTAAGACTCCCCCAATGGGGCCACCTGTTGGCCGTGGGTGGCGACCCGTGATGCTTAAGGATAAGCCCAGGTGGATGAGCAGTTCATGACATGCAATACTCCACTTTGGCCCTATCTTGGGCCAGACGGGCGGTCGGAGAGGCCCCCTCCGATCAATCGGCTGGTCACGTCAAGCCCTAGCACCTATATGATTTTCCCAACCCTATTCCCTTATAGCAAACCCAACCCCTTTTTATATATGGTGCTAGAAGGCGGTGGCTGCGGGTCTACATGTCCTGGGAATGACGTTAAACTCTATCTGATGTGAGGTTCCAGTTTTGGAGGTTTGGGGAATGTGGAGCACCCTTCATCACCATTGCTCCCTTGTCCACCCTAACCCGGAGTGGTAGTACCTGTTAGGGTCCCATCTATGGGTTAAATAGAAAAATGTATTTATTTTAAAAAAAAATTGTATTATCCATTAAGAATTGATTTATTTCAAAACTTTATCGGCATTAAATGACCCACTGAGGTTGATATGCCGTAAAAAAAAATTAAAAAAATAAAAACTGAGAGTAAGCAGCTGACTCTCACACACTACGGTAGGCCCTCTCTTAAAGTAAAGTTGAGCTTCACAAATACGATACATCTAATGAGGGTCGAATTCATTACCAATGGCCTGTAAGACTAACCCTTCTATATATATATATATACGTCTCTATGACAACGGCCTTATTAAAATAGTCGTGATAGTCGAGAGTGTATATATATATATATATATATAATAATATATATATATATGTGTGGGGGGGGGGGTATTTATCGGCAGGATGTGCGTGACTTATCTTGAATAGAATGCTTCCTGTAAAGCAAGGAAAATAATTGACAAAATATTAATTTCTCCCACTCATACAACAATCAAGTGAAAAGACGTAAACAGGAGAAATACAGAGTCATTCTTATGACTAAACCTCATGTATTAGTGTATCATATATATATATATATATATATATATATATATTATATTTGTTCCTCTCTCTCTCTCTCTTCTCTCTCTCTCTCTCTCTCTCTCTCTCTATCTATAATATATATATATATATATATATATATATATATATAATAAAGATAAATCTAATGAGTCAGACGAACCTACTAAAAGGTTCGCTTAATGCTCTTCAGGGCTAAGATCTTAGCCCTGAAGAGCGCATCATTCATTAGATTTATTTTTATTATTTGCTCTACTTAGGTATTGAGCACTTTTTACTTATTAGCTTTAGTCTCCTGGCGGTTTTGTATGAATATATATATCTATATATAATATATGCATATAAATTGTTTTTTTCTTTTGGCAAAGATATTGTACCAATAGATTATTTTTTGTTGGTACGATTATCTTGGTCTTTTCTTTTTACAAAATTTTTTTCTTCCCGGTTGTGTTTGGTAGTATATTTTTACAATCAAACTATTTGCTGGGTTTTTTCTCATCGCGAGGATTTACCAACGTTTGGTATATTATATATATATATATATATATATATATATATATAATATATATATATATATTAAAAAGGAAAACTCAACACCGTCATTTAATAATAAATTTATTTCCACCAAAATTGGGGTCTACATAAATCTAAGTTGATTTAATATAGCTCCCCAAAATCCAGTCTCATCAGATGGAAGATCATGCTTATTTTGTTATGATATTATATTAATTATAATATTATATTAAATCAACTTAGATTTATATAGGCCCCAATTTTGTCGAAATAAATTTATTATGGAATTACAGTGTTGAGTTTTTCCTCCCTTTCTAAGATAGGTATTGCTCTGTGTATAATCTAAAAAGTTTATTATACACTGAGCTCTCTTTAGTGATTTAAAGATTCACTGATCATACAATAATAATACAGTGTATCTCAGAAATCACATATAGAATCATCCCTTACTACCAAGTTTTGGATACCTCTAATCATATATATATATATATATATATATATATATATATATATATATATATATATAAAATATACAATATATAATGAATGGAGACTGAATGAGAAAAGTATTGGCATATGAAGATGCCCAATGCTAAAATAGCAGAGCAGTTTCAAATCAAATATTATATATTATGGATTTGATATACTGCGACTAAAGTTTCATGCTTAATTGCAATCATCAGGCGGTCAAAATGCTAAGATGTAAAAAAAAACAAAAAAAAATGGTGGCTCGTTTAGCGTTTATATAACGTGAAGTTTATATACATATATATAAGGTGTGTCAAAAAAGTATCGAGATTTTTTGAACTTTTTGACACATCTTGTATTCTGAAAAAAAAAAACGTTCCATTCATTCTTCATTTCTATCTTGGTAAATACAGCTTTAAACTTGGTACTTTTTTGACACACCTTATATTCTGAAAAAAAATGAATGGAACGTTTTTTTTTTCAGAATATAAGGTGCGTCAAAATTACAAAAAACTCGAAACTTTTTTGACACATCTTATATATATATATATATATATATATATATATATATATATATATATAAAGAGAGAGATGGGGGATCAAACTGAGATAGATGTATATATGTTAACAAACCGATATATATATATATATATATATATATATATATATAATATATATATGTTTATGTAATGTATATATGTATACATACAATGTATGTATATATATGTATATATAATATATATAAATATATATCAATTTATGTATCATCTAATTAGTTTGTTCATATATATTATATATATATATATTATAATATATATATGTTATATATATATATGTGTGTGTGTGTGTGTGTGTGTACATTTTTTTTTATACAATGAATCTTTTAGTGGGTCTTTTTAAAACACTAATAAAATTCTGTACACCCCCAAAAATTGTATTTACAGTGTGAACGGTAAGGCTAATTTGCATATTGATATTAAAAATTTTATTTTAATTGATATGTGGCTGGTATTATTTATTTCTAATTGTTTGGTTTTATCTTAATGAATATGAACAAAAATATCGGGGATAATTCTTAAAAGAAATCCATACAGAAATGACTGTAATTTTATTCTTTACTTCCTATTTCAACTAAATAATTAAATTAGGAAAATTTAACAATGAAAGACGGGAGTAATAGAAAATGATGGAACAGTTAGTTTCAAAGTTGTTCTATTTTTCGATAATACCCCCTCTGTTCCAAATCTTGTTATCTGCATTCTTATTTAGTTTCATTAGCCTTTCTAATTTAATATAATATTTTATTACATTAAAACTTAAATACTTCCACCCGGAGGGTGCATATATTAGCTAGTACTGTATAATATATGCAATACTGTATTCAATATTATTAAATGTTTTATTAAAGAAGTCTATTTAGGCAATTATTGATTTCAACTCTGGATCCAAACCTGTTAAGCTCTGCTTAAAAATTGACCTTGGGCAGCATCCTGCTCGTGATGGCGAGGGTTAAGAAAATATATTATATATATATTCAAAGCGTGTGGTGTAATGGTTAAAGTCATGGGAAATGGACTCGTCGCCCAAAGTTCAAATCCTGGACGTACTAATTGCATTTCACTTAGCGCTAAAACCCTTGGGAAAGGTATGAATCCTACTCTCAATCCAGCTATGGGTAAATTTAACCTTGGTTAGGCAACCGGTCTAGGAGAAGGAAAACTCTGAATTCAAACCTGTTGAACTCCGCTTAAGAAATTGACCTTGTGTTTCCTTGTGGAAATTTTTTAAAAACAACATTTTTTTTAGATAGCGCAGGATTCCGAATCCGACACCACACATCGGGATGTTTAGAATGTTCCAGATTTATCATAACAAAGAACATTAAATTACTTTACATACGTTTTTAGGGTGTACCATGGTTGTGTAATGGTGAACAAGCTAGTCGCGTAGTTCCATTAGTAATATATCATTGCTGGATGCCCTCTACTTGCGATCTTGTATCACATCCTACCAGTGACGAATGGATTTGGCAAAGAATTACTGTTTACGTGTATAGAGCATCCATCGTTGTGTAAATTAATTACTACTGAATAGCGAGTTCGATCCTCGCCGGATGCCCCATACCTGCAACCTTGTGTCACATCCTACCTGTGATGAACAGGTTGGGGAAATACCTACTCTTACTACTTAATAGCGAGTTCGATCCTCGCTGGATGCCACATACTTGCGACCTTCTGTCACATCCTACCAGTGACGAATGGGTTTGGCAAAGAATTACTGTTTACATGCTTAGGGCATCCATCGTGGGGTAATGATTAGCACCCTAGTTGTGTAAATTCATTACTACTGAATAGCGAGTTCGATCCTTATTTTCTCTTAGAAAAGCCACCGTAATTTTTTTTTGTTTCTATTCATAACTTCGGTCTTTTATCTCATTATTTATACTGTAATTAGTACAGAAAATGACCAATTCGCAAAAATGTTACGCCCCCAACATAAGGGGGGTCAAAATTAAGTGACCTGAAAAGAAATGAGAAATTTTTGAAATAAAATAAATAATGCATTATAAAGATCATTATTTGATAAATAAACACTGTAAATTTCATTAAAATCCGATAATTCCTTGATTTTTGGTAAAAGTCATTTTGTCAAAAACGCATTTTCGGCTAATTTTGGGCCACCCTAGTTATTGGTTAGCAAGCTAGTCGTGCAGATCCACTATTGTTGAATAGCGAGTTTAATCCCCCAATTCTAAATGTATTTTTTTTAAATAGACAAGGTAAACTCTTGTGGAAAGAAAAGCACATTTTTAGATATCGCTAGATGCCAAATCCAGGCCCACACATCGATATGAATACCGAGTTCGATCCTTACTGGATATCTCATACTTGCGACGTTGTGTCACATCCTACCTGTTTCCTAAATACCTATTCCTACTACATAGATTAGCAAGGTTACAAGTACGAGGCATCCACCAAGGATCGAACTCGCTATTAAATAGTAATAGTAGGTATTTCCCCAATCCGTTTGTCACAGGTAGGATATGACACAAGGCCTACGTGTTTAGGGCGTCCATAGGTTAATGGTTAGCAAGCTAGTCGCACAGATCCATTACTACTAAATCGTCGCTGAATGCCCTATACTTGCGACTTTGTGCCATATCCTACCAGTGGTGCATGGGTTGATGCTGGGGGGGGGGTCCATCGTAAGTTGAATGTTAGCAAGCTAGTCGCACACATCCATTACTACTAAATCGTCGCTGGATGCCCGATACTTGCGACTTTGTGCCACATCCTACCAGTGGTGAATGGGTAGATGCTTGGGGTGTCCATCGTAAGTTAATGGTTAACAAGCTAGTCGTGCAGATCCATTACTGCTGAATAGCGAGTTTAACATCCCAATTCTAAATGTATTTAAAAAACTAGACAAGATAAACTCTTGTGGAAAGGAAAACAATTTTTTTTTTTTTAGATAGCGCTGGATGCCGAATCGGAGACCACACATCGGGATGTTTGGAATTTCCCAGTCTTATCATAACAAAGAATTCCACTTGAAGAATTGGACCAATTTCACTTCGCCTGCAAAATTTCTCTTGGATATTCCAAGCAATATCGGATAACTTAACGGATGCAAAGATTTATTAATCTATCCGAATTCTTTGAATTTTCAGGAAGCATATCTTGTTTGCCACTTTTCTCGTTTGAGGTGGTGCGCCAAACCTACCATCAGCTCCTAACTTTACCGCTCAGATCCCTGTGCTACTTATGCACAGAGTTGGCGAGGGCCGGTATCGAACCAGGAATCTTATGGTTCCTATATTGATGCTCTACGGACTGAGCAAAACACACACACACACACACACACATATTTATATATATATATATATATATATATATATATATATATATATATATATATATATATATATATATATATATATATATATATATATATATATTATATAATATAGAATGAATGAGAAAATGAGAAAAGTATTAGCATAAAAAGGTGCTCAATGCTAATAAAGCAGAGCAGATTTATAATCAATTGTAATATTATGGATTTGGACTCATAACCTAAAGTTTCATGGTTATGCAATCATCAGATGAGTCAAATGGTTGAGATCTTAAAAACCGGTAGTCAAATGGTTGAGATTTTTTTTTTTAATTTTTAATTTGCATATATATATATATATATATATATATATATATATATATATATATATATATATATATAAATATATATATATATATATATCTTATTATAATGGAGATTGTGAGTTTTTCTGTCTGTAACCGAAACTATATTACTATACAAATCACAATTCCCTTTGTTATTTACATCACATTCTCCATGATTTTATTTTTTATTTAAAACACAATTATTAATAAAATTGTTTTACATCATTAAGACTGTTGACCATATCTACATGATATTTACCGCGTACCCCACTTGTACGGGTCAG
This sequence comes from Doryteuthis pealeii, assembly GCA_023376005.1. Lineage (NCBI taxonomy): Eukaryota > Metazoa > Mollusca > Cephalopoda > Myopsida > Loliginidae > Doryteuthis > Doryteuthis pealeii. The sequence continues at coordinate 19,388,290 of CM042170.1, read as the reverse complement.
GCACAAAGTCCCTATTAACGTTGGACACCCACAAACCGAAGCTCATGGAGTGGCAGGTGAAAAAATTGCGTCGATCCCGTCGGCATTCCCCCTCAAGGGGGGCGCCTCAGGCACTGGGCAATAAACCCAGCCCTGCCCCTTTAAATCGAGGGGGCAGGTGTTGCCTGGGGGGATGGCCCCCTGGGATCGACGCTATTAACTCGTAATGATCCAGAGCCGAAGCCACTGGACCCCCGGTGTTGACCAGGTCTACATACTAATAACATGCAATTGTATTTATATATACAACAAAATAGCGGATTACAGTGTGAACGGGAAGACTAATTTGCATATTGATATTAAAAATTTGATTTTAATAAATATATGCTTAGTATTATTGATTTCTAATTGTTTGGTTTTATCTTATTGAATATGAGCAAAAATCTCAGGAATAAATCTTAAAATAAATCCATTAACAAGAAGAAATAACTGTAATATTATTCTTTACTTTCTATCTTAACTAAATAGTTAAATTAGGAAAATTTAACAAAGACAGACGGGAGTAATGTAAAATGATGGAAGAGTTAGTTTCAAAGTTGTTCTATTTTTCAATCATACCCCCTCTGTTCAAAATCTTTTTATCTGCATTCTTATTCAGTTTCATCAGCCTTTCTAATTTAATATATTCTATTATATTAAAACTTAAATACTAGCACCCGGAGGGTGCATATATTTGCTAGTATATATAACTTATAAGCTGTTACAAATCCTTTTTATCTTATATTTCTATCATATCATATTACATGAAATAGATACAGATCATAAATAAACCATAGATAAATACGTGCGCCAGATGTGTACCAACACACAACACATCAAATTTACCACGAGTTGGTATTACCTTATATTGTGATGGCGTGGTACATTATTCGTCCTCTACGTGTACCACCAATACTTTCAAAACTGATGCAACAAAGGAAATGTGTCAACGTCAGTTAAGAGAAACTGCCATTTGAGAAAGTGAAGACAAAAGAAAAAATAATGCCTGTTTTTATCTTAGCAGTTTCATTAATTGTAGTTTGTGATTTTCTTAACAACGGGTTTGTAGATAACAAAAAAGAAAAGTAAGATATTAAGAGTTGCAAACTAGCACGTATCAAAATATTGCAAAACTTTTGACTCGGCCTAGTATTATATCACCTCTTTCTATAGATGAGATATTACTACCTAGGTATGTGAACAACGCACCACAAACTAGCACATACCAAAATATTGCATAACTTTTGACTCGGCCTATTATATCATCCCTTTCTATAGATGAGATATTACTACCTAGGTATGTGAACAATGCACCACAAACTAGCAGTACCAAAATATTGCAAAACTTTTGACTCGGCCTAGTATTATATCACCTCTTTCTATAGATGAGATATTACTACCTAGGTATGTGAACAATGCACCACAAACTAGCACATACCAACATATTGCAAAACTTTTGATTCGCCCTAGTATTATTGATTTTTAAATTAAATGTGTCAACGCACCATCTACCACAATACTACCAAACATAGCAGATACCTTCCATGGCTTAAACTGCTTTGGTCACATGATATACATGCAGCAAACTAGCACGTATCAAAATATAGCAAAACTTTTGACCCCGGAAAGTATTATATCATATATTTCTATAGATGAGATATTACTACCTAGGTATGTGAACAACGCACAACAAACTAGCATGTGCCAAAATATTGCAAAACTTTTGACTCGCCCTAGTATTATACCATCTCTTTCTATAGATGAGATATTGCTACCTAGGTATCTGAATAATGCACCACAAACTAGCACGTACCAAAATATACCAACATTTTTTACTATTCTCATTATATTCATACATTTTTTAAAATTTGTAATCATACAACGAGTAATATGTACCATGTGCGATACCGTGTCTTCATCAGCCGCCAAACACCGGCGGTAACACAGTTTCGGTGGCTACAGGCGGGACTACCACCCCATTCATATACAGCAGCTTTTTTGCCTCTGGAACGGGTATTAATTTTATTTAATGAATAGATAATGCTTGTTCATCTTAGCAGTTTCATTAATTGTAGTTTGTGGTTTTCTTAACAACCTGTTTGTAGATTTTTTTTTAAAATTAGATGTTAAGTGCCGAAAACTAACACGAACCAAAATATTGCAAAACATTTATATAATATTCGTATATTCATACAGTAAGCTATATTAGAATACATGGGTATTTTCGCACAAATGCGTCCTGGACTCCTGCCCTAAAACCCGCTAGGCGTACCTGCTGAAAAAGCAAACTACCCTACGATTGAAGTCCCTAGCTGTTTGAAGGTATTTTTATTTTCAATATTTTTTAGCGGTTTTTAGGGGTTAGGGGTTAGGGTTAGGGTTTAAGATTAGGGTTAGTGTTTTTAATTTTCGAAACTCGGCCATATCTATTTAAAAAACAGTTGTTTTGGTCTAATAATGTTTTTATTTTCGGAACTCGGTCGTATTTATTTAAAAATTTGTGACAGTTGGTTTGAATTAAAATAAAATGAAAATACATGGACAAAAAGATATTTCACGGGGTGGGGGGCGGTAAATATTTACATTTACTTGTTGATAAAAAACCTGAGTGGTGGCTTACTTTTTAACGCCTTCAAACCACTAAAAAGTAATTTGTCGGTAAAAACGCATTCAAACCACTAAAAAAAATATTTTAAAGTAGGGAAGGACTAAAATATTTACATTTACTTGTCGAGAAAAAACTGGGAGGAAAACGCCTTAAGCCGAGTTATTTTTTTGAGCTGGCACCGCTTTGCGTTTTTTAGGGCAGGAGAGCGAAGAGCCCCAATACATATATCTAGATATTTTAATTGAAGTCCAGACAGACAAGCATATATCTGGAAAATATAAGAATTGCAATCATAAATGGATTCATCCTTAACAGTAATTCTTTGATTTCACCTTAGTCTCATCAGAGGATTACCACAGGAAGAATAACTACGATCAAGAACGCAAGAAAGTCATAATGGGGGTGGTTATTGCGATTATCCAAGATCAGATTGCTTCATGTTGGAACCACCGTCGAGTTGTAGATGGTAGACGTTCTCTATCGTAGTTCTTCTTCCTGTGGTAATCTCTGATGAGACTCAGGTGAAAATACAAAAATTATTGTTAAGAATATGCTTATGATTAAAATTCTCAAAATATAAGAATATCGAAATTATGCTTGTATAAAATGTTGAGAAAATATTTACTCACCTCACCTACAGAAGAATATCCGGAATTCCAATCTGAAAATAATATAAAATAAAAATATTAGAATACTAGCAGAGCTACCCGGTGTTACTCGGGATTTAAAAAGTTAAAAATAAATCTATCTATATTCATATATAGATAAATAAAAAAATATTTGCTTTGTTATCTTTTGTATCTTTATATATTCTTGTTTATATATGTGTGTTTAAAAAATAAGAGTAAAAAAATTCAATACCCATCAAGAATGAATAAAACAATATATTCGGCATGGAATAACCCAACAAGGGTTGACATGCCGTAAAATCCAACCTCATCCCGGGGTCACATCCGTTTCCGGTCAAAACCCGAAACTTCCGTTTTTATTTTAAATCTATTTCTGGGGTCATTCCTCGGTCAATTACTGGCACCCCGTTGAATATTTACTCTTCCAAATTTTAACCTTTGTTCTTATTTATTTTTCTTCTCTTTCTCCAGAAATCCGAATACTGTTTTATTTTTTCGATTCCCGAATTCCCCGTTAACCATAATAATTACACTACATATGTTTTAAAAATTGAGTTTGAAAAAAATGAGTTTTACATAAATATTGAACACCCCTCAAGAATGAATGAAACAAAACGTCCTCGGCATAAAATAACCCAACAAGGTTTGACATGCCATAAAATCCAAAAAATGAATACCCATCAAGAATAAATAAAACAAAATGTCTTCGGCATAAAATGACCCAACAAGGACTGGCATGCCATAAAATCCAAAAAAATTGAATACCCATCAAGAATGAATAAAACAAAATGTCTTCGGCATAAAATAACCCAACAAGGATTGACATGCCATAAAATCCAAAAACATTGAATACCCATCAAGAATGAATAAAACAAAATGTCCTCGGCATAAAATAACCCAACAAGGCTTGACGTGCTGTAAAAAATCAACCAACCAGCCAGCCAGCCGACCAATAAACACAACCAATGCAAAACAACCTATTAAACATATACTATCATGTCATGTGACATTTCCACAAATTACGGCACTATCGAAGCGAAACGCTACAATTAGTTTAAACAAGAACAAAAAGAAAGCAGAGAAAATTTCAGAAAAGAAAGATACATTGGAATGTTTGTGGGGAGCAAAGGTTAACAAACGTGTGCAGTTTTTTTTTTTTTTTTACTGAATAGTTGGTGTCATAAACATTCCTCTGGTGGCAATAACAGAAACGACAAGGTCACATGGTTTTACAGAATATCACATGCAACGTATTGTTAATAGATGTATAACGAAAAACAATTGCGAAACACTGAGACTTTGAAAAATGCAAAGATGAAAGAAGCCCAAGTTTTATTCTATGTTATTCCATCAATATGAAAAAAACAAAAACAAAAAAGACAATGAAACATTTCTACGATATTCAGTTGCAGAAATTCAAATTGCTTTTTTTAGTAATTATTCCTCGTTTATACACCGTTTTGCACAAACGCGGGACCTGTGGATATACCACAGTATGATATTTTAATCATTATAACGTTTGATATGTGTACTTTAAGAACTATTGCAAAAAAGTTCAATAAGTAAAAAATATAATAATAATCCTCTCTCTCTCTCTCTCTCTCTCTCTCTCTCTCTCTCTCTCTCTCCTCTCTCTCTATCTATCTATCTATCTATCTATCTATCTATCTATCTATCTATCTATCTTTTTTTCCTATATATTTTTCTTTCTTTCTTTTCGATCATACTTTCTTTGCCTTATACTTTATTTCATTCTTTCTTTACTTTCGTTTTTTGAATTCTCTCTCTCTCTCTCTCTCTCTATATATATATATATATATATATATATATATATATATATATATTCTTTTTACCATACTGTTTTTCTTTTTCTTTCTTTATTCTTATTGCAAAAAAGTTCAATAAGTAAAAATTATAATAATCCCTCCCTCTCTCTCTCTCTCTCTCTCTCTCTCTCTCTCTCTCTCTCTCTCTCTCTCTCTCTTTCCATACTTCTTTCTTTCTTTTTGGTCATACTTTCTTTTCCTTATACTTTATTTCATTCTTTCTTTACTTTCATTTTGTAATCTCTCCCCCCTCTCTCTCCCCTCTCTCTCCTCCCTCTCTCTCTCTCTCTCTCTCTCTCTATATATATATATATATATATATATATATATATATCAAACCCTGTCGGCGGCATTAAAACACACAGACTACACCTCTGTTGAGTGGTAAGACCCCCCCACCAAGAATGGAGCCACCTGTTAGCGACCCGTAATGCTTAAGGATAGAACCTGGTAACTGAGCAATCCATGACATGCAACACTTCCCTTTGACCCTTACTAAGACTAGACGGGCGGTCGGAGAGGCCCCTCCGATCATCGGCTGGTCAAATATAAAAATGATTTTTTTAAATTTGTTAAAAACTGAGGTTTAAAAAGAATTTAAATACCCTTCAAGCATGAATAGAACAAACGTCTTTGGCATAAAATAACCCAACAAGTGTTGACAATTTCTCGGAATTTTTTAGATGAGGCTTGATAATTAGTATTACTAGCAAAATAAAAAACACCCTCCGGGCGATGTAAAAATATATTTTTGAAACATATTGCCTGAGTGGTGGGAGTTAAAAATTCAATGTCAGCGAGTTTTTATCCTAAGTAAGTAAAATCATCAAATTCATTAAGGCATTAAAAAATAAAACAATTTGAAATGTAAACTTTGAATATGTATTAAAATAAAACAAACTATATATAGATATATAATACCAGTCATGTATTTATTAAAATTTGTTTTAAAAAACAATGAGGACTGTCTAATGTTGCATGTTCAAATTTTGAGTGTATTTATTCTATGTTATGACGATTTTGGATAATGTGACATAGGCAGTGACGTAGTTTTTGTTACAGAAGCGAATCTCCATTATTAATAGATTTGGATTATTCGGACTATTGTCCTCATCTTCATTGTTATCTGTACAACGGAGGGCACATCGGCCGAAACGTTGCACAGATAACAATGAAGATGAGGACAATAGTCCGAATAATCCAAATAATACTAAGAGTTGACAAGCCGTAAAATCCATCCAAACAACAACAATCCCTTGAACTACTTATGTTAACTCTTCTAAGCCGTTTTTGACTCTTTTGCCTGCCCCACATCCGGGGGGGGGGTCCAGTGTGCTTCGGCACTGGACCGGGTTAAAGTACAATTATTAGCGTCGATCCCAGGGGGCTTTCCCCCCAGGCAACACCTGCCCCCTTGACTTAAAGGGGCAAGGCTGGGTTTATTGCCCAGCGCCTGAGGACCCCCCTTGAGGGGGAACGCCGAGCGGATCGACGCAATTTTTGTTCTTTCCCATCCATCAGCTTCAGCTTGTGGGTGGGCCCACGTTAAAACGAGGCCTTGTGCCCAGCACATACAAGTGGGGTATGAGGCAAATACCAGCTCCTACAATTTTAGACTAACTGAATCAACCACAAAAAAATAAAAACATCCATATGACTAAAACTCATACCAAACAAACTATCACTACATCCGATAATCCCCCTGAGGATGACCAGTGAAATGGTTGAAAGCGCTTGGGTATGCGACAATACACTCTTCTAAGCCGTTTTCGTGTAACCAGATTTGTTTTTTCACACACGCGCACACACACACACACACACACTTTCTTCCAATCTCCCCCTTCCACCGACTTCATTCTTGTTTCTCTTCCCCACTTCCCTTTCCCCCGCCCCCATACCAACGGAAACTGGGCATTTTTGCCCTTTTAGTACCATTAGACAAATGATGACCTTCCGAGTGCTACCACCGACTGTTCGAGTATCCGGTTGGTAGCAACAAAACAGGAATCGCCATTTTCTGGTTTTCTTGAAGGGAAAAACTTTGTCTACTCCTCGAGGTCACAATGACACGTGGAATAAATATATTTTATTTATACTCAAATTTAAATTCTTACGCTCGGAGGGCGCATATTCTTACTACTACTACTAATGATAATAATAAAAGTTTGGAAAATTTGGAAATCAGAGGAAGGATTGAAACCATCAGAACACTGCACTACTGCAATCTGCCAGAATACTCAGAAGAGTCCTGGAGACCTGAAGAGACTTGCTGTCACTCAGACTTCAGTGAATGACCATCAGCTAATGCTGATGTGAAAACTCAAAAGGAGTAAATAAATAAATAAATAAATAATAATAATAATAATAATAATAATAATTTATTTATTTACTTAAGAGCTATTGCTAAATAGTTCAATAAGTAAAAAGTATAATAATCTTGAGAATAAGCTAGATGGGACCTGTACAAGAATGTTGCGTGCAGTCCTGAACAAGTTATGGAAGCAGCACCCCACAAGAAAGCAACTATACGGCTACCTGCCCCCCCCATCTCACAAACCATCCGGGTGAGACGGACTAGGCATGCAGGACACTGCTGGAGAAGCGGGGACGAGCTCATAAGCGACGTTCTCTTGTGGAAGCCAACACATGGACATGCTAACGTAGGACGCCCACTAAGGACCTACATTGACCAACTATGCGAGGATTCTGGATGATGTGCAGAGGACCTCCCAGGTGCAATGAGTGATAGGGAAGGTTGGCGAGAGATTGTCATGCATATCCGTGCTGCTTGCGCGATATGATGATGATGATAATAATCTTTAATTAATTCTCTCACTCCCTTTTTTTATCTTTCCTTCTTTTCATCTTTTCCATTATGTTCGATTGAAAATCAATAGCGTTATCGCTTCTACAGGTATAAAATAAAAGTCACAAATATTACCAGATCAAATCGAAAGGCCATTTTTTTTACCTTTCAAAATGCTTATGCGTTTTTCTGGTGGTGGAGGGTGTCTTTAAATTCTGTGTATGCCACCATAGCGGGAATAACACCGCTGTACCCGTAAGAAAGTAAAGTCGGCGGGTCAGTGCTCCATAATTGTAGCCTTGAGCCAAACTCTCACATTAATGTTCCACAATTTCTTTCATTTCTCTGACAAGATCCTATCTATAAGTACAGTAAAAAGTCATCGGGGCGGCCTAAAGTCGGTATCAGCCATATAGCAAGGGATTCTATCCCCTTTTCAATGGCGCAAGATCAAGGAGATATAATCCTATGTCCGTTGTGCATGAATGTTGCAGTAATTATGACCAGTAGGGTGGATTAAGTATTGTATCAGCCTCAGAGTACTGCCAGTGATTAGCCAAGGGACAGATCACATGATCTCGGCTAGTCTATAAATATGGGCGGGGATCTAGCACACACCTTATATCCAAAATTTTCTCAACACAGAGTGACAGATACAGCAAAATATAAAAGTCCAATAAAATAACTTTATATAACCATTTTCAAATCAGTGGAGTGGGCTCAAAATACATAAGCTTCTGCTTGCAATACTCCACTATCACATTCTCACTTCCAATCCGTTACCGAATTACCTCGTTTCGGATGTGCTTACACAACGATATTCACAGCTTGGATCTATCTATCTATCTTCTCTCTCTCTCTTCTCTCTCTATATATAATATATATATATATATATATATATATATATATATATATATAACTAAACAAACAAATGTGTTTATTTTATATGGCTTTAAGCCGACAATTGGGTTAGCCTTACATTTGAAATCCATTAATTATTAACTAATTAATTTTCAAAATTAGGTATGACTTCAATTAAGCACATATCCTCCATATATATATATATATATATATATATATATATATATATATATATATACCAAACTTATTGGTAAACCCCTGCGGCAAGAAAAAACCCGGCACATAGTTTGATTGTAAAAATATACTATCGAACATGACCTGGAAAAAAAATTGAAAAAAATATAAGAGCAAGATAGTCGTACCAACCGAAAATAATCGGTTGATACTATAATACTTGTTCAAAAGAAGAAAACAATTATATATATATGAAAAATATATATATATAAACCGCTAGGATTATCTAAAGCTAAAAAGTAAAGAGTGCTCAATACCTAAGTAGAGAAAATAATAAAGTTAAACCTAATGAGTCAGATATACCTACTAACCTAGTAGCTCTTCAGGGCAAAGATCTTTGACCTGAAGAGCTACTATGCGAAACTGTTAGTAAGTATATCTGACTCATTAGATTTAACTTATATATATATATATATATATATATATATATATATATATATATTGAAGCATGAAATAATAGTGAAACTAAGAATTCAAATGTGTTTCGTTAGAATTGTGTACTAGTTTTAAGGAGATTTATATAGTAACCGCAAGTAGATGGCTTCTGGTTTAGAAAGTATGGTAGCTAATATTGACTTGATGTAAAAAAATTTGAGGGAGTTAATACGTCACTTTAGCTAAGGGGCTGACGCACTAACTAGACAGGAAAATATTATATATATATATATATATATATATATATATATATATATATATATATATATATATATATATATATGCAAATTAATTTCGTCATTTCCAGTTACTCTGAGCTCCTTACATCAATGAGTCGCCATTTTAGCACGAGTTGATGATTTTGAAGGACATGAAATGAACAGCCAGGAAAATATACCGTCTCATATACCTTGAAAAAGGGTGAAGGTTCACCCGAAATATCGGAATTGATCAAACCAGGAACAGAACAACAATTGAATATTAAAATTCTTATTTTTGTTCTGTTTTTCTTATTTTTGTTCTTTTTTACAATGCGTCAAAAGACAAAAAAAAACAACGTTCACAAGAACAAAGTTTATACATAACATATATATATATACATAACATACATATATATATATATATATATATATATATGAGGTTAAGTAAACAAATAAATGTGTTTATTTTTTTCATATGACTTTAAGTCGACAATTTTTGGAGGATATGTGCTTAATTGAAGTCATACTTAATTTTGAAAATTAATTAGTTAATAATTAATGAATTTTAGGCGGACATATATGTTCAAATGTAAGGCTAAACGAATCGAGAAAATGTCAATCTCTGAATGTACATTTCGACCTATTAGGTCTCCTCAGCAAGGTTATAGACATGGGAGACTGCTCCGTGTGTGACTCGAAACCTCGACTGTCAAGCTGACAGGCGAAGTCTCTAACCGTTACACTAGCTTGCCAATTCCACATTCTTCGTTCGTTTTGAAACTTATTTATATTCCACTTTTTATTGACTTCTTACACGATAGTATGAGGTTAAGTAAACAAACAAATGTGTTTATTTTTATATGGCTTCAAGCCGACAATTTTTGAAGGATATGTGCTTAATTGAAGTCATACCTAATTTTGAAAATTAATTAGTTAATAATTAATGAATTTTGAAGAATGAATGAATGAATGAATACACATATACATATATGTGTGTATGTGTGTGTGTGTTTGTGTTTGTGTGTGTGTGTGTGTGTGTAGTGGCCTACCAGTTCCCACCCACGCCATCATCGTGGTCCATCCTATTTTCACATCACAACTGACCAGTCCTGTTTGAACGAGACATTTTTCATCCTGTATGGTCTTCAGTTGCTACTTAGGTTGCGGTGCAATCTCTTGGCTATATCTCTCTTTTTCCTTCCCTTTTTTTCCTTTCTTTCTCGTTCTTTTCTTTCTTTCTTTCTTTCTTTCTTTCTTTCTTTCATTCGCCCACCCATTCCCCTCTCTCTCCCTCTCCCGCTCTCACAATCTCTCTCTCACAAACTCTCTCCCTCTCTCACAATCTCTCTCTCACAATCTCTCTTTCTCTCTCTCAGTTTATTTCTATTTTTCTTTCTTTCTCTTTTTTGCCTTCCTTCTTTTGCCCCTCCATCTCTCGCTCTCTCTCCCCCTCTCTCTTTATCTCCATATTTCTCTATCACTTTCTTTGTTTCTTTTTTCCTTATTTTTTTCTTTCTCTTTCTTTTTCTTTCTTTTCTTCATCTATCTATCTATCTATCTATCGCAGTCTATTCATATTTATCTATCAATTTATTTATCTATTTATCCCAGCATATTCATATATATATATATATATATATATATATATATATATATATAAGATTTTGGGATGTTTGTTTATTTTTTTAGAAGCATTGGTGAATAAATATTTATATTTTTGCTTGAAGGCAATTACAATGCGGTATATCGCATAAAATTCGATAATTATAGAAGATAAATAACATTGACAAGTGAATCTCGCAAAGAATTACTCGGCATCATCGTACAGCAGCTGTTTCGACTTTATTAAGTCTCATCAGCGATGTATACTAACGATCTCCCTCCGACAGAAATCGAAACCAGGACTTCAGCAGGATAGTCAGAAACTATACTGCCTAAGCCACCGATACAGCACCGAGAAATGCCTGTGAAATTAACGTGTCAATGTTACTGGTACGTCTCTACCATAGGAGGCAAGGGAACGCTAAGTGAACAACAAACACGGTGCTTTATGCTCTTCGGCGAAGGAAATAAGATTTTGGGATGTTTGTAATTATCGAATTTTATGCGATATACCGCATTGTAATTGCCTTCAAGCAAAAATATAAATATATATATATATATAATTTTCTTTGATTTCCTTCTTTTGCCTCTCTCTCTCTCTCTCTCTCTCTCTCTCTCTCTCTCTCCTCCTCTCTCTCTCTCTCTCTCTCTCTCTCAGTAGGTATCACATTCTGAGGCCTGAGATCCAGACTAAGCAAACCTTAATTGATAACAAAAAAAAGAAGTTAGCAAAGATGGGCATGTTCATTAATTAAATGGGTGACCTCTTAGGAACAGTAGGTATCACATTCTGAGGCCTGAGATCCAGACTAAGCAAACCTTAATTGATAACAAAAAGAAAGAAGTTAAGCAAAGATGGGCATGTTCATTAATTAAATGGGTGACCTCTTAGGAACAGTAGGTATCACATTCTGAGGCCTGAGATCCAGACTAAGCAAACCTTAATGATAACAAAAAGAAAGAAGTTAAGCAAAGATGGGCATGTTCATTAATTAAATGGGTGACCTCTTAGGAACAGTAGGTATCACATTCTGAGGCCTGAGATCCAGACTAAGCAAACCTTAATTGATAACAAAAAGAAAGAAGTTAAGCAAGATGGGCATGTTCATTAATTAAATGGTGACCTCTTAGGACAGTAGGTATCACATTCTGAGGCCTGAGACCAGACTAAGCAAACCTTAATTGATAACAAAAAGAAAGAAGTTAAGCAAGATGGGCATGTTCATTAATTAAATGGGTGACCTCTTAGGAACAGTAGGTATCGCATTCTGAGGCCAGAGGCCATACTAAGTAATACGAAGTAAATTCAAAGGGACTTTGAGAAGGAAGTGAGGATAGATACAGCGACAAAGGAGAGAGAGAGAGAGAGAGAGAGAGAGAAGAGAGAGAGAGAAAGAGAGAGGGGGAAAGATGCTGATATGAAAAGAGCAAGAGGGAAGCGCATTAAGAAAGAGAGGCGGAGAGTGAGGGAGCGAGTGGAGGTCAAGAACGTCTAGAATGTTCTTCAGGACTTCCGCTTCTTTCAAATAACATTTTGTTAGTAGTAGTAGTAGTAGTAGTAGTAGTAGTTGTTGTTGTTGTTGTTGCCTGGCACCGAACAAATTGGTACCATTCAAGGTCAAGTCTCTCAAGCAGACAAACACAACACCCTCCCCTCCGAAAGAATAATAAAAATAAAAACAAACACGACTGTATTTCCAAACAAGAAAAAAATAAATCGGTGAAGCTCTTTTCGTGCCAAATGGTTAGTATATCGCTGAACTAAACTCTTTGATTATCCATTCAAAAAACAAAACACTAACGAACAACCCTAAACACCAACTAGTGGAACATTATACAGATAAAACGGATATTATTAGATATTATTTATTACCAATCTTTTAATACATTGATTCAGAAGAAAAGCTGTTATAGTATTGCTTGCTTGATATTTTTGTTAATATATGTGTGTATGTGAGAGAGAATGCGTGCGTGTGTGCATGCGCGTGGAAATCAGAGGAAGAATTAAGACCATCCAGATTACTAAATTGCTGAAATCGGCTAGAATACTTAGAAGAGTCCTGGAGACCTGAGGAGACTTGTTGTCAATTGTTGTTGATTCCAGTGGAATACCATCAGCTAACGCTGATGTGAAAAACTCAAAAGGAGTGAAAATGATAATATATTTCAATCGATGATGAAAAGAAGGAAAGAAAGAAAGAAAAAAAGAGCGAGGGAGTTAAATCAAGATAATTATATTTTTACATATTGAACTATTTCGAAATAGCTCTTAAGTAAACTTATGAAACGTTGTAATAATTCAATCATCATACTGTGGTATATCCACAGGTCCTGAATAATAATAATAATAATAATAATAATAATAATAATAATAATAATAAGGATGATGATGATGAGGAGGAGGAGGAGGAGGAGGAGGAGGATGAAAAGAAGGAAAGGAAGAAAGAAAAAGTGAGACAGTAAAATCAAGATTATTATACTTTTTTATATATTGAACTATTTTGCATTAGCTCTTAAGTAAACATCTGAAACGTTGTAATAATTAAATCATCATACTGTGGTATATCCACAGGTCCTATTAGACAAGATTATCAGACTTTTTACACATTGAATTATTTAACAATAGCTCTTAAGTAAATATATCAAACGTTGTAATAATTAAATTATCATACTGTGATATATCCACAGGTCCTGCTAGTCAAGATTATTATAATTTTTAAATATTGAATTATTTAGCAATACTCCTTAAGTAAACATTTGCAACGTTGTAATAATTAAATTATCTTACTGTGGTATTCATACTGTGGTATATACCACAGTCCTGCTAGTCAATTATTAATACTGATTATGTAGTCTTGAGAATTAAATTATCATACCGTGGTATATCCACAGGTCCTGCTAATTTACAAATAATTCGAATAGCGCTGTCTACCATAAAATTGGTATCTCGAAGGCAATTAGTAGTGACTAACAACTAATTAAAAGATCAGTTGGAATAAAAACACAAAAAAATAACCAAATGAACTTTTCGCTCAATAATTAAATCGATAATTATATCGACTATGAAAAAAAAAAGAAGAATATTCGATCGGTTAAAGTTAAAGAAATATTCGACCATCCAATTATGAAAAGGTTTTGCCAATAGAAAGAAAGAGTTCTCAATTCATTGACATCTGATATTTTCAAAATTTTAATCTATTTTTTTTTTTAAATTATCCTACAAATATGAATAATAATTTTGTCGCATCTAACAAATCCAGATAGATACATATATTATTATATATCATAATATATTAAAATTTGAAGGCAATTCAATGCGTATAGAAAATAAAAACAAAAAGATGTTTTTTGTCTTATCGATTTCAAAGAATTGTCTGTTTATCATCCAGATGATAAACAGACAATATTAGATACATATACAAGGTAGGATCTTAAGCATTCGTTCTCAAAAAGATATTTAGAAAAAAAAAAGAAAAGAAAGAGAAATTGCAGTTATTCGCCCATTTCATTCATAACATAAAGAAGGGGGAAGAAAGGAGAAAAAGAAAAAGAAGAAGAGGGAAAAAAAGAAGAAAAAAAAAAGAAAGTATCACCACGCAAAAAAAAACTTAAGCACGTCCATTTCTGATTTTCGTCTCTGATGATAAAGTTTCTTTGAAATCGATAAGACAAAAAAAAACATCTTTTTGTTTTTATTTTTTTACGCATTGTATTGCCTTCAAATTTTAATATATTATAACATACTTACAATGCTTCAAGCAAATTACCAATTACTTTTATTATTATATATTTACCCCCCCCCCCCGCACGAGCAGGATGTGACACAGGGTCATTTTTTAAGCAGAGTTCAACATGTTTGAATTTAGAGTTTTCCTTCTCCTAGACCGGTTGCCTAACCAAGGTTAAAGAGCCCAGTCTGCCCTACTATTTATCCATAGCTGGAGAGAGAGTAGGATTCATACCTTTCCCAAGGGTATTAGTGCTAAGTGAAATGCAATTACCACATCCAGGATTTGAACTCGGGGCGACGAGTCCATTTCCCATGACTTTAACCATTACACCACGCGCTTCCCTTATATATTATTATAGTGTGTGCAGAAATAATCCTGCTCGAGTTTCACCATAAGGATCTTCAGGGTTAAATCCACTGAATTAGTTTGTTGGTTGGTTTTGGAGGCTATACAATGCAAGTTGAAGAAAAAAGAGAATAAATCACAGGTTAACAAACAACACCATAGTTACCTTCTTTTTTTCTT
Source organism: Doryteuthis pealeii (assembly GCA_023376005.1). NCBI lineage: Eukaryota > Metazoa > Mollusca > Cephalopoda > Myopsida > Loliginidae > Doryteuthis > Doryteuthis pealeii. The sequence continues at coordinate 19,372,815 of CM042170.1, read as the reverse complement.
TACACTTGCATTGTGATAGCCTTCAAAACCAAAACCAACAAACCAATATAAACACTGTTAAGTATCTGGCCGCCATCCTTGGCCAGTTGTAAAGAACTTAAAGTAAATAAGTAAGTAAGTCCCGAGTTATAGAATCCTTTGGTAAGTGAATAAGTCCTGTGATATAGAATCCTTCAGTAAGTGAATAAGTCCTGTGATACAATACTACGTTCCCTCGTCCAAGAAGATCCAAGTAGTAATGCTAGTATGACCAGAAAAGGCCAGTATAAATAATAATATCAGCAGCAGAGCATTGCCAGTGATTGGCCAAAAAGTTGGTCACGTGCTTATCGGCGAGTCTATAAGTAGAAGTGACCATTTACCACACGCCTTATATAAAAAAAACGCCAACAAACACAATGTTTCAAACAAATTACAAAACCCTTTTACCACTGAATTAATCAAGATATTGGTTAATTACAGCTAATTGCAGGAGTTCCTGATGTAGTTATGACCGTTAAAAACAACCGGACCAAGTCACCTTTAAGCACCCCAGGAGCGACCTGGATTAAAAGGGACATGTTTCGCTTTGCACCGTCAACATCCGGTTGTTTGTTACCAGACGATTTTAGACGCATTTTTTTAGATTATAAAACTAACTGCTAACCATAACCCCTAACCCCTAACCCCTAAACCTAACCCTAACCCTAACAAACAACCAGATGTTGATGGTGCAAAGCGAAACATGTATTGCATACTGAGGTCTTCACAGTACCAAATCGATACAATGTTGTATACCCTTTTCTTACTTCTTACTTCTAGTCGTCTTCTCTTCTGGACGACTTTGGTTCTATCTTCTAACATCTTGCGTCTGGAGTTGTCGTGGGGACTTCGGTCTGGTTTTCTGTTAGGGATTTCTCTTTATCAGAAGCCCTGTGTCATTGTTAGTTTTTAGGTAATAAACACAAGACTTCGATTTACGTTGATGTTACTTTAGTTCCAAATCCCCAACCCAGACAATCTGCGCAGTGAGTCTTACATCTTACAAGCTCGGCTTCTAACTTCTAACTGCTTGAAACTTACTTAAAATCCTTAAACCGGAACAGGGTCTTCTATGCCTTCCGGTTCTCAGGATTTATCCCTGGAAGGCAAGGTGAGAGTGAGGTCAAGCGCCCTCACTCACTCTCAAGGCCATCTGCTGCACTAATCGCCATTATGTTTCTACACTACCCTATATAAGCATTAGGGAATCCAATGATTATGTAACACATGTCCTTCTGAATCCAGGGTAGCCTCTGGGGTGCTTTAAAGGTAACTTGGTGCAAACAAGCAACCAACCAAAACCGGGTAAAACTGTACCAACTAAATATTAAGACCAACCCAATATTTTCACGGTAAGTCATTCCTTTTTCATAGATAGATAGATGGCAAGCAATAGCATAATCTTTACAGATCATTGCCGTCCCGTACAATCCCACAACGCCACCACCAGAAACCCTTCCTTGCATGACTCATCAAACCTACTGCAGATCCACAAGTTTGATGCAAATATGACATTGAAAGGACTTCCTTCCCGTTGAATAAGATGATTCAGATGAATCAGATGATAAAATTGATGCTTATGCACCACCATATGTCTCTTAAGACCCAGAAGCCGACTTACAGACCTTGCCACAGATAGCACAAGACACATGTTTGTTCCTGGAATTGCATGGATTGCAGGTGAGATTTCCTATGATTGACATATCCAGCCTTAGAAAGCAAAATTCGACCAGATTTCTGACATTTCCAACCCTCCATGTTCTCTCCAATATGACAGGTGTAACCCTTTCGAATTTGACGCTTTAGGTTTTCATGCACGATTCTTTTCACTCAAAACTACAACCATCATCCACATGAACTCTCCAGTCATTCTCTCCAGATAGATATGAACTCCGAGGTTAGATAGATAGATAGATAGATTTATGAACAGACTGGATAGATAGATAGATAGATAGATAGATTAGGTAGGTATGTTATATAACCTACCTATAAACATTAATGTGTATGTCCACAATCCTCGTAAATACGGGAAATAATATGCTGAATGAGTATTGTATTTGTTAATGTTATAAAGATTCCAATTTCATTTCCAACCTCCGCTTGGCTATTTCTCATTTAGTAACCTTTGTTAGGTTACAACAGATAATAGATAGATAGATAATAGATATTAATAGACTGGATAAGATAGATAGATAATAAATACAGGAGTCAATATGCTGACTGAAGTAGTATTATACCCACTAGATAGTTGTTTAACATTCTTATCCGCTAAGTGAGTATAGGTATAGTATAGGATAGGATAGATAGATAGATAGATAGATAGATAGTAGATCATGAATAGTTTAGACGAATAGATTAGATAGATAGATAAGATAGATAGATAGATAAGAAAAAACAGACTGGACAATAATAGATAATAGATATCGATAGATAGATATAAACAGACTGGAAATTATATATATTTAGAATAGATAGATAGATAGATAGATATAAAAAGACTGAAAATGATAATAATAGATAGATAGATAATCAGATAGAAACAGACTGAAATGATAGATAATAGATAGATAGATATAAACAACAGAAATGATATATGATAAATAATAGACAGATAGATAGATATATAGATAGATATAAACAGACTGGAAATGATAGATAGATAGACAAATAGATAGATAGATATTAAAAGTACTGGCGAAAGTGATAGATATGATAATAGATAGATAGATAGATAGATAGATAGATATAAACAGACTGGAAACGATTATATATATATATTATATATATATATACACTTTATATACCCATTCATATAAAATTATATATATTATATATAGAATAGTAAACTTAATATAATCTAAGATGACTACACACACACACGATGAGAGTGAGTGTGAGTGATGAGATAAAATATATAGAAACTAATAAACAGACTAGAATTGATAAGTAGGTCGATAGAGACTATAGATATAACATAAGACTGTAAATGATATATATAGGTTAGAGTGAGTGAGTGTAAACTACTGGAAATTCAATCTCAGATATATATATATAAACAGACTGCAAATGAGTAGATAGACTAGAGTTGGTAGATAGATATAAACAATTGAAATACTATGAGTAATACTACATCCACAAACATACCATAATCAAAAAATACAACACACCACCCACGAGACACCACGCACCCGAGCTCTGCTGAGGAGAAGAGAGATTTAAAGCAGATCTGTTAAAAGCACTCCATATCATCAGATAGACTAGATAATAGATAATAGAAAAGAAACCAGATGAAATTGATATACTATATATATATAGATAGATAGAATACCACCAGCATATAAACAGGACTGAAATGATACGATAATATTTTTCATAAAATTAGTAGATAGATATGGAACAAATTGATGAGAAACTAATTTTCAAAATCTCTCCTGGTTNCAAGTAGTGAGGTTAAGTAAAACAAACAAATGTGTTTTATTTATATGGCTCAAGCCCGACAATTTTTGAAGATACTGTGCTTAATTGAAGTCTACCTAATTTGAAAAATTAATTGAGTTAAATAATTAATTAATTTTGGAAAGAATGAATGAATGATGAATACACATTATACATAATGTGGTATGTTGTGTGTGTTGTGTGTGTGGGTGTGGGTGTGTGTTGTAGTGGCCTACCATTCCACCAGCCATCATCGTGGTCGCAATCCTATTTTCACATCACAACTGGACCAGTCGTTTGAACAGACATTTTTCATCTGTATGGTCTTCAGTGCTACTTTAGGTTGCGGTGCAATCTCTTGCTATATCTCTCTTTTTCCTTCCTTTTTTTTCCTTCTTTCTCGTTTTTTTTCTTCTTTCTTTCTTTCTTCTTCTTTCTATTTTTCATTCTGCCCACCAATCCCCTCCTCTCCCTCTCACGCTCTCTCACAATTCTTCTCTCACAAATCTCTCCTCTCTCACAATCTCTCTCTCACAATCTCTCTTTCTCTCTCTCAGTTTTTTTCTATTTTTCTTTCTTTCTCTTTTATTGCCTTCCTTCTTTGCCCCTCCCTCTCTCGCTCTCTCTCCCCTCCTCTTTTATCTCCATATATTCTCTATCACTTTCTTTGTTTCTTTTTCCTTATTTTTTTTCTTTTCTCTTTTTTTCTTTCTTTTCTATCTCTAGTCTTATCTATCTATCTATCCAGTCTTTCATATTTATCTTCAATTTATTTATCTATTTATCCCAGCATATTCAATATATATTATATATATATATAATATAATATATATATATATAAGATTTTGGATGTTTGTTATTTTTTAGAAGCATTGGTGAATAAATTTTTATATTTTTGCGCTTGAAGGCACTTACATGCGGATATAATCGCGATAACATTCGGATATTATAGAAGATAAAAACATTGACAAGGTGAATCTCGCAAAGAATTACTCGCAATCATCGTACAGCAGCTGTTTCGAACTTTATTAAGTCTCATCAGCGATGTTATACTAACGATCCCCTCCGACAGAATCCGAAACCAGGACTTCAGCAGGATAGTCAGAAACTATACTGCCTAAAGCCACGATACGCACCGAGAAATGCCTGTGAAATTACGACGCTGCATGTTTTTACTGGTACGTCCTACATAGGAGGCAGGGAACGCTAAGTTGAAACAAAACCGGTGCTTTATGCTCTTCGGCGAAGGAAATAAGATTTTGGGGATTGTGTAATTATCGAATTTTATGAGATATACCGCATTGTTTAATTGACCTTCAGCAAAAATATAAATATATATATATATATAATTTCTTTGAATTTCCTTCTTTGCCTTCTCTTCTCTCCTCCTCTTATCTCTCTCTTCTCCTCTCTCTCTCTCTCTCTCTCCTCTCTCAGTAGGTTCACATTCTGAGGCCTGAGATTCCAGACTAAGCAAACCTTATTGATAACAAAAAGAAAGAGTTAGCAAGATGGGCATGTTCATTAATTAAATGGGGTGACCTTCTTAGGAACAGTAGGTATCACATTCTGAGCTGAGTATCCGGGGACTAAGCAACCTTAATTGATAACAAAAAGAAAGAAGTTAAGCCAAGATGGCATGTTCATTATTAAATGGGTGCCTCTTAGGAACAGTAGGTATCAATTCTGAGGCCTGAGACTCCAGACTAAGCAAACCTTAATTGATAACAAAAAGAAAGAAGTTAAGCAAGATGGGCATGTTCATTAATTAAATGGGTGACCTCTTAGGAACAGTAGGTATCAATTCTGAGGGCCTGAGATCCAGACTAAGCAACCTTATGATAACAAAAGAAAGAAGGATTAGCCAAGATGGGCATGTTCATTAATTAAATGGTGACGCTCTTAGGAGAGTAGCTATCACATTTGAGCCTGAGATCCAGACTAAGCAAACCTTTAATTTTGATAACAAAAAGAAAGAAGTTAAGCAAAGATGCGGATGTTCATTTATTAAATGGGTGACTCTTAGGAACATAGGTTCGCATTCTGAGGCCAGAGGCCATTACTAAGTATACGAAGTAAATTCAAAGGGACTTTGAGAAGGAAAAGTGAGATAACATACAGCGACAAAAGGGAGAGAGAAGAAAGAGAGAGAGAGAGAGAGAGAGAGAGAAAGAGAGAGGGGAAAGATGCTGATAAAAAAAGAGCAAGAGGAAGCGCATTAAGAAAGAGGCGGAGAGGTGAGGAGCGAGTGAGGTCAAGAACGTCTAGAATGTTCTTCAGGACTTCCGCTTCTTCAAATAACATGTTGATTAGTAGTAGTAGTAGAGTAGTAGTGTAGTTGTGTTGTTGTTGTTGCTTGCCTTGGCACCGAACAAATTGGTACCATTCAAGGTCAAGTCTCTCAAGCAGACAAACACAACACCTCCCCTCCGAAAGAATAATAAAAATAAAAACAAACACGACTGTATTTCCAAACAAGAAAAAATAAATCGGGGAAGCTTTTTCGTGCCAAATGGTTAGTATATCGCTGACTAAACTCTTTGATTATCATCTAAAAACAAAACACTAACGAACAACCCTAAACACCAAACTAGTGGAACATATCAGATAAAAACGGATATTATTAGATATTATTTATTACAATCTTAATACATTGATTCAGAAGATAAGCTGTTATAGTATTGCTTGCTTGATAATTTTGTTAATATTGTGTGTATGTGAGAGAGAATGCGTGCGTGTGTGCATGCGCGGGAAATCAGAGGAAGAATTAAGACCATCCAGATTACTAAATGCTGAAATCGGCTAGAATACTTAGAAGAGTCCTGGAGACCTGAGGAGACTTGTTGTCAATTGTTGTTGATTCCAGTGGATATACCATCAGCTAACGCTGATGTGAAAAACTCAAAAGGAGTGAAAATGATAATATATTTCAATCGATGATGAAAGAAGGAAAGAAAGAAAGAAAAAGAAGGCCAGGGGAGTTAAATCAAATAATTATATTTTACATATTGAACTATTTTCGAAATAGCTCTTAAGTAAACTTATGAAACGTTGTAATAAATTCAAATCATCATACTGTGTATCTATCCACAGTCCTGATTATTAATAATAATATAAATAATAATAATAATAATAATAATATAAGTAATAAGGATGATGATGATGAGGAGGAGGAGGAGGAGGAGGAGGAGGATGAAAAGAAGGAAAGGAAGAAAGAAAAAGTGAGACCAGTAAAATCAACGAATTATTATCTTTTCATATATTGAAACTTATTTTGCATATAGGCTTCTTAAGTAAACAATCTGAAACGTTTTAATAATTAAATTCATCATACTGTGGTATAAATCCACAGGTCCTATTAGAACAGACTTATCAGACTTTTTACACATGAATTATTTAACAATAGCTCTTAAGTAAATATATCAAACGTTGTAATATTAAATTAATCATCGTGATATATCCACAGGTCTGCCTAGTCAGATTATTATAATTTTTAAATATGAATTATTTAGCAATACTTCCTTAAGTAACATTGCAACGTTGTAATAATTAAAATTATCTTACTGTGGTATATCATACTGTGGTTATACACAGTCCTGCTAGTCAATTATTAATACATGATTATGTAGTCTGGAGAATTAAATTATCATACCGTGGTATATCCACAGGTCCTGCTAATTTACAAATAATTCGAATAGCGCTGTCTACCATAAATTGGTATCTCGAAGGCAATTAGTGTGACTAACAACTAATTAAAAAGATCAGTTGGAATAAAAACACAAAAAATAACCAAATGAAACTTTTCGCTCAATAATTAAATCGATATTATATCGACTATGAAAAAAAAATAGAATATTCGATCGGTTAAAGTTAAAGAAATATTCGACCATCCAATTATGAAAAGGTTTTGCCAATAGAAAAGAAAGAGTTCCAATTCATTGACATCTGATATTTCAAAATTTTAATCTATTTTTTTTTAAATTACCATACAAATATGAATAATAATTTTGTCGCATCTAACAATCCAGATAGATACATTATATTATATATATCATAATATATTAAAATTTGAAGGCAATTCAATGCGTATAGAAAATAAAACAAAAGATGTTCTTTTGTCTTATCGATTTCAAAGAATTGTCTGTTATCATCCGGATGATAAAACAGACAATATTAGATAAATATACAAGGTAGGATCTAAGCATTCGTTCTCAAAAAGATATTTAGAAAAAAAAAGAAAAAGAAAGAAAGAGAAATTGCAGTTATTCGCCCATTTCATTCATAACATAAAAAGGGGGAAGGAGGAGAAAAAGAGAAAAAGAAGAAGAGGGAAAAAAAAGAAGAAAAAAAAAAAGAAAGTATCACCACGCAAAAAAAAACTAAGCAGTCCATTTCTGATTTCGTCTCTGATGATAAAGTTTCTTTGAAATCGATAAGACAAAAAAAACATCTTTTTGTTTTTATTTTTTTACGCATTGTATTGCCTTCAAATTTTAATATATTATAAAATACTTACAATGCTTCAAGCAAATACCAATTACTTTATTTATTATATATTTACCCCCCACCCCCGCACGAGCAGGATGTGACACAGGTCATTTTTAAGCAGAGTTCAACATGTTTGAATTTAGTTTTCCTTCTCGTAACCGGTTGCCCTAACCAAGGTTAAAGAGCCCAGTCTGCCCTACTATTTTATCCATAGCTGGAGAGAGAGTAGGATTCATACCTTTCCCAAGATATTAGTGCTAAGTTGAAATGCAATTACCACATCCAGGATTTGAACTCGGGGGCGACGAGTCATTTCCCATGACTGTTAACCATTACACCGCGCTTCCTATATATATCATTATAGTGTGTGTGCAGAAATACTGCTCGAGTTTCACCATAAGGATCTTCGGTTAAATCCACTGAATTATTTTGTTGGTTGGTTTTGGAGGCTAATCACAATGCAAGTTTAGAAAAAAAAGAATAAATCACAGGTTAACAAACAACACCATAGTTACCTTCTTTTTTTCTTTACACTTGCATTTGTGAGAGCCTTCAAACCAATCACCCAAACCAAATATAAACACGGTTAAAGTATCTGGCCGCCATCCTTGGCCAGTTGTAAAGAACTTAAAGTAAATAAGTAAGTAAGTCCCGAGTTATAGAATCCTTCGGTAAGTGAATAAGTCCTGTGATATAGAACCCTTCAGTAAGTGAATAAGTCCTGTGATACAATACTACGTTCCGTCGTCCAAGAAGATCCAAGTAGTAATGCTAGTATGACCAGAAAAGGCCAGTATAAATAATAATATCAGTAGCAGAGTACTGCCAGTGGTTGGCCAATAAGTTGGTCACGTGCTTATCGGCGAGTCTATAAGTAAAAGTGACCATTTACCACACGCCTTATATAAAAAAACCGCCAACAAACACAATGCTTCAAACAAATTACAAAACCCTTTTACCACTGAATTAATCAAGATATTGGTTAATTACAGCTAATTGCAGGAGTTCATGACGTAGTTATGACCGTTAAAAACAACCGGACCAAGTCACCTTTAAGCACCCCAGGGGCGACCTGGATTAAAAGGGACATGTTTCGCTTTGCACCGTTTTTTGTTACCAGACGATTTTTCGACGCATTTTTTTAGATTATAAAACTAACAGCTAACCATAACCCCTAACCCCTAACCCCTAAACCTAACCCTAACCCTAACAAACAACCAGATGTTGATGGTGCAAAGCGAAACATGTATTGCATACTGAGGTCTTCACAGTACCAAATCGATACAATGTTGTATACCCTTTTCTTACTTCTTACTTCTAGTCGTCTTCTCTTCTGGCCGACTTTGGTTCTATCTTCTAACATCTTGCGTCTGGAGTTGTCGTGGGGACTTCGGTCTGGTTTTCTGTTAGGGATTTCTCTTTATCAGAAGCCCTGTGTCATTGTTAGTTTTTAGGTAATAAACACAAGACTTCGATTTACGTTGATGTTACTTTAGTTCCAAATCCCCAACCCAGACAATCTGCGCAGTGAGTCTTACATCTTACAAGCTCGGCTTCTAACTTCTAACTGCTTGAAACTTACTTAAAATCCTTAAACCGGAACAGGGTCTTCTATGCCTTCCGGTTCTCACGATTTATCCCTGGAAGGCAAGGTGAGAGTGAGGTCAAGCGCCCTCACTCACTCTCAAGGCCATCTGCTGCACTAATCGCCATTATGTTTCTACACTACCCTATATAAGCATTAGGATCCAATGATTATGTAACACATGTCCTTCTGAATCCAGGTAGACTCTGTGGTGCTTTAAAGGTAACTTGGTGCAAACAAGCAACCAACCAAAACCGGGTAAAACTTGTACCAACTAAATATTAAGACCAACCCAATATTTTCACCGGTAAGTCATTCCTTTTTCATAGATAGATAGATGGCAAGCAATAGCATAATCTTTACAGATCATTGCCGTCCCGTACAATCCCACAACGCCACCACCAGAACCCTTCCTTGCATGACTCATCAAACCTACTGCAGATCCACAAAGTTTGATGCAAATATGACATTGAAAGGACTTCCTTCCCGTTGAATGAGATGATTCAGATGAATCAGATGATAAAATGTGATGCTTATGCACCACCATATGTCTCTTAGACCAGAAGCCGACTTACAGACCTTGCCACAGATAGCACAAGACACATTGTTTGTTCCTGGAATTTGCATGGATTGCAGGTGAGATTTCCTATGATTGACATATCCAGCCTTAGAAAGCAAAATTCGACCAGATGTCTGACATTTCCAACCCTCCATGTTCTCTCCAATATGACAGGTGTAACCCTTTCGAATTTGACGCTTTAGGTTTTCATGCACGATTCTTTCACTCTAAAACTGGTACAACCATCATCCACATGAACTCTCCAGTCAGTTCTCTCCAGATAGATATGAACTCCGAGGTAGATAGATAGATAGATAGATATGAACAGACTGGGATAGATAGATAGATAGATAGATAGATAGGTAGGTAGTGTTATATAACCTACCTATAAACATTAATGTGTATGTCCTACTCCTCGTAAATACGGGAGTAATATGCTAATGAGTATTGTATTTTGTTAATGTTATAAAGATTCCATTTCATTTCCAACCTCCGCTTGGCTATTTCTCATTTAGTAACCTTTGTTAGGTTACAACAGATAGATAGATAGATAGATAGATAGATATTAATAGACTGGATAGATAGATAGATAGATAGATAGATAGATACAGGAGTAATATGCTGACTGAGTAGTATTATACCACTAGTAGTTGTTTATCATTCTTTATCCCGCTGGTGAGTATAGTATAGTATAGGATAGGATAGGATAGATAGATAGATAGATAGATAGATAGATAGATATGAATAGACTGGAATAGATAGATAGATAGATAGAAACAGACTGGAAATATAGATAGATAGACAGGTAGATAGATATAAACAGACTGGAAATTATATATATTTAGAGAGAGATAGATAGATAGATAGATAGATAGATAGATAGATAAAAAACTGGAAATGATAGATAGATAGATAGATAGATAGATAGATAGATAGAAACAGACTGAAATGATAGATAGATAGATAGATAGATAGATAGATAGATAGATAGATAGATAAAAAGACAGGAAATGATAGATAGATAGACAAATAGATAGATAGATATAAAGATAGATAGATAGATAGATAGATAGACTGGAAACGATATATATATATATATATATATATATATATATATATATATATATATATATATATATATAGAGAGAGATAGAGAGAGATAGAGAGAGAGAGAGAGAGAGATAAACAGACTGGAAATGATTGATAGATAGAAAAATATATATATAGATATAAACAGACTGGAAATGATAGATAGATCGATAGATAGATAGATATAAACAGACTGGAAATGATAGATAGATAGATAGGTAGATAGATATAAACAGACTTGAAATGATATATATATATATATATATATATATATATATATATATATATAGAGAGAGAGAGAGAGAGAGAGAGAGAGAGAGAGAGAGAGAGATAAACAGACTGGAAATGATATATATATGATAGATAGATAGATAGATAGATAGAAAGAAGAAACAGACTGGAAATGATATATATATATATATAGATAGATAGATAGATAGATAGATAGACTAAACAGACTGGAAATGATAGATAGATAGATAGATAGATAGATAGATATGAACAAATTGATGGAAAACTAATTTTCAAGTCAGGTAGACAGATCAGAGGGAGGGGGAATAATGAAATTGA
>CM042170.1:19337797-19353468 GCA_023376005.1 Doryteuthis pealeii | reverse complement strand
CGATGGAATAAATGAATCAATTAATTATACGTTATATATAAAATTAATATAGTATATGTCTTGTAAATATATATACGATTGTAATATTAATATATATATATATATATAAATATATATATATAATATCATTGATACAAAAAGTAAGTATCTGAAATCCAATAGAGTGCTCGATGCCCAAAAGATGAACCATTAAAAAAATCAAAAAGCAATCGCTTTTTTACCGTTATTCAAGTTTCACGTTAGCGACATGCGCAACACTTCAAACAGAAAAATTGTGCACCTCCACCCCATGAAACTTAAGTAAGAGGGCAAATGAAATTATCTTCAGTTATTGCTTTTTAGTTATATATATTTATATATTATATATATATATATAATATAATATATATAAGTAAGAAAACGTTATATAAAAAGGGCTCAATTATTCTATGAAACTAAATATAAAAAATATGATACCATTGAGTCCCTTAAACCAGGTTCATTTGGAGCAAATCAACATCAAACGTATATATATATATATATATATATATATATAATATAATATATTATTATATATATATATATATATATAATACAACAGGTTACTTGGTGCTAGGATGATTCTAAGATGTCCGTTCTGGTCAAAGTTTAGAACTCAATGTTCAATATCTTACCATTTCCAATAAAGATGTCGGTCTGACGAAATTCATAGGTATATACAGAAATTTATTGGGTAGAAAGGATCTATTACCGCTAACATTAATATATATATATAATATATAATTATATATATATATATATATATATATATATATATATATATATATATATATATATTATATATATATATTAATAATTTATATATATACTATATATATATATATATGAGAAGTAAATACACAAACGATGTGTTTTTTGATATGGCTATTTTTAGCTGACAAATTTTGTTAGAATATTGCTTAATTCGATGTTGGTGTAGGGGTTACGGTCCTCGCCTGTCAGCTTGACAGTCAGGGTTCGAATCACGCACAAGGCGGTCTTCCTATCTATAGCTTTGCTTATGAGGCCTAATAGGCCGAAATCCACATACAGAGATTGATTTTTCTCGATTTGTTTAGCCTTACATTTGAATAGGAATACCCGCCTAATTAATTAATTTTTAATCATTTAACTTCCAAAATTAGGTACGACTTCAATTAAGCACATATTCTCCCAATATATATATATATATATATATATATATATATATATGTTGTTGATGTTAGTTCAACAGTAAAAAAAGAAGTCAAGTAAGGGTAGGGTAAAAAGAGACAAGTGTATTTACAATAAGGTACAAGAACGGCTAGCTTGCCGCTAGACGGTAACAATACAACCTTTTCACTCGGTGTCTCACTATTTATAGTGAGAACCGGTGTATATTCTCCACTGTAGGAACGGCCGGTACAACAATATATATGAAGCATTATGTTTAAATGTTTAATTTAACACTGATATTTTTTAAATGCAAATTAATTTTTCATCAAATCTTTTATTTATATATAGATAGATTTGAGCAAAAATTGCTCAGACTTTCTTTGTCTATCATATTCAATGAGACTAATTTGTATACGCACATACACACATACGCACATACACACACATAAACACACACATGTACGCCCCATATATGTGTGTGTGTGTGTGTGTGTGTGTGTGAGTCTGTGTGTCTATGTGTGTGGTTGAGAATAGAGGAAAGTGTGGATATAACAGCACAGACAGCATAAATGCAGTTGATATTTCGCCTAATTTTGGATGACGCTTCTTATTTACTTAAATAATTTATTTAGATAAAGTTCTGAAGAAGCTTCATCCAAAATGAGGCTAAATATCAATTGAATTTATGCTGTGTGTTGTTATATCCACACTTTCCTTTATTCTCAACCATATTTTGTCGGAATTATTCAAATCCTTCACTCCTCATATATATATTATTATATATAATATATATATATATATATATAATTGTGTGTGGTGTGTGTGTGTGTTTGTGTGTGTGTGTATGTCTGTGTGTGTGTCTGTGTCTGTGGTTGAGAATAGAGGTAAGTGTGGATATAACAACACAGACAGCATAAATTAAATTCATATTTCGCCTCATTTTGGATGAAGGTTCTTCAGAACTTTACGTAAGTAATTTATGCTGTCTATGTTGTTGTATCCACACTTTCCTTTATTCTCAACCATATTTTGTCGGATTATTCAAATCCTTCACTCATATAATATATATATATATATATATATATATGTGTGGTGTGTGTTGTGGTGTGTGTGTGTGTGTGTTAGAGTGAAGAGTGAAAAATTGATTATTTCCCAAGTAAATTTTCGGTCACGATTCACCATTTCTTATGTTGAAAAATATAAACCCTATGGGTATATAAATCTCTCACTGAGCTCAGAAAGGAATATGTTAAAATGCTATCATATTTACGAGTAAGTATTTAAAGTGTTTGTGAAATATAGAAGTACAATATGGGGAAAAAACGTTTTTTAAATAAATAATTTTGTTTACAAGTCAACCTTTCCCCCTTATTTTATTTTATGAAATCTGAAAAAAATATATTATACTTATTATATTATAAGTATAATAGCCAGAAAAATTAAATCAAAACTTTTTAGAAACGTTTTGGTGGTCCCTACTGTCGTAAAACAAAACAAACATGTCAGTGGAGTAGAGTGAATTTGATGCTTTTTAAGTAAGAGATTAATTTTAAAAAGATATTTAACATTTTATTTTATTTATTGTTATGGGTGATACACCCTATAGGACTAATGGAATGCGCCGACAGGTTACTATAAATAACTGGGATAATTATGGCTTAGCAGTAAGCCAATGCGAGCAAGCCAATACTCTATTGTCGGACGTAGTTTTCCATATCTCTCTATTGTATTTGTCTACTTTCTGTTAATACATTTTCTACTATTTGACCCCTTAAAACCTCACAACATTTATCTAATTCCCCCAGAGGGAATATCTTTCAAAACTTTATTTTGACACCGCCCGGAGAGTGGTTTTTTTGGGGGGGTGCAAGTCCTTTTTCTTTCCTTTTAGAAGTCTGTCGCAGACGACGATGACGTCACTCCATGTCGTTCGACAGTTGTGGACCCTCTGTTGGCTCGTTAGTCGAATTCTGGACGTGCAGACGCGGTCACACACATTGCAAGAGAAATTACCATCTGCATTTGTTAGTTCATGACGACGAAGACGTCACAGTTCTGCAATCATGTTAGTTTCGTTATTAAGTTGCTTCACTCCTGTATGGCAGGGATTTCGCCAACCGCCCGGAGGGTGCTTTTTTTTTTTCTTTTGTCGTTTTTTTTTGGGGGGGGTACTAGTATATCTATCTATACATATATAAAGGGCAGCTGTGTATATGTGTATGTCCGGAGGAAACTTCGAAAATAAAACAATTAACGACAAAGTAAATATATGTACACATTAAATATCACCAGGGCTTGGTTTTTAAGATTTGATTTATATTCGTAAAGATAATTTTTTTGTTTTGTTTTGTTTTACGGCATATCAACTTCAGTGGGTCATTTAATGCCGATAAAGTTTTGAAATAAATCAATTCTTAATGGATAATTCAATTTTTTTATAAATACATTTTTCTATTTAACCCATAGATGGGACCCTAACAGGTACCACCACTCCGGGTCAGAGCGGACCAGAGAGCAATGGTGATGAAGGGGTGCTCCACATTCCCCAAACCTCCAAAACTGGAACCTTACCATCAGAGTTTAACGTCATTCCCAGGACATGTAGACCCGCAGCCACCGCCTTCTAGCATCCACATGATAAAAAGGGGTGGGGCTTGCCATAAGGGCAATAGTGTTGGGGCAATCATATAGGTGCTAGGGATTGACGTGACCAGCCGATTGATCGGAGGGGGCCTCTCCGACTGCCCATCTAGCCTAAGATAGGGCCAAAGTGGAGTATTGCATGTCATGAACTGCTCATCCACCTAGGCTCTATCCTTAAGCATCACGGGTCGCCACCCACGGCCAACAGGTGGCTCCAGTGGGGGAGTCTTACCCCTCTGCATAGGTGCAGTTGGTGCATTCTAACACCACAGCCGACAGGGCGGATAATATTTTTAAATAAAATTTAAATCTTAATAGCATGGATTATTTCTTTTGTATTTGATACGTTTAATAGGAGACATTATTTTTTTTCTTTTTAGAATGTCTGGATCAACACAAGTTTTTTTTTGTAGGGATTTTAATGGGGCATCCTGCGAGATCAAACTCACGATTCAACAATAATGAATCCGTGAGTCTACCTTTCTTTTATCCTCCCCACTCTACCAAGTCGATGCCGAGTAACCGCTTCTAGTATAATATAATGAAGGATAGCAAATAAGAAAAGTGTTTGCATAGAATGAATTTAGAAGTCCTAATTCTTTTTTTTTTTTTTTTGAGATTGTGAGGTCAATGCACTAAGGTCAATAAAGAGAGTGATAGGGAGAGGGTGATTGACATTTTTTTTAATGTTCAGTGAAAAGGTCACAGACATGAGATGTGGATTCGGCAAAATTGGGCAACTGTCCATCGTGCAAGAGGCAATATTACAAGGTGTTCTTTGAATATTCAAGAACAAGAAAAAAGAAATTAATTACAAAGGAAAAAAAGAAAAATAGGGAAGAGTGGAGGGAAGAGGAAGAAATAATAATAATAATATAATAATAATAATAATAATAATAATAATAATAATAATATTAAGAAGAAGAAGAAGAAATAATAATAATAATAATAATAATAAAAATAATATAATAATTAGAAGAAGAAGAAAAATTAAATAATAATAATAATAATAATAATAATAATAATAAGAAGAAGAAAAGGGAAATAATAATAATAATAATAATAATAATAATATAATAATAATAATTAAGAAGAAGAAGAAAAAAAAGAATAATAATAATAATAATATAATAATAATAATAATAATTAGAAGAAGAAGAAGAAAAAAGAATAATAATAATAATAATAATAATAATAATAATTTAGAAGAAGAAAGAAAAAAGAATAATAATAATAATAATAATAATAATAATAATTAAGAGAAGAAGAAGAAAAAGAAATAATAATAATAATAATAATAATAATAATTTAGAAGAAGAAGAAGAAAAAAGAATAATAATAATAATAATAATAATAATAATAATAATAATAATAAGAAGAAGAAGAAGAAGAAGAAGAAGAATGGGAAGGAGTGTACCGAAAAGGGAGAAAAGGGAGAGAATAAGAATACAGGAACGAATAATGATAATACCTTATCCCAGCAAGAAGACCAGACCTAGTGTTGATAAACAAAAAAGAAAGAACTTGTCAACTGGTGGATTTTGCAGTGCCAGCAGATCACAGGGTGAAGCTAAAGGAAAATAAAAAAAGGGGACAAATATCTGGATCTTGCCAGAGAACTGAAAAAGTTATGGAACATGAAAGTGAAAGTGATACCAATTGTAGTTGGTGCACTTGGAACGGTCCCAAAAAGGATTGGAAAAGGGTTTGGAAAGTTTGGAAATCAGAGGAAGGATTGAAACCATTTAGAACACTGCACTGCTGCAATCTGCCAGAATACTCAGAAGAGTCCTGGAGACCCGAGGAGACTTGCTGTCACTCAGATTCCAGTGAAAGACCATCAGCTAATGCTGATTGAAAACTCAAAAGGAGTAAAAGAAGAAGAAGAAGAGAAGAAGAGAAGAAGAAGAAGAAGAAGAAGAAGATAATAATAATAATAATAAGAAGAAGAGAAGAAGAAGAAGAAGACAACAACACCAACAACAACAATAATGATAATATTAATAATAATAATATTAATAATAATAATATAATAGGTGAAAACGAAAATAAAGTGTCTCCCCCCCCCCACGTTCGCCATATTTGACAGCTTCTGATTTTTTTCCTTTAGGTGTTATTTCATCGAAAAGAGTTTACTTAACCAAAACCTTGAACACTTCCGGTATTGAACAATAATATTCGACCAGAGAAATTAAAAGCATTAGGAACAATAGGGTGCAGTAGGGAACATAGCTGAGAAAAGACACAACCCTGTGAAGCTTAAAACGGATGATATTATTATTATTATTATTATTATTATTATTGGTCTTTCTAAATGTTTACTTCAGAGCTATTGCAATTGGTTCAATATGTAAAAGTATGATAATCTTGATTTAACTCTCTCGCACTCTTTTTCTTTTCTTTCTTTCTTTCCTTCTTTCCATCTTTTCATTATGTTCGATTGAAACAGATTAGAGTTATCGCTTCCGCGCGCTTACTCCCTTTCTCTAACTTTCTTCTTCTCCCTTTTTTCTTTCTTTTCTTTCTTTCTTTCTTATTATATTTTTTCTGTGTGGCATGTCCTTTTTCTTCCCTTATTTTCTTTATTATAAAAACGGAATGGTCCATTATTTAGCTGAAGTGACGACACTCATAGGAAATAATAATTAGGCGGATAAGCAACACCAAATAAGCAGGATTTACATTTTTGCATTTCATCATCGACGATTTGGACGGTCTATTTTTTAGTTAGAGGGTGTTGCAATATGATAACGGTCGAAAGATTAAGGAATAAGAGTATGAATATATAGATAAAGGCAATATTTTTAAGATCACTAATTAGGGCCGAGCTTATTCGATTCGTGACCACCCCAAGCGGAATTTAACAGGTTTGAATTCAAAGTTTTCCTTCTCTTAGTCTGGTTGCCTAAACCAAGGTTAAAGAGACCAGTCTGTCCTATTATTTACCCATAGTAATTGTATTCATAGCTTTCCCAAGGGTATTAGCGCTATGTGAACTGTAGCTTCGCCCAGGATTTGAACTCAGGTCGACGAGTCCATTTCATACGTCTCTAACCATCAGACCAAGCGTTTCCAACCATTACTTATGTATGCAATATAATTAAATACTGATATTTAACTTTTTTAAGTTTAAAGAATTGTTCTAAACTTTAATTAAAACAATTCTACAATCTTTATTTTTAATAATGACCCTCTTACAACCCGTGTGCAGTATGGTTACGTACGACTAGCGTGACTCCTTTAAAAGTGACGTTACATTCTTTAGTTTTTGATAGTAGCCATCTTACAACTGGTATGTTGTATGAATAAGTACTGCTTTTGACTCCTTTAAACACGAATAATTGTTGACTATTTTAATAAAAAAAGTGACTCTGCATTCTTTCTTCTGTGTCACATCTAAGCTTAGCTTAGTAAAAACGAGTCCATTTCCTACGACTCTAACCATTAGCCCACGCGCCCCCAACTCCATCTCCAAGAGATGATATCATTACACTAGGGCTGGTTTAGCTTAGTCGGTGGAGCGTCCGCCTGGGAACCACAAGGTTCCAGGTTCGATACGGCCCCTATGTTACATTATATATAATTATGTCCGGAGGAAACTTCGAAAATAAAACAATTAACGACAAAGTAAATATATATATACATTCACTACCACCAGACCTTGGTTTTTGAGCAAAATAATAAAGATTTTATTTATATTTGGGAAGATATTTAAAAATTAAAATTTAAATGTAAATTATTGAATTAAGATTTGAAGTAAGATGACCATCTTACAACCCGTATGTAATATGGGTAAGTACTGCTAGTTTGACGTCTTTAAATACAAATAATTATCTTAAACTTTAATTAAAGCGACTCTACATCCTTTCTTCTTAATAATGACCATCTTACAACCCGTCTATATTTGTACATGTATAAACGGCAATTGTGTATAGTTATTTACTAAGCTTAGCTTAGATGTGGCACAATGCCAGAAGTATGGGGCACCCAGTGAGAATCGAACTCACTAACAATGGTCTGCTAATATAGCTTGCTAACCCTTACACCATATGAGGTGCCCATAGGGCAATTGGGTATATGTGTATGTCCGGAAGAAACTTCGAAAATAAAACAATTAACGACAAAGTAAATTTATATATACATTCACTACCACCAGGCCTTGGTTTTTGAGCAAAATAATGAAGTTATTATTTTGTGAGAATGGTTAGTTTTAAAGTGGGGGCTCGTTTTACAATTTAGCCATAAATTGGATCCTCCTTTTATGACCGTAATTTTTTTTTTCGTCGACGATGATTAAAATCTGACGTTTTTATTTTAGGGTACCAAAGCCAAAAAAAAAAAAAGAAAAGAAAAGAAATAACAACAACAAAAGGAGCCCCCACTTTAAAACTAAACATTCTCACAAAATAAAAACTTTTAGAATATACACATTGAAGTGAATATTAGAATAAATAAAGAAAATATATTTAGTATTGTAAAATAACGGGTGCAAGAAAAATAAAAAAATTATTGCAAAAACACGGACATAAAATGAGGGTTCAGTTTATTTTATGGTAGGAATTTACGAGGAAATAGTTAAGGGTTACCAAGAAAACATTATAGACCACCTGGTTTAACTTGAGAAATTTGTGGAGGAGGATGTTAAATAGTCACTTTAAAACGTTCCCGCTCTTTTTCGAGCGACAAACGCGGTCGATTCAAAGATGGGAGAAAAGAGTCGACGGACAAACAAAAGATTTCCCACAATCAGTGAAGAATTTCAAAAGGAAACTTCATTTCTTACTCGTTTGTTCCCGGGGAGAGAAAGAGATATTCCAGCCGTGTACGTTCTTTCGAACAAAATCCGGTCCGAAAATCGCCTTTCGCCTCGACGATGCTAACTCCATTGTCAGAGAGGTGAATACAAAATGGCCGACTTAATGACGCGTGTCTGTTTTGTGCACTTGCTTTCATGCGAACAGGAACGTCGATGCTTTCATCTGTTGATAACGGACGATTATTCTTAAGAGGGCTGGACAGTTCTTTTATGCAACCCCCACCCCATCCGCTCACCGTACTGAAAGATACCATTTTGTGGAATTTTGTATTTCTGATCAATTGCTGAGAAAACAGGTGTAAGTCGGATTTACCTACAACTAGACGAAGCGTGAAACTGTTGGGTTCTCGGTGTAACAGTAATTTCGTACGTCAAAACCTACTAAAAAAGCGTAAAAATCGACCTGTTTTTACTGGGTTTTTTTGCGCATGTTAAAAAAAACTTGCGTAGGAACATTTAAAACTAATGAAATAATTTCTATATTTTAACTAGTTTGTGTGAATTTTAGTTTCTAACTTTGACTGATTTCCTTTGAAATTAAAGATTTGTTTTCTATAAATTTATATGTCACTTTTATTCAGACAAATTTATATATATATATTATATAATATATATATGATTATATATATATATATATATATATATATAATATATACAAAAAAATTATTAGTATATATATATATATATATATATATATATAATATACAAAAAATTATTATATGGAGATTGTATGTTTTTCTGTCTGTAACCGATATATTACTATACAAACCACAATTCCCTTTGTTATGTGCATCCCATTACATGATTTTATTTTTATTTAAACCTCAATTATTAATAAAATTGTTTTACATCATTAAGACTGTTGACCATAATCTACATACAAATAAATGCAGTTGTTTTTATATATACAACAAAACAGCGGTTTACAGTGTGAATGGGAAGGTTAATTTGCATATTGATTTAAAAAAATTGATTTTAATAAATATGTGCTTAATATTATTGATTTAATTGTTTAGTTTTATCTTATTGAATATGAGCAAATTCTCTTCAATAAATCTTAAAAGAAATCCCTTAACAAAAAGAAATAACTGTAATATATTCTTTACTTCCTATTTTACTAATAGTTAAATTTAGTAATAGGAGTAATTGAAAATGATGGAAGAGTTAGTTTCAAAGATGTTCTATTTTTCAATCATACCCTCTGTTCCAAATCATGATATCTGCATTTTTATTCAGTTTCATTGGCCTTTCTAATTTAATATGATATTTTATTATATTAAACTTAAATACTTGCAACCCGGAGGGTGCATATATTTGCTAGTATATATAAATTTTAATAAAAAATCTAACATATCAACCACACACATATAACTTAACAACAAATCCAGTTCCCCAACACATATAAACAAAAAAAAACAATTAAACAGACACACACACACATACACATATTCAGTTAACCAATTCTCAACAATCCAATTTTCTAGACTAACACCTGTGGTACCACCACCCACCATTCTGACCCTCCCCATTTAGTGAGAAGAAAATCCACTAACCAGAATCTAGACTGATTCCCTTTGAAATTGAATTTTCTCCTTTATTCAATCAAAAGTAATTCATAATTATATCTGTCATCTATCTTCAACTCCCACATCTTTTTTTCCTTTATTCCTTTTGTTTATATCTAATTTGATAAGCGCCAATATTGTGTTTTTTCACTGAGCTAGTCAAATGCGTTATGGAATTATTTAATAAATAGCAAACGCCGACAGAAAACCTTCGTCATGTGAATTTAACCAATGGAATCAAAGCACTGAAACATCAATAAAAGAAGTGTGTGGACGTTGAGAAGATCGCAAATTAGGCCTATGCTCCGGCGTAAGATTTGCGATCTTCTCAACGTCCACTGTACTTTGTATAGTAGTAACGTTTTTATCTTGACAAGTTAATTTTGCATGTATTGTGTGCTACTTATCGGTGGACCAGGGGCAGAGTCTCTGATTCTGCGTGCTGGATTCCCGGTTTCGATTTCTGTCGGAGGGAAATCGTAAGTATACATCGCTGATGAGACTTAGTAAAGTTGAAACAGCTGTATGATGTTTTACGTGGGGCACAATATTTGCCGAGTGTAATTATCGAATTTTATACAATATACGCATTGTAATTGCCTTCAAGCAAAAATAATATATATATATATATATATATATATATATATATATATATATGAGAAAGAAGGAATAAAGAAAAGAAAGAACAGAATGGATAATAAAAGATGAATTTAATCAATATCAGTTACACATGTGTTTCGGTCAGTTCATCTTGCAAACAATAACATACACTAAGTTCCGAGAAATTTTCAACATGTTAGGGATAAATAATAACACTTTATTTTTGCAATACAAAATTGTTTCTACCATAACCCCTAGAAAAATAAAATATCCAAATTCTAATGGTCTATTTCAGCGTTCCAAAAGTGATTTTTTTAAAAATTCTCTTCGAACATTTCTAAAAATTCTCCGTTTTTCTCCAACGAATTTTTTCATTCAAAATAAATTTCACTCTGATGAAGGTCGAATCTTCTCTGTGTGCGGAATATTTTACACAGATGAACTGACCGAAACACATGTGTAAGTGATATTGATTAAATTCATCTTTTATTATCCATTCTGTTCTTTCTTTTCTTTATTCATTCTTCCTCATATTGTCGGATTCATTTCCAATTTCCATTTTTACATATATATATATATATATATATGTGTGTGTGTGTGTGTGTGTGTGTGTGTGTGTGTGTCTGTGTGTTCATCAAAAGTTGCTAAAAGGTTTTCATTGTAATAGCATTAGTAGTTAATCCAAAAATGCTCAATATATTTTGTAAAATATAGAGAATTTAGAGTTGTAGAAAAAACATTTTCTCTCTACTATGGTTTCAGTGTATTATATATACATGAAATACAAGAAGTTATTGGAGAGTGGCCGACGGGCCACAGAAGTATTAGAAGAGAAGAAGTAATACTCGCCAGATTGCGTATTGGGCACACCCACATTACCCATTCGTATCTGTTAAAAGGGGAGGGTGCCCCAGTGTGCCCAACATGCAAAGTACAACTTACAACCAAGCATATCCTTCTAAATTGTAACAGACTTAAACATATCCGCGCAAATTACTATCAAGCTAGAAACCTGAAAGACATCTTCAAGAATACAAACCCTGAAAACATTTTAAATTTTATTAAAAAAAGCAACCTTTTCAACAAAATATAACAGAACATAACCAATTATCTCCATAGAACCACTACCTTAAAGTCTGAAATCCAAAATAACCTTTTTGGCATTAAATGACCCACAGAGGTTGATATGCCGTTAAACAAAACTCAAACTCAAACTTATATATACAATATATACATTGAAATAAGATGAGGAAATTAATCCGACAGTTTGCGGGAAAATTAGAAGAAACACGGGATGTTATAATGGATGGAAATTTATTAGTCGATGTCCGAACATTTCGGTTTATAAAGGAAACCTTCTTCAGGACAATGAAATTATCCAAGGAGAAAAAAGGATGTATGTAGATAAAAGATGATGAATGTTTTGAATGCAGTGAGTTTGGAAAACGCGTAGAAAAGGTTCAATTCCAAACTCAACTTACACACACACACACACACACACACATATATATATATATATATATATATATATATTATATATATATATATATATATATATATATATATCTTTGAAAGGAAGGAAAAACTCAACACCCTTATTTCATAATAAATTTATTTCGACCTAAATTGGCGCCTTTATAAATCTAAGTTGATTTAACAAAGCTCCACAATTCAAGTCTCATCAGATGGAAAATCATCAATAATTTGAATTGCATAACAGAAAAAAATTTTCTCAATATACAATCTTCTTCCTCCCCCCCCAAAAAAAATTTTTTTTCTTTACAAAATGTATACATTAAAAGACTGTCACCATGCCGACAGGAAGTCAAATGAGAAAAAAGAATATTTTTCAGGGCCAAGTTTTTTGTAGTGATTTCACTGTATTTATACATACTCGATCATACAATAATAATACTGTGTGTCTTAGAAATCATATATAGAATCATCCCTTACTACCAAATTTTAGATACCTCACATCTACATATATATATATATATAATATATATATATATATATATATATGTGTGTGTGTGTGTGTGTGTGTGTGTGTGTGTGTGTGTGTATTCTTTATATATATATATATATATATATATATATATATAAATATAAATTAAATACAATATATATAAATTGGGGGTTACATTGGAGAAAATATGGATGCATAGTTATGTAACTGTATTAGTAGATTTAAATTTGATAATACAGTGATTTGATGAAGGTTTGTAATGTGATTACATCCCAATTTCGGAATACTTGTTTTTTCACTATGTATACATATACAACGTTTGATATGTTTAGAGTTATTGTAAAATAGTTCAATGTAATAAAAAGTATAATAATCTTGATTTAACTCTCTCTCATTTTTATATTATATAAACTTTCATCAACTCTTAGAAAATGACAAACCTGTCTGCAAACCCAACCGAGAAAAAAATGCATACGCATTCTTGAAGATATATTTATTAAAACCGAACTATTGACAACAAAATAACTCGCGATTTCGGCGTAGGCCTTTTCAAATGTCTTTGGCCCGTGGAACATAGATAAAGTCACTCAAAGAAGCACAAGCTGACTCTACGATTTAAAAGATATTGCAAATATAGTTTTATATGTGTCTTTGGGCGACCCATTTCTTGTTGAAAAGATGGAGTTTGTCAAAATTGAATGACCTTTGCCCTGTCTGAAGCCGAAATCATGAAATAAAAGCAAGAACACTTTTCATATCTAATTCGTTTTCCCGTTGAAGTGGTGGACGTTATATTGTTATAAAATTGTTGGTTCGTTTTATGAATCGTTTTCGATTCATTTCGAGTGGGCGTCTGAATTTGGTATTGCATTGCTCACAATGGCTATAAAAGAAGATCTTTTATTACAATCGAAAGAGAAAACGCTTCGCCGTAAATTATGAACATATAGAGAGGGTGTTAAAAAAACTGACATAATTTCTCAATCTAATAATCTAGCCACTAAATCCAAAAAATATATATTATAGACACTAGTACAAAATTAAAAAAACACCCTCCGGGCGATGTAAAAATTTTTTTAAACATATTGCCGGGAGTAAAAAATTCAATGTCAGCGAGTTTGTACCCTAAGTAAGTAAAATCATCAAATTCATTAAAGGATTAAAAAAATAAAACAATTTGAAATGTAAACTTTAAATATGTATTAAAATAAAACAAACTATATATATATAGATATATAATACCAGTCATGTATTTATTAGAACTTGTTTTAAAAAACAATGAGGACTGTCTAATGTTGCATTTTCAAATTTTGAGTGTATTTATTCTATGTTATGACGATTTGGGTAATGTGACGTAAACAGTGATGTAGTTTTTGTTACAGACAAAAACCGGAAGCGAATCTCCATTATTAATTGATATAGAGAGGGTGTTAAAAAAAATTGACATAATTTCTAGCCACTAAATCCAAAAAATATATATTATAGACATATATACAAAGTGTATGGGAAGCGTGTGGTGTAATGGTTAAAGTCATGGGAAATGCACTCGTCGCCCCGAGTTCAAATCCTGGATGTGGTAATTGCATTTCACTTTGCGCTAATACCTTGGGAAAGGTATGCATTCAACTACTCTTCCAGCTATAGTTAAATAGTAGAGCAGACTGGGCTCTTTAACCTTGGTTAGGCAACCGGTCTAGGAAGGAAAACTCTGAATTAAAACCTGTTAAACTCCGCTTGAGAAATTGACCTTGTGCCACATCCTGCTGTTGCGGAGGGGTTGGTAAATAAATATATATAAAGTGTGTCAAAAGAGTATCGAGATTTTTTGTACTTTTTGACACACCTTTAATTTTTTTCAGAATACAAGGCGTGTTCTAAAAGTGGCGAGTTTGAAGCTGTATTTACCAAGATAGAAATGAAGAATCGAACCCGGAACCTTGTGATTCCTTGGTTGATTCTCTCCGACTGAGCTAAACTGGCCCCTCATATATGGGGAGAGGGGGGTGACTGAGAGCCAGAGAATTAATCCAAGCTAAGACAACACTTTCTAAGTTATGACAGTTGAAGGCAATTAGACCCCCCCTGCTCCCCGGGAAAAAATCTACTTGCAATTCCCGCCGTATTGACTATTAGATTAACGCTGTGTTATTTTTTCTAGGAAGTGAATCCCGTGTACTGACCGACTGGGTGAGGGGGGCCCGCACGTTCACTGATAAGCGAACAGAGTAAGAGAATTATCTGTCTATACACATATAAAGGGCAGTTGGTATAATATATATATATATATATATATATATATATATATATATATGTGGTGTGTGTGTGTGTGTGTGTGTGTGTGTGTGTGTGTGTGTGTTCGGATGAAACTGCAAAATACAACAATAACAACAAAGAATACATATATATTATACAACACACGCATATATATATACATATATATATATAACACATATATAAGGGCAGTTGGTATAATATATATATATATATATATATATATATATATATATATATATAATATATATATATATATATATATTATATATATATGTATGTATGTATGTTGATGAAACTTCGAAAATACAACAGTAACAACAAAGAATACACACACATATATATATATATATATATATATATATATATATATATATATAGCGATGTTAACACGAATAGGAAAGGCATGGTTGGCCACCAACAAATTATCAGTCATATGGAAATCCGATCTCCCTGACAAGCTAAAGAGACGATTCTTCCAGGCTGTGGTTGTGTCTGTACTGCTATATGGCTGTACCACCTGGACCCTAACGAAGCGCCTTGAGAATAAGCTAGATGGGAGCTGCACAAGAATGCTGCGAGCGGTCCTGAATAAGTCGTGGAAGCAGCACCCCACAAAGGAGCACCTGTATGGCCA
>CM042170.1:19322797-19332797 GCA_023376005.1 Doryteuthis pealeii | reverse complement strand
CAACTGTGGTGCCCCCCCCACCACCACCACCACCACCATCATCATCTATTTCGTCTTCATAACTTGCTGTAAATATGAAGGCTCAAATGTCTGAACTGACAAAGTTATTGCTCGGTTCACTTGATCGCGGATCAATTCGAGATTCGTGATTGATTGACAGGCAATACAGCTAAGTAAGAAGTGGCTGGTGCGCACGGCTTTAACACGCTGCAAAGCGCTGAACGTTATAATGGCGAAGTTTTTACAGTAAACACTCTGTATGGTGTTTTCAATTAAGATACGGTCTGGTGGCTTTTTTGGTTGTGCGTTGTTCACAGTGCCCACGCACTAGTATTATATTATCTCAGGTTTTGAGAGATGATCACCTGATAGAACCTTGCTGGGTAAAACTGTAATGGACTCGCTAATTCTTTCAAAAGAATACGGGATGAACTGACCGATTTTTTAATTCAATAATTTATATCAATATGAAAGTGTTATTCAGTGTATAGAGATGAAAAGGTCCGTAGTACCTATATATTAATACTCTTGTCCGAACGTTATCATCTTGCAACACCGTCTGGTTGAAATGCAAAAATGTAAATCCTGTTTATCTACTGCTGCCTATCCACCGAATTCTTATTTCTTATGAGGGTCGTTCCTTAGATAAATAATCGACGATTCCTTTTTATAATCTTGCAACACACTCTGGTTAAAAATGAGACCGTCCAAAACGTCATAGATGAAATGCAAAAATGTAATTCCTGATTATCTAGTGTTGTCTATCGACCGAATTCTGATTTCTTATGCGGGTCGTCCCCTCAGATAAATAATCGACTATTCCTTTTTTATTATAGAGAAAAGAAAGAAAAAGAATATTGCTACACAGAAAAAATATAATAAGAAAGAAAGAAAGAAAGAATGAAAAAAAGAAAGTAAGTTGGGGAAATATAGAGAAAGTAGACACGGCGAGATGAGTTCAAATCCTGAACGAGGCTGTTAGCGTTAATATCTCTGTCTCCAGGGGATTTAGAATACGCTGACTGCATATCTGTAGAGGAGCAAGACCCACCCCTACTGATCCACCTGTTGGCCGTGGATGACAACCAGTGATGCTAAAGGAGGGAATCCTAGTAGCTGAGCAGTCCATGACATGCAACACTCCACTTTGGTCCTTATTTGGTTTAGACGGGCGATCGGAGAGGTCCCCTTCGATCAATCGGCTGGTCATGTCAAGCTGAGCACCTATATGATTGTCATGACACTATAGTTCTCATGACAAAACCATCATATATACCGCCCTGTCGGCTGGGGCGTTAGAATACATCGACTGCACCTCTGCAGAGGGGTAAGACTCCCTTAATGGGACCACCTGTTGGCCGTATGTGGCGACCCGTGATGCTTAAGGATAGAACCCAGGTGGTTGAACAGTCCATGACTTGCAATACTCCACTTTGCCCCTTACTTAGGCTAGACGGGCGGTCGGAGAGACCCTCTCCGATCAATCGGCTGGTCACGTCAAGTCCTAGCACCTATATGATTGTCCCAACCCTATTGCCCTTATGGCAAGCCCTAACCTCTTTTTATCAATGGGTGCTAGAAGGCGGTAGCCGAGGGTCTACATGTCCTGGGAATGACGTTAAACTCTATCTGATGGTGAGGCTCCAGTTTTAGAGGTTTGGGGAATGTGGAGCACCCCTTTATCACCATTGCTCCCTGGTCCACTCTGACCCAGAGTGGTAGTACCTGTTAGGGTCCCATCTATGGGTTAAATAGAAAAATGTATTTATAAAAAAATTGTATTATCCATTAAGAATGACTTTATTTCAAAACTTTATCGGCATTAAATGACCCACTGAGATTGATATGCCGTAAAACAAACCAAACCAAACCAAATCTTGTCCTTTAATTTTCCGAATGTCAACACACTCTGGTTAAAAATGCGACCGTCCAAGATTAAATGTAAAAATGTAACTCCTGATTATCTAGAGTTCCCTATCCGCCGAATTCTTATTTTTTTATGAGTGCTGTCGCCTTTTTTATTATAAAGAAAGAAAATATTTAATAACGTTATCATATTGAGACCGTCCAAATCGTCCAAGATGAAATGCAAAAATGTAATTCCTGATTATCTACTGCTGCCTATCCACCGAATTCTTATTTCTTATGAGGGTCGTCCCCTCAGATAAATAATCGAGTATTCCTTTTTTATTATAAAGAGAGAAAAGAAAGAAAAAGAATATGCTACACAGAAAAATATAATAAGAAAGAAAGAAAGAAAGAAAAAAAGAAAGAAAGAAAAAGTAGGGGAAATATAGAGAAAGTAGACACGAGTAGAGACTGAAATAGATAGATAGATAGATAGATAGATTGATAGATAGATAGATACTGAAATAGATAGATAGATAGATAGATACTGAAGAACTGAAATAGATAGATAGATAGATAGATAGATAGATAGATAGATAGATAGATACTGAAGAGACTGAAATAGATAGATAGATAGAAAGATAGATACTGAAGAGACTGAAATAGATAGATAGATACTTGAAGAGACTGAAATAGATAGATAGATAGGATAGATAGATACTGAAGAGACTGAAATATATATATATATATATATATAATATATAATATATATATATAGATAGATAGATAGATAGATAGATAGATAGATAGATAGATAGATAGATACTGAAGAGACTAAAATAGATAGACAGATAGATAGATAGATAGATAGATAGATAGATAGATACTGAAGAGACTGAGAGACTGAAATATAGATAGATAGATAGATAGATACTGAAGAGACTGAATAGATAGATAGATAGATAGAAGAGACTGATATATATATATATAGATAGATAGATACTGAAGAGACTAAATAGATAGACAGATAGATAGATAGATAGATAGATAGATAGATAGATACTGAAGAGACTGAAATAGATAGACAGATAGATAGATAGATAGATAGATAGATAGATACTGAAGAGACTGAAATAGATAGATAGATAGATAGATAGATAGATACTGAAGATGAAATAGATATAGATATATATATATATATATATATATATATAGATAGATAGATATGAAGAGACTAAAATAGATAGACATAGATAGATAGATAGATACTGAAGACACTGAAATAGATAGATAGATAGATAGATAGATAGATAGAGCGGAAACCGGTGCTATCAGCGTCATTTGACCGTAATATGACCTCTGTGTGATTGCTACGAGCATTAGGAAAACTGGAAACTATATGCGTGGGAGTTTGCCCAGTTAGTAGAGTAACGTGTATCTTCCCCAGTTCATCATTTCTTTCCGTATTATTATCAAATCGATTTTTCCAATCAAATTGTGTTGTCTATTTTGTTTTGTTTTTTGCTCTAATTAACGGTCATAAAAGAGTTATTGGGTAATAGAATACGGTAATTTTAGGCCACCTGGTTTTATCTGAAAAATGAAACCCTACAGCTACGGATATTCTCTTTTTTTATTGATTTTATCGTATTATAATGGAGCCTCGGTGTATGTTTGTAACCGAAACTACGTCACTGCTTTTTATTGATTTTATCGTATTATAATGGAGCCTAAAGGAAACATCTCCACACTCAACGGCAAGCCTCTTAAGCCAGTAGAACAATTCACGTACCTAGGTGGTAATATCTCCTCCACAGTGAGCGATGTTGATACACGGATAGCAAAGGCATGGTCAGCCACAAATAGTTCATCAGTCATATGGAGGTCCGATCTCCCTGGCAAGCTGAAGCGACAGTTCTTCCAGGCTGTGGTTGTGTCGGTGCTGCTGTATGGCTGCACCACCTGGACCCTAACGAAGCGTCTTGGGAATAAGCTAGATGGAAGCTGCACAAGAATGCTGCGTGCAGTCTTGAATAAGTCGTGGAAACAGCACCCCACAAGGAAACAGCTGTACGGTCACCTGTCCCATCTCACAAACTATCCGAGAGAGACGGATAAGGCATGCAGGACACTGCTGGAGAAGCAAGGATGAACTCATAAGTGACGTTCTCCTGTGGAAGCCAACACATGGACATGCAAGTGTGGGGCGCCCAGCAAGGACCTACATTGACCAGCTATGTGAAGATGCTGGCTGCTCCGCAGAGGAGCTTCCAGGTGTAATGAATGATAGGGAAGGTTGGCGAAAGATTGTCATGGATACCCGTGCTGCATGCGCGACATGATGATGATGATAATGGAGCCTCAGTGCCTGTTTGTAACCGAAACTACGTCACTGCTTACATCACAATACCCCCGGAAATTGTCTAAGTTTATCAATGAGTATCTAATCTATAGAAAAATTATTAATGCATAAAATAAATCTTATTTATTAACGAGGTGGAAACCACCCACACGAGAAAACAGCTATACGGCCACCTGCCACATATCACCCAAACCATCCGAATAAGACGGACAAGACACGCGGGACACTGCTGGGGAAGCAAGGACGAACTCATAAGCAACGTCCTCCTGTGGAAGCCAGCACATGGGCACGCTAGAGTGGGCCGACCAACAAAGACGTACATTGATCAGCTCTGTACGGATACAGGATGCTGCATAAAGGACCTCCCGAGAATGATGAGCGATAGGGACGGATGGAGAGAGATTGTCTTGGATATCCGTGCTAACAGCGCGACATGATGATGATGATTAACGAGGTATCCATGAACATCTGAGTTCGATTTGCCTCAAAACAGCCCATGTTCTTAAGGTATTTGCCTCTCATCCCACTTATGAGGGCGTGACACAAGGATATTTTTATGTGGGCCCACCCACAAGCCGAAGCTCATGGGTGGTAGGCACAAAAAATGCGTCGATCCCGTTGGCATTCCCACTCAAGGGGGATGCCTCTGGCGCTGGGCAAATAAACCCAGCCCTGCCCCTTTAAATCAAGGGGCAGGTGTTGCCTGGTGGGATAGCCCCCTGGGATCAACGCTGTTAATTTACATTAACAAACTCAGACTCCGAAAAGCCCATGTTATTACTGCGTTTATAATCCTGCAATGTGTTTTATATATCTAAGAAATAAATGATTACATAATATATGGTGTGCTTAATTTGCATACTGGTTTTAACAAATCCGGGTTTGATAAATAAATACTTGGCGTTATTGATCTCTAATATATATGTTTTATTCTCCAAGGTATTAAAAATCAATCTTATGAATTATTCTATATAGAAACCAATTAAAATATGATTAAAATAAGTTCACCTTCACCCTTATGTTCCATAGGTTTTTTCCGTTCTCTGGCAAGGTCCGAGTATTTGTCTATCTTTTCGTTTTCTTTGTATTATTATTATTCTTTTTATTATTCATTTTATTTATTTATTTATTTATTTATTGTTTACCGTTGTGTAAAAAAAGTTTTAAAAAGTTTTAAATCTTATGCGAAATTCGCTCTGCAGATCTATGCCAGCAAAATAGGTAAGTAATTAAATAAATGAAAAAGTAAACAGATACATCAGAATAACAAGTTTTACTTTGATCTTGCATTTATCATATATATATATATATATATATATATATATATATATATATATATATATATATATTATATATTTGTGTGTGTGCATCTGTGCGCGCATCTGTATATATATATATGTGTGTGTGTTGTGTGTGTGTGTATGCATATGTATATATATATATATATATATATTATATATATATTATATAAGAGAGTTTCATAATTTGCTTGAAGCATTGTGTATGTATTGGTTAGGAGGTTGATTTAGAAGGCTATCACAATGCAGTTTGGAATAAATAAAAAATAATAATACGGTAACAATGGTGGTGTGTGTTGACCTAATAATAATAATAATAATAATAATAATAATAATAATAAAAAATACAGGTCAACACACAACACCATTGTTACCGTATTATTATTTTTTATTTATTCCAAACTGCATTGTGATAGCCTTCTAAATCAAGCCCCTAACCAATATATATATATATATATATGAGAAGAAAATATTTTTTAAATATAACAAACACAGGATGTTATGATTAGGGGAAACAATTTATGTGTCAATACTTAAGCATTTCGGTAGATTGTACCATCTTCAGGACACTGTTAAGTAATGTTTATGTGAGGGACAAAATGAAAGATGTTCAGTGTATAGTGAATGTGTGAATAAAACAATTAACGACAAAGCAAATATATATATATACATTAACTATCACCAGACCTTGCTTAATGAAGATTTGATTTAAATTCGCGAAGATAACTAAAAAGTAAAATTTTAAATGATTAAACAGTATTAAATCTTTTTGAATTCAACATTTTAAATTGTAGACATTATTTTCTCTTTTCAGGGGTTCCAATTCACAATTCAGTCATAATGGATCTGCGAGACTAACTTTTTTTTTCTTTTCAGAATGGCTTGAATCAACGCAGAGTATTTGTTTTGTTTTTTTTGTTTTTTTTTTTTACGTAGGGATTTTTATGGGCATCCTATGAGGATCCAATTCACAATTCAGTCATAATGGATCTGCGAGACTAACTTTTTTTAAAAAATCCTCTCTACCCAGGAAACGCTGGGTAGTCGCTTCTAGTATAGTATAAGATTTTCATTTGTATTTCTTTCATCATATTTCTGTTTTCTTTTTGTTTTGTGTGTTGTGTTTTTTTATATCTCATATCCCTTAACTTTCACAGTTGTTTATTTAGCAGGTCGATTGAAAATTAGCTTAGTGTAGTGGTTTCGAAACTGTCCCCCGTGGAACCCCTGGGAATCCATTAGATAATGACTTTAAAATTAGGGTAACTGATATCAACAATCATCCTGGAGCCACACTGTACGGAAGGTCCGTCGTGAATTGGACAAACTGGGAATGAAGATTTGCGACCAAACGTCCATTCTGTAAACAGGCCGACTGACCAGAGAACCATCGAGTGTGGCCTCTCCAGTTTCACAAGAACAAATGCCGATCGCTGTCCACTAAAAAGCTGTTTGCCGAGTTAACTAAGAGTTACTCTGGGAAATCAACGTTTTACTACGAGCATGGTTGTGACATTGAACCCGACATTGCGAATCACGTTGGAAAAAGAAGAAAAAAAACTATCGGAAAATATAATTACTCTACACTAACACGAATAATAAATTGGATGAATGCAATCTTATCTGTATTAATTTGATATTTGAGATGTACAATTTGAATACACACATATATATATATATATATATATATATATATATGTGTGTGTGTGTGTGTGTGTGTGTAGTATATAAAAAAGTAAAAGTAAAGTCGACGGGGCGGCCTAAAGTCGGTATCAGCCAGTCAGCGAGGGAGTCTATCCCCTTTTCAATAGCGCTAGACCAAGGAGATTGTTTTAGCATCTGAGGTGGAGCGCCACACCTACCATCAACTCCTTACTTTACCGCACAGATGCCTGTTGGCGGGGACCGGTATCGAACTAGGAACCTTATATATATATATATATTGTGAATATATATATATATATATATATATATATGGGGGGGAATGGACTCGTCGCCCCGAGTTCAAATCCTGGACGTGGTAATCGCATTTCACTTAGCGCTAATAACCTTGGGAAAGGTATGAATCCTACTCTCCCTCCAGCTATGGATAAATAATAGAGCTGACTGGGCTCTTTAACCTTGGTTTAGGCAACCGGTCTCGGAGAAGGAAAACTCTGAAATCAAACCTGTTGAACTCCGCTTATGATATTGACCTTGTGTCTCATCCTGCTCGTGCGGAGGGGTTAGTATATATATATATATATATATATATATATATATATATATATATATATATTCTTCTGACAGCGTGTATTCATACTCTTCTAATTTGTTGTGTTTAATGCCAACAATGGTAAAATTATGTAATCATATCAAAGTCGAAGTGTTATTGTTGTGTGACAACAAATATTTCAATAAAACAAATGTCACATTTAACACATCAATATAACAAACAATCTCGAAACTCCCAAGACGACAATTTGAGTTAATAAAAAAAATTGGCAAAATGTAAATCATTTAAATACGAAAAAGAAAACACGACAACCAATGGATTCGATCAATAAAAGTAATTTTTGGATGTTTATAAATAAACGTAATTTTATTATAAAGTTAGTGGGTGGGGGGAATGTAAGAAAAATGAGTCGGAAGAAGAAGAAGAAGAAGAAGGGAACAAAGAAGAAGAAGAAGAAGAAGAAAAGAAGAAGAAGGGACACAAAGAAGAAGAAGAAGAAGAAGAAGAAGAAGAAGAAGAAAAGAAGAAGAAGAACACAAAGAAGAAGAAGAAGAAGGGGCACAAAGAAGAAGAAGAAGAAGAAGAAGAAGAAGAAGAAGAAGAAGAAGAAGAAGAAGAAGAAGGGACACAAAGAAGAAGAAGAAAAAGAAGAAGTATTTAGTTAAATTAGGAAGTAAAGAATGAAATTATAGTTTTTTTCTTCTTGTTAATGGATTTCTTTTAAGATTTATCCCCGAGATTTTTGCTCATATTCATTAAGATAAAACCAAATGATTAGAAATCAATGATACCAAGCACACATTTATTCAAATCTTTTTGATATCAATATGCAAATTAGCCTTCCCGTTCACACTGTAAACTGCTATTTTGTTGTATATATAAATACAATTGCATGCTATTAGTATGCAGATTAGTCCAACAGTATTATTAATGTGAAACAATTTTATTAATAATTGAGGCTTAAATAAATTGCGTCCATCCCTTCGGCATTCCCCCTCAATGGGGGCGCCTCGGGCGCTGGGAAATAAACCCAGCCCTGCCCCGAGGGGCAGGTTATTGCTGGGAGGGGAATGACCGCCCTGGAATGACGCTAATAATTGTACTCTAACCGGTCCGAGTGGCCGAAGCAACACTGAACCCCAGGCCGAGGCCGGTATTAAAGGTAAGTCTCAACGCACATAGAATCTAGAAAGATACTAACACTTTGATTCCTCCCTTCTACGAAAGGTAAGATATTTGTCTCATACCCACTTGTATGGATGGGGCACAAGACCTCGTTTAAAAAACAGTGGGCCTACCCACAAGTCCGAAAAGCTCATGGGTGGGAAAGGAACAAAAATTACTGTCGATCCCTTCGGCATTCCCCCTTAATCGGGGCGCCTCAGGGGCTGGCATTAAAAACCAGCCCTGCCCAAGGGGCAGGTATTTGCCTGGAGGAATAGCCCTCTGTGGATTCGACGCTTAATACATGTACTTTAACCCGGTCAGTCGGCCGAAGCACACTAGACCCGCCAGCAAGGCCGGGTATAAAAGTGTAAGTCTTAATTAGTAGGCATAATGAGGATCTGGATACAGTAGTGATGCTACAATCGTTTGACGTCTCTCGCCTCTCACTGTTAGCAAGTGTGACATTATACGCTTCGACCCACAAGGGGCTTTGTACGTGCGTTTCGAGGCCACTATTACAAAGGAAGCTAGTTACGTGGTAAAAACCACAAACGAATCGCATGGGATCGTGATGAGCTATGTGAAATAGACACAGATTGCGTACGATCCCGTCGGTCATTCCCCCCTCAAGGGATCGCCTTCAGGCTGCTGGGCAATAAACCAGCCCTGCCCCTTTAAATCAAAGGGACAGGTGTTGCCTGGGGTTGGCCCCCTTGGCACTCCGCTACTAATCCTCTGATTAGTCAGAGAGGCGGTGAATCAACGCGGACTCAGCGAGGCATCTGCGGTCATCTAGAGTGTAGATGAAGGATAAGGTCTGCCTGCTCATCCTGCCGACTTCATGAGGGCTGGCGTACAGGTCTTCGTTGTTTACTGCTGGCAAGAATAAATTGGCCATAACGATCTGGGGGCGGGCACCTACTCTGGGTATGATGGGTTATGTATTGTATATTCCCCAGGTCAGGCCGTGAGGAAACACACTGGACCCCAGCCGAGGCCGGGTATAGAAGGTAAGTGTCAAAGCATAGAAATTGGACAGATACTACACTTTTGATCCTCCCTTTAGTCCTACACAAGGTAAGTTTATTTGTCTCATACCCCACCTGTATG
>CM042170.1:19307797-19317797 GCA_023376005.1 Doryteuthis pealeii | reverse complement strand
TAAAGGAGAGAAAATATTGAATGGATAAAGATATTTAATGAAATGCCGACACGTGTTTCAGCGAGAAGATGTTCTTCTACACATTGTATTCTATTGTTTAGTTATTAGAGATTTTTAAAAGCTTATCATTAAAATTAAAGCAAGAAATATATTATTTCTTATGTGTGTCTCAGCTTGGTAGGGCTTCCAGTCTCCCGAGCACGACTAACATTGTCAATGTTATTTCCATTATTTTTTTACTTTCTTTCTTTGTTTTCTTTCTTTCTTCTTTTCTTTCTTTTCTTTTTAGATTCCTTCCTCTTTTATTATAAACACTAGCAAATATATGCACCCTACGGGTGCAAGTATTTAAGTTTAATGTAATAAATATTATCAAATTAGAAAGGCTAATGAAACTAAATGGGAAATGCAGATAAAAAGATTTGAAACAGAGGGAGTATAATAAAGATTTGAAACAGAGGAGTATAATCGAAAATAGAACCAACTGAAACTTACTCTTCCATCACTCTCGTCTTTCATTGTTATTTTTTCCAATTTAAGTATTTAGTTAAAAGAGGAAGTAAATAATAAAATGACAGTTCTTGTTTTTCTTGTTAATTTAAGATTTCATTGAAGAGATTTTTATTATATCCATTAAAATAAAACCAAACAGTTAGAAATCAATAATACTAAGCACATATTTTAATAAAATACATTTTTAATATCAATATGCAAATTAACCTTCCCGTTCCCCAGTAAACTGCTATTTTGTTGTATATATAAATATAATTGCATGTTGTTAGAATGTAGATATGGTTAACAGTATTAATAATGTAAAACAATTTTATTAATAATTGAGGTTTAAATAAAATAAAATCATTGGAATGTGATGTCAATAATTAGGGAATAGTGATATGAGTAGTATAATAGTTTCGGTTACAGACAGAAAAGCACACAATCTCCATTATAATAAGATTATCAACGAAATATGTTTGAGTGTTTACTGGCTCGGGCTGAGCTCGACATCCCGACCCCGGAGTCGCCCCTGCAGAAGATCAAACATAATCACACATATTTCTTCCTTATTTTCCCGGAAGAATGAAACTAGGTTAAAAGCTGGGGATTTTTGAAAATGTTGATATCCCAGGTGGCACGACACCACCACCACGACACCACCACCACCGCGCTCCCCCCCGCTCCCCAGCTACCTCCTCCCCCGCTCTCCCGCATTTGAAAGATTAGCGGAGAGATTTTATTTTTCTTTCTATTTAAAATCTCCAGTCGTGACCATTAGCTTGGCAAATATCACGATGCGAGGTTAGATATTAAAGAAAGTGACCGGAAGTAGAATAAAATTTAGACCGGAAGTCCACTGACCTTTTCCTGAGGCCGTTTCACACTTACCCTCTTGAGAAAGCAACGCGCTCCATAACACCACTAGACAGAATTCTTATTCATATCCAAATGAGTCCACTCTGACGTCGGCGGTGTGTTGGGGTGGTGGGGTGACGGGTGTTGATGAAAAAACGCCGAATAAATATACGTCAATCATAAAAGGCAAAAATATTATGAAAAAGGAATAATAAAATGACCAATGCTCCGTGCAAAAGTCGGTCATGGGTACGAGTTTTGTTATAAAACGCATCGAGACTCAAGCTGAACTTGGGAGTGTCGCTGTGGTGTATTTGGCTAAATAGTTATTTCCTAGTTGAGTACCATGAGTGACCCAGCAAAAACAGAACCCAAATTATTTATTTATTTCCCATTAAACTAACCATAACCGTGACCGTAATCATAATATACTAAACCCTAATCCTTGTTGGACTTAAACTTTAAAAAAAGAATTAATTAAAATTAACAGTTTTATTACAAAATTTGTGGGTTCTGTTTTTTTCTGGGTACCCTGAAATATTATGTTACTCAACTAGGGGGTTTAGGGTTAGGGTAATGGGAAAATAAATAATTTGGGTTCTGTTTTTTCTGGGTCCCCTGTAATATTATGTTACTCACTAGGAGGGGTAGGGTTATGGTTAGGGTTGGGTTTAGGGTTAGTTTAATGAGAAAATAAATAATTTGGGTTCTTTTTTTTATTGGGTCACTCTGTAATATCATGTTACTCAACTAGGAAATAACCGGCTAAAGTGCTGATTTGCAATGTAGGGCCGGGTTAGCTCAGTCGGTAGAGCATTCGCTAGTATACCGGCCCTCGCCAACTCAGCGTATGAGTAGTACGGTGATCTGTGCGGTAAAGTAAGGAGCTGATAGTAGGTGTGGCGCTCCACCTCAGACGCAAAAACAATCTCCTTGGTCTAGCACTTGTGCAAACGGGACAGACTCCCTCGATGATTGGCTGATACCGACTTAGCCCCCCCCCCTCGACGACTTTACTTAGTTCGAATTCTAGTCGCGTTAATTTGTTTGCATCCGGGCTAATACACATGGGAAAGGTATGAATCCCTCATCCACCCAGCTATGGGTTAGATAGTACACTTGTGTTCTTCCACAAGAACGACTTGGGCATTAAATAACTCACAAATGTTGATATATGCCATTAAACAAAGAAATCAAGAAAAATAAATGAAACGTTAATGTTTTTTTCAAAATAAGTAATGTATTAAAAAAAACGAATTGGGATTCAAACTGTATTTACCAAGATAGAAATGAACAAAATACGAAATGGGTTGAAACAGTAGCGAGGCTCAAGCTCTCTTTATAAGGACAGTAATGAAAATTATTCAAGAGAATAAACTACAATGATGTCGCAGTCAGCTACAGTATCCCACTATGCCACGTGGACTCGAGACTGGAGATTTATTTGCAAAGACAGAGATGAACAATGAATGAAACGTTAATTTTCTTCAAAATAAGAGCTGTGTTTCTAAAAAAATTATCGAGACTGGAGCTTGTACTGAGTCAAACAGAGATTAACAATGAATGAAACATTAATTCTCTAAAAATACGAACTGTGTTCCAAAAGAACCATGATTCAATCTGTATTTGCAAAGAGAGAAATGAACAATGAATAAAAGGTTATTCCGAAGACTCAAGCTTCATTGACCAAAAGAGAAATGAACAATGAATGAAACATTGATTCTCTTTAACGTTCGAGCTGTGTCCCATTAGGATCGTGATTTAAGCTGTATTTACCAAGGCAGAAATCAACAATGAATGAAACGTTGATTCTCTTCAAAATACAAGTTGTATTCAATCAACCAAGACAGAAACGAGCAAAGAAAGAAAATTAAATTTCCTTCAAAAGAGGACAGTAGTTAAAAAAGAAACGAGACTCATATATATATATAATGGGGCACATCGATCAGAGTTCAAATCCTAGACGAGGTTGTTTACATTTCATTTCACATAGCGCTAATACCTTTGGGAAAGGTAGGTATCCGGCTATTCCTTCTAGCAATGGATGAATGGTAAGAGCAAATTGGGCTCTTTAACGCTAGCTGGTAACCAGTCTAGGAGAAGGAAAACTCTAAATTAAAACTCCGCTTAAAAAATTGACATTGTATCACATCCTGCTCGTTCGGAGGGGTTGGTATATAATATATATATATATTATATATATATATATATATATATATATATATATCAGTCATCCACAGACACGTGTTTCGAACTTTACTTCTCATCGGTGCGGCTCGACTTTTTAAACAGCTACCTCTAGCCGGGATTGAAACCCGACAGAACTTTCGTCTGCAAGTCCCTTACCTTGCAGCTATCAGCGGCTGTCAGTCTGGAGTGAACAATTAATTTATACATCCCTACGCGGAATATTTTTACAATCACCAAAGAACCAACTATATATATATATATATATATATATATATATATATTATATATTAAAGCTCGAAACCACGTTTGAAGTTTTGGGAATCGATCTGATGAAGACTAGGTTATGGTATACTAAACATATTCAATAAATTCCAAATTAAGAAAAATCCTTGGAGGATACGATTTGGAATAATATATAAGAATATTTACGTCTCCCTTAGTTTTTTCCCCACCATAGATAAATTCCATTACTAACTAATAATTAACTTATTTTGTTCCCTAAGTTTTTTTCAATTTTCAATTTTCTAATATCTTTATATATATTAATTGAATATTCAAAAGAGTCCAGTAATATTTTTTTTTAATAAAGAAATTCTCTACTCTTCAGAGAATTTTTTTACAAAATTTTCTTAATTTCCTAATATATATATATAATATATATATATATAATATATATATATATATATATATATATATATATATGTATTAACACAATATTCCATACTTGACCCATTCGCATCATTTTGAGGGGGTAACTATTTTCGGTTTTTAACCCGATTTCTTTCCTTCTTCCCTTTTTTTCCCCCAAACAATAACAAATGAAAACAGATTTCAATTCAAACATCAAACAAGTTTAAGATTATGATTAAACATTTCATTCTTTGCAACAAACATTATACGCCCCATCACCAAACTTTAAAAAATTTTTAAACTGTCTCTAACGCCTCTGCGTTCCTAACGATTTAAAAAATATTC
Organism: Doryteuthis pealeii; assembly: GCA_023376005.1. NCBI lineage: Eukaryota > Metazoa > Mollusca > Cephalopoda > Myopsida > Loliginidae > Doryteuthis > Doryteuthis pealeii. The sequence continues at coordinate 19,313,282 of CM042170.1, read as the reverse complement.
TTTTTTTCGAACATTTAAAATTCTCTATTTCTTGTCTCCAACGAATTTTTATATCCACTTCAAAAATAAAATAAATCACTCTGATGAAGGTCGTAAAAATCTCTCTGTGGTACGGAACATTTAATACATTTTTTCCTATTATTAATAATAATTAATAATAATATCTGATTATTTTAAATAATAATAAACGTAAATCCGTAAACATTTTGATAAACAAGACGAACACATGTTGTAAGTGATATCGATTAAAAGTGATATCGATAAAATTCATTTTTATTATCCATCTACATTTTTCTTTTCTTTACTCATTTTTTCCTCTATATATATATATATTATATATATATATATATATAATATATATTATATAATGGGGCGGGTAGTAATGTAAGAAATTTGAATAAACACAGGTTTAAATAAAATGGTGGTAAGTTTTAATTATTTTATTTATAAACCTATTTTTTCAAATTTCTTACTATATTACACACACACACACCACACACATATATATATATAATAATATATATATATATATATATATATATATATAATATATGAATATAAGATTTATGAAAATGATGTTTAAACATCATTTGTTTTTTTAATCATTTTTTCATCATTTGTTTTGAATAAACATCATTTGTTTTTTTCATAAATGTTAAATTCATACTAATATATATATATAATATTATATATATATATATATATATATATATATATATGAATATAACATTTATGAAAATGATGTTAAAACATCATTTGTTTTTTCATACATTTTTCATACATTTGTTTTGATAAACATCATTTTGTTTTTTTCATAAATGTTAAATTCATAGCTGGTCGGGATTAACTTCATATATATATATATATATTATATATATATGAGTAAGAAAGTGGAATGAAACATCACACAATGCTGTTAAAAGAAGAAACAATTTATAAATATAATCTATATAGTTTCTTCTTTTAACAGCATTGTGTGACGTTTTTCATTCCACCTTTTTCTTACTCATATTGTCGGATTCATTTTCCTTTCTTTTAAATATATATATAATATATATATATATACCTTTGAAAGGAGGAAAAACTCAATAAAAGCCTTTTAAGTTTTGGTCGAAATAGATTTAGTACAGAATGACGGTTTATTGAGTTTTTATTTTACTTCCTTTCAATTGCTTTGTGTATTTAATCTAAAATAGATTATTATATACCATTGGCTCTCTTAGGAATTTATAAAAATTCTTGTATTTGCACCTACTAAAACTGCAATATATTATACAGTGAGATTTTGATAGATCCCTGTTAAATCATCCCCTTACTAACCAGCTTTAGATAGCGTACTTTTAATGTGTGACCGAGAACGCGTAGCGGATGTGCTAATAAGAAGAAATGATCGCATGACTTGTACCGTTTTTGGAACTCATATGTTTTTCGTTTTGAATTCAAATTATTTTAAGCTTTCTCTTTCGGATTGAGTCTTGGTTTAAAAACAAGCTCTGATGATGATTTTTATAAAATCGAAACATTGTTCTATATTGCCTATGAATATATGATATAAATTATTTCATTTTAACACGCTTGTGTGTTTTTCATTTCCTTTTTATCTTCTCTCTCTCTTCTCTCTCTCTCTCTATATATAATATTATTATATAATATATATATATATATATATATATATATATATATATGAAGATAGGATGGTTGGAGTAAATCCGACAGAATGAGGTAAGGAAAAAGGAAACAATGGACAAAAAATAATAACTCAAACAAGTAGATGTAGGAGAGAGATATTTCGTTCCGCGTTAAGTGGGAACTTCTTCAGTCAATTTATCAAAACATAGTGCATATATTTGTATTTATAGAAGAGAATGTGAATGGGTGATTTCCCCCTCCACTTCCCATGATAGATGTCCTCTTGCCAACCAAATCCTCACAAACTTTTCCCTGCCCCTGAATTCATCACCAAACTCTCCCCCACCCTCTAACTTTCTCTTCTATAAATACAAATGTATGTACTATGTTTTAATAAACTGACTGAAGAAGTTCCCGCTTAACGCGAAACGAAATATATCTCTCTCCTACATCTACTTGTTTGAGTTATTATTTTTTGTCCATTTTTCCTTACCTCATATATATATATATATATATTAGCGCTATGGGAAATACCCTTGGGAAAGGTATGAATCCATATATTCTACCTCCAGCTATGGGTAAACTAGTAGGGCAGACTGGGCCTTAAACCTTGGGTAGGTAACCAGTCTAGGAGAAGGAAACTCTGAATTAAAAATTCCTGAAGGTCAGTTGTTGATTGGGTTTGTCGCATTCCTTGTGCACCAATTCTTTCCTATCGACTGTGCCAAAAAGTGCGGAATTGGTCCAACACAAGCCTTCACCACTATAAACAAAACACTGTGTTGGTTGTTCAGTGGATGAACACTCATGCGTCGAAAATCGACGAGAGAGTCCATTTATATATATATATATATCAACCCCTCCGGATGAGCAGGATGCGACACAAGGTCAATTTCTTTAGCGGATTTTAACAGATTTTAATTTTGAGTTTTCCCTTAAAGAGCACAATCTGCCCTATTATATAACCATGGCTAGAAGAAGAGTAATTAGAGGCATACATTTCCCAATGTTATTGGCGTCTATGTGAAATACAAACAGTCTCGTCCAGGGCATGAACTCGAGTCGACGGGTCCATTTCCTACGACTCTTACCATTACACCATTACTTACAAACCGTAAAATAATATTTGTTCCATTTTTAACTGAGGGAATATTTTTATGGAAACATAATCAAATACCATTTATTTATATAAAAAAAGAAGTCATCGGGGTGGCCTAATGTCGGTATCAGCCAATCAGCGAGGGAGTCTATCCCCTTTTCACTTGCGCTAGACCAAGGAGATTATTTTAGCGTCTGAGGTGGAGCGCCACACCTACCATCAGCTCCTTACTTTACCGCATAGATCCCTGTGCTACTCATACAACTGAGTTGGCGAGGACCGGTTTCGAACTAGGAACCCTGTGGTTGAAATGCCCTTTATTTATAAAAAAAAGAAGTCGTCCGGGTGGCCTAATGTAGGTATCAGCCAATCAGCGAGGGAGTCTATCCCCTTTTCACAAACGCTAGACCAAGGAGATTGGTTTTGCGTCTGAGGTAGAGAGCCACACCTGCCTCCAGCTCATTACTTTACCGCACAGATCACTGTGCTACTCATACAGCTGAGTTGGCGAGGGTCGGTATTGAACCAGGAACCTTGTGGTTTCTAGTCGAACGCTCTACCGACTGAGTTGGCGAGGGCCGGTATCGAACTAGGAACCTTGTGGTTTCTAGTCGAGCACTCTACTGACTGAGTTGGCGAGGGCCGGTATCGAACTAGGAACCTTGTGGTTTCTAGTCGAGCGCTCTACCGACTGAGCTAAGCCGGTCCTTTATTTATAAACTTACGAAATTACTTTATTGATTTACGACATTGCTGTTTTTAGTTCTTCGCGTATCGAAACTTACTTCTGCCAAAATATTACTAAAACATCTCATTGTTGAGGCTGGGGAATTGCTGGTTCCAATACTTCTACAAGACTTCCAGGAGGCACTCTTTGATTAATGATTAATGGTTATTGTTGAGGGAAATGGACACAGGGACCGAGTTCAAAATCTGTACGAGACTCTTTGCATTTCCCATACCACTAATACCCTAGGAAGGTTATTAATCCAACTATTCTTCCGCATCCCCAGTAAATAAAATAAAAAAAATTGAAAACAATAAGGATTACATTATTGTTAACCAAATTTGTTTGAATAAAAATATGCTACTGTGTTTGTTTTGTCTTCTCTCTCTCTCTCTCTCTCTCTCTCTCTCTCTCTCTCTCTCTCTCTCTATATATATATATATATATATATATATATATATATATATATATATAAACAAATTTTTGGTACAGCTGAATTTATATAGGATTTTTTTTATAATGACATATTTTTATTGATCAGCAAATTTTTGATAGAACGAAAGAGGAAAGGAAAAACTTAAGGGCCCTTTCGACCGGTGTTTTGTCAAAAGTAACGACCGGTAGATCATTTAAAAGTCTCAATGTATATTAAATGGGTAAAAAAGGGAGATTAAATCATACGTAATGGTGGGGCAATATGAAGGCAAATGGGGAGGGGGGAGAAAAATATATATATATATTGGTAAATATCTTCATGTAATCCCCACTTCAGCAATCACATCCCCGGCAAAAATTACCAGGAGTGATTCAGATGTCTTTGTCTACACAGGACGGGCAGTAAAAAAAATGGAGACTGCCTCAAGGACATTGAGGTGGTGGTTTGTCCTAGCCCTGTGTAGAACAGAAAATTGCTGATCGTTGTAGTTTATTTTACAAGTATTTGTACTACAAACAAAATCAAATTAGCCATATATTTTTATATGCAGTTTGGGAGAATATTTAAGATTTAAGATGTTGCTCCTTCACATTTTGTTATAGTTTTTCGTGAATGGCTGAATCACCATTTATATTTAAGTTAAATCAATACTTCGGAGAGGATTGAAGATTTGATTTTCATTCAAGATGAAGCTCCGACAGATTTTGCTTTTATTTTTCATGAATGGCCGAATCAGCACTTTTCTGTGAGATAGATGGGTAGACGTGGTCCGTATGAGTGGCCGGTCATGTGAAAACGTACTCCTATCCTCATATAGAAGTGGTAAGGAATATTATTACTACTAGCAAATATATGCACCCTCCGGTGCTTAAGTCTTAAAGTCATAAAATATTATATTGAATTAGAAAGGCTAATGAAACTAAATAAGAATGCAAATAAAATGATTTGAAACAGGGGGGTGTATAATCGAAAAATAGAACAACTGAAACTTACTCTTCCATCACTCTCATCTTTCATTGTTATTTTTTCTAATTTAAGTATTTAGTTAAAAGAGGAAGTAAAGAATAAAATGACAGTTATTTTTTCTTGTTAATGGATTTCATTTAAGATTTATTTAAGAGATTTTTGCTCATATTCATTAAGATAAAACAAAACAATTAGAAATCAATAATACTAAGCACATATTTATTAAAATCACATTTTTAATATCAATATTCAAATTAGCCTTTCCTTTCACACTGTAAACCGTTATTTTGTTGTATATATAAATATAATTGCATGTTGTTAGTATGTATATATGGTCAACAGTATTAATAATGTATAACAATTTTTATTAATAATGGAGTTTAAAATAAAAATACAATCATGGAGAATGTGATATCAATAACTAAGGGAATTGTGACATAAGTAGTAATATAGTTTCGGTTACAGACAGAAAAACACACAATCTCCATTATAATAAGATTACTAGCAGGAAATGTGGATATACTACAGTATGATAATTTGATTATTAGAAAGTTTGATATTTTGACTCAAGAGCTATTGCTAAATAGTTCAATATGTAAAACGCATAATAATCTTGATTTAACTCTCT
>CM042170.1:19282797-19295297 GCA_023376005.1 Doryteuthis pealeii | reverse complement strand
CATCTAAATCTCACTCATTAATAAAATCTACATACTATTAACATGTAAGGGCCTGGTTAGCTCAGTCGGTAGAGCATTGGGCTAGAAACCAGAAGGTTCCTAGTTCGATACCGGCCCTCGCCAACTCAGTGATTGAGTAGCACAGGGATCTGTGCGGTAAAGTAAGGAGCTGATGATAGGTGTGGAGCCCCACCTCAGACGCAAAAACAATCTCCTTGGTCTAGCTCTAGTGAAAAGGGGATAGACTCCCTCGCTGATTGGCTGATACCGACATTAGGCCGCCCCGACGACTTTACTTACTTACATACTAATAACATGCAATTGTATTTATATATATACAACAAAATCGCGGTTTACACTGTGTACGGGAAGGCTAATTTGCATATTGATATTACAAATTTGATTTTAATAAATGAGTTTAGTATTATTGATTTCTAATTGTTTGGTTTTATCTTCATGAATATGGGCAAAAATCTCTGATAAATCTTAAAAGAAATCCATTACAAGAAGAAATAACTGTAATTTTATTCTTTACTTCCTGTTTTGACTAAATAGTTAAATTAGGAAAATTCAGCAATGAAAGACGGGAGTGATGAAAGAGTAAGTTTCAGTTATTCTATTTTTTATTATGCCCCCTCCCTCTGTTTAAAATCTGCATTCTTATTTAGGTTCATTAGTAGTAAGTAAAGTCGTCGGGCTGGCCTAATGTCAGTATCAGCCAATCAGCGAGGGAGTCTATCCCCTTTTCACTAGCGCTAGACCAAGGAGATTGTTTTTTGGGGTCTGGGGTGGAGCGCCACACCTACAATCAGCTCCTTACTTTACCGCACAGATCCCTGTGCTACTCATACGCTGAGTTGGCGAGGACCGGGGATCGAACTAGGAACCTTGTGGTTTCTAGCCAAACGCTCTACCGACTGAGCTATCTTATTGCAGTAAAACTTGCACCCGGAGGTTGCATATATTTGCAAGTATAATTTAATGTATATTGTATGGAAAAAAAACATACAGCGAAAAAGTGATCCATTTTCTGTTTATTATTGACACAATATATGGTAGTCCAGCATTTTATCCAATGGGCGACGGGGACTCCCCCACGAGTTTTTTTTGGAATTAGTATATTTGTAAGATTTAACAATTTACGTGTTTGTCTGAATGTAATAATGATATGGTACTAGTAAATGACCAGCCCAATCACACAGTGTCTGACAATGCTGTCAACGAAGCGTGTCTATGTTGAAGAGAAATGACAATAGAAACGAAATACGTTTAAACCAGTCCGACACTTAGGGGGAATGTGCACCCAAAAGGACGATGACTGGGGTGGGGGGGGATGGTACACACACATAACACACACGTACATATACACATACACACACACGCGTACACACACAGGTACACACGCGCATACATACACACACACACGTACACACACACATACACACACACAGTACACACATACACACACACACATGTACAACACACGTACACACACGCGCATACATACACACGACATACACACATACACACACAATGTAACACATACACACACACATACACACACACACAACACGTACACACACACCATACACATAGACAACACATACAGACACAATACACACACGTACATACACGCGCATACATACACATACACACGTACACAACACACACACACGTACACACACACACGTACACACATGCGCATACATACATACACAACACACATACACACGTACACACACACATACACTACACGTACACACGTACAACACCTAACACAGTACACACACACACACACACTATACACACGCGCATACATACACACACATACACACACACACACGTACACACAAGCATATACATACATACACAACACACACACGTACACACACGGCCATACATACACACACACACACACACACACACACACACACACACGTACCACATACGCATACATACACCACATACACGTACAACACACACACGTACACACACACGCATACATACACACACACAAACACACGTACACATACGTGCATACATACACACACACACGTACACACACACACGTACACACACACGTACACACACGCGCATACATACACACACACATATTACACACACACGCGCATACATACACACACATACACGTACACACACACACGTACACACACACGCACATACACACACACGTACACACACGCGCGCATACATACACACACGCAAAAAAAAGAAAGTCTCTCTTATCAACAGTCGCATATTCTGCATATTGTTATGTAATCAGTCCGACAGACAGATTTGCAAAACATTAGTTTATGAAACGTTGGTTGGTTGGTTGGTTGGATTTTACGGCACGTCAACACTTGTTTGGTTATTTTATCCCGAAATATTTTGTTTAATTAAAAAAAAAACATAAGTTCTATTGTGGCCTTTAGCTTTGTTTGGTTGAGTTTTACGGCATGTCAACCCTTGTTGGGTTATTTTATGCCGAAGATGTTTTGTTTTGTTTATTCTTGATGGATATTCAATTTTTAGTAAAGATAATTTTTCCTAGGCCGGCTGGTTGGATTTTACGGCATGTCAACCCTTGTTGGGTTATTTTATGCCAAAGACATTTTGTTTTATTCATTTTTGTTGGATATTCAATTTTTAGTAAAGATATTTTTCCTAGGCTGGTTGGTTGGATTTTATGGCATGTTAACCCTTGTTGGGTTATTTTATACCGAAGACGTTTTGTTTTATTTATTCTTGATGGGTATTGAAAATTCTTTTTTTTAATTCATTTTTAACAGGTGGCTCCATTGGAAAGTGCGTGGTAATTGGAGGTGTAATGATTAGAGTCGTAGGAAATGGATTCCTCGACCCGAGTTCAAATCCTGGACGAAGCTACAGTTTACAAAGCGCTAATACCCTTGGGAAATGTATGAATCTAAATACTCTCCCTCCAGCTATGGGTAAAATAGTAGGGCAGACTGGGCTCTTTAATCTTGGTTAGACAACCAGTCTAGGGGAAGGAAAACTCTGAATTCAAACCTTGGGGGGGGGTCACTACTAGAATAGGTACAGTCCTAATTAGTGATCGATTTTCACTAAATATTCCTCTGCAGAGGCGCAGTTGGTGTATTCTACAGCCCTAGCCGACTGGGTGGTAAATAAATCTGATGCTATATTCGGAATCAGAGTATCAGATTTAGTCTTTAAAAAATCTCATATCATTTGCAATAAAAATTAGAATTGACCTGTTAGTTTTCGATATTAGCCTCTTCTTTTTTTTTTTTTTCTTTTTTTTTTTTTTTTTTTTTTCGCGCTGTAGAATTGCAGGAGCCAATGATTAACTTTTAATCGGATAAAAAGAAGGGAAAGATAAAAAAAAAAAAAAAAAAAACGTGGGGGGGGGGGACACACAAAAAAAACGGGCGAAAGACAAGAAAATATGAAGAAAATAATTTTTTTAAAAGTTGAAAGATGAAGGAAAGATGATATTAATGAAAACGAGGAAAAAGAAAAACGAGAAGAAGAAGAAGAAGAAGAAGAAGAAGAAGAAGAAGAACAACAACAACAAACAACAACAACAAAACAACAACCAACGAGAGATAATAAGATAAAGAAAATGAAAAACGAAAGAAATCCCAAAACAAGAAAAAGAAGGAAATATGAAAATGAAAGAAATTTTAAAGAAGAACGAAGAAGAACGAAAAACGAGTGTAATAAATGAAAGAAAAACTACAATCAAACCGCGAAGAGGAAGAAGTATAAAAAAAAGAAAACAAAGTAAAAGAAGAAAAAGAAGAAGAAGAAGAAGAAGAAGAACAACAAAACAAAACAACAACAATAAAACAACAACAAAAAGAGAAAAAGAAATCCAAAACAGAAGAAGAAGAAGAAGAAGAACAGCAACAACAACAAACAAAGAGAAAGAAGAAATCAAAAAAAAAAGAAGAACAACAACAAAACAAAACACGAGAAAGAAGAAACCCAAAACAAGAAGAAGAAGAAGAAGAAGAAGAGAACAACAACAACAACAACAACAAACAACAACAACAAAGAGAAAGAAGAAATCAAAAAAAGAAGAAGAAAGAAACAACACACAACAAAACAACAAAAGAGAAAGAAGAAATCAAAAAAAAGAAGAGAAGAAGAACAACAACAAACAACAAAGAGAAGAAGAATCAAAAAAAGAGAAGAAGAAAAACAACAAAAAAGAGAAAGAAGAAGAAGAAGAAGAAGAAAAGAACAACAACAACAACAACAACAACAACAAAGAGAAAGAAGAAATCAAAAAAAGAAGAAGAACAAACAACAACAACAACACAACAGAGAAAAAGAAGAATAAAAAAAAAGAAACAACAACAACAAAGGAGAAAGAAGAAACCCAAAACAGAAGAAGAAGAAGAGAAGAGAAGAAGAAGAAGAAAAGAAGAAGAACCAACAAACAACAACAAAACAACAACAGAGAAAGAAGAAATCAAAAGAAGAAGAAGAAGAACAACAACAACAACAACAACAAAACAAAACAACAAACAACAACAAAGAGAAGAAGAAATCCAAAAAAAGAAGAAGAAGAAGAAGAAGAAGAAGAAGAAGAACTAACGAACGAACGAACGAACAACCGAGACGGGCGAAATATGAAGGAAAAAAAAGAAGAAAAGGTATGGGGAGGGAAATGAACGATAAAGAAAAAGAGAAAAAAAAAAGTATCATCAATAATTAAAGTAACAACAGTCAATTTCAACAATTTTCTAAATTAAACTCTCTTTACTTGAATTTCCCTCCGGAAAGCAAGTTTAAAATAATCCCAATTTCCGACAAGAAACCCCCAACTTCGATTTTGCTTTCAAATCTAAACCAGTAATGATTGATTTTAACTGAAAATTAAACACTTTGATCTCTTTACAAAATTCACAGTTTAATAAAATCTCAAAGAATTCATTTTTCTCTATCACAAATATCTTCTCCGTCAAAAACACTAACTTGCTTTTTTTTACTATTTTTTTCACTCGTTTAAAAGTTTAGTTATTTTCAAATAAGAAATAAAGAGGAGGTGTAGAAAATGTTCGTTAATCCTCCTAGGGGATTCAAATTCTTGTTTAAGAAAATGTTAATTCATTTTAGTACGAAAAAATTATATAAACTATATATAAGAGCTATTCAGTACTTAACATACAAGGTGTGTCAAAAAAGTAGCGAGATTAAAGCTGTATTTACCAAGATAGAAATGAAGAATGAATGTAACGTTATTTTTTCAGAAAACAAGGTGTGTCAAAAAAGTATAGAGATTGAAGCTGTATTTACTCAAATAGAAGTGAAGAATGAACGGAAAGTTATTTTTTCAGAATACAAGGTGTGTCAAAAAAGTACTAAGTTTAAAGCTGTATTTACTAAGATAGAAATGAACAATGAATGGAAAGCTTTTTTTTTCAGAATACAAGGTGTGTCAAAAAAGTACTAAGTTTAAAGCTGTATTTACCAAGATAAAAATGAACAATAAATGGAACGTTATTTTTTTTCTGAATACAAGGAGTGTCAAAAAAGTACTAAGTTTGAAGCTGTATTACCAAGATAGAAATGAAGAATGAACGGAAAGTTTGTTTTTTTTTTAGAATACAAGGTGTGTAAAAAGTATTAAGTTTAAAGCTGTATTTACCAAGATAGAAATGAAGAATGAATGGAACGTTATTTTTTTTTCAGAATACAAGGTGTGTCAAAAAGTACAAAAAATCTCGATACTTTTTTGACACACCTTGTAAATAGCGAACTACGACATCGTTGTAAGTGAGTTCGAACCCCAATCATGCTATTACGTTCACTTACGGGCTAATGCCCTTTGAAAAGGTATAAAAATCCTTATCTCTCAGCTATGGGTTAAATAGGGTACCTACTGTTCTTCTACAAGAATAGCTTTGGCATTGAATAACTCGCGAAGGTTGATACACCTTAAAAGAAACAAACCAAATAATATGTAGAGGCGCTTGTTGCATAACGGTTATTGTCGTAGATTAGCCAGGAGCACGTGTTATACAAGAGTGCGTGTCATACACAAGTAATTACAGTAACTATAAAGTCCAAAGTTAGGAGTGAGTGTTATACAATAGCGCGTGTTATACACAAGTAATTGCCGTATGTCTAAAGTCCAAAGTTAAAAGTGCGTGTTATGCATGAGTGCGTATTATATATGAATGCGTGTTGTACACGGGTATGTACTATACACAAGTAATTACGGTAAGTTCAAAGTCCCAAGTTAAGAGTGCGTGTTATACATGAGTGCGTGTTATACACAAGTAGTTGCGGTGTCAAAAGTCAAAAGTTATGAGTGCATGTTTTACACGGATGCATGTTATACACAAATACGTTATACACAAGTAATTATGGTATGTCCAAAGGCCCAAGTAAGGAGAGCGTGTTATACATGAGGACGTAATAAACATGAATGCGTGTTATACACAGGTAATCACGGTAAGTCAAAAGTTAGGAGTACGTGTTATACATGAATGCGTGTTATACACAAGTAATTACGGTAAGTCCAAAGTCCAAAATTAGAAGTGCGTGTTATACACGAGTGTGTGTTATAGAGGAGTTCGGGTTATACACAAGTCATTACAGTAAGTTTAAAGTCTAAAGTTAGGAGTCTGTGTTATATAGGGGTGCGTATTGTACAGGAGTGCTTGTTATACAGCGGTGGGTGTTATACACAAGTAATTACGGTAAGTCGAAAGTTAGGAGTGTGTGTTATATTGGAATGCGTGTTATACACCAGTACGTACTGTACACGAGTGCGTGTTATATACATGTAATTACGGTAAGTCCAAATTTAGGAGTACGTGTTATACATGAGTGTGTTATACAAGAGTGCGTGTTATACATGAGTACGTACTGTACACGAATGCGTGTTGTATACAGCTAATTACGGTAAGTCCAAATTTAAGAGTGCGTGTTATACATGAGTGTGTGTTATATAAGCGTGCGTGTTATACTCAAGTAATTACAGTAAGTCCAAATTTAGGAGTGCCTGTTATACATGAGTGCATGTTGTACAAGAGTGCGTGTTATACTCAAGTAATTATGGTAAGTCCCAGGTTAGGAGTGCTTGTTATACTGGAGTCCGTGTTATACATGAGTACGTTCTGTACACGAATGCGTGTTATATACATGTAATTATGGCAAGTCCAAATTTAGGCGTGCGTGTTATACTGGAGTGCGTGTTATATACATGAGGAGTGCATATTATACATGAGTGTGTGTTATACAAGAATGCGTGTTATACATTAGTACGTGCTGTACACGAATGCGTGTTATATACATGTAATTTTGGTAAGTCCAAATTTCGGAGTGGGTGTTATACATGAGTGAATGTTGTACAAGAGTGCGTATTATACACAAGTAATTACGGTAAATTTAAAATCCAGTGTTCCAGACGCTTAACTGGGATCGAAAACCGACCTCTGGTTCCGCTAGGTCATAGGTAACGATTCCAACCAGGTCACAACAGCTAAGAGCATTTCTTCACTACTCAAGATGAGTCTGATTGGGGGTATTATGTTGAACAAATCTGGAAGCCGAAAGCAAATTAATTACTATTCATAGAATACAAATAGTTGCCGTCAGCCGAGCGTAACGTGATTAATTAGTTATTCATTAAATAATTAAAAGAGGGGGAATCACGTTCAATAAATCAAGGAAGGTAGCAAATATAGCTCCTAAGTCAAATGCGTGGGCCCAATCAACTGTGTAGTTGTCGATATCTTGTCCGGATAATCATTTGATCAATCCCTTCCTTAAGGATAATAGTTGAATATTGGAAACTAAAATTAAGGAGTTTTCGACATACCCAGAGTAAATAGTAAAGATATTTTCCCAATAGTTGGACTCGTCCAACGAAACTTAAAAAGATATTAAATGCGTGGGTCAGATTATAGTTGGATATTAGAAACTAAAATTAAGGAGTTTTCGACATACCCAGAGTAAATAGTATGTTGTAAGGGAATATATTTTTCCCTAGAAGATAGTTGGACTCGTCCAATGAAACATGAAAAGATACTAAATGCGTGGGCCAGATCATAGTTGAATATTAGAAACTAAAATTAAGGAGTGTTCAACATACCCAGAGTAATAGGGTAATCTGAACATTAGCTACATAAATGAGAGTAACCTCCCCTTGTTTGTTTCACTTTGAGGAAATCCGTTATGTTTTGGTCGGCCATTTTCATTCCACCGTAAATCTACACTGAAAATACGAATTTGTTCGAATCCATACAACTGCATGTTTTAACACGAAAATATCATAAAATGTGTTCTTAACTGAGCTTGCGCATTATTGAAATGACCATAATTTTTATCAAGAACACATTTTATGATATTTTAATATATATATATATATATATATATGTGTGTGTGTGTGTGTGTGTGTGTGTGTCATAAAAGTATCGAGATTGAATCTGTATTTAGAGACAGAAATGAACCCTGAATGGAACGTTAATTTTTTTTTCGAATACATGCTGTGTCAAAAAGTATTAAAAATCTCGATATTTTTTGACGCACCTTGTATATATATATATATATATATATATATATATATATTAAGATATATATATATATTAAGAGCATTAAAAATATAACCCACCTCATAGAGGTTCTTCACGGAACAAATGGACTTGCTACTACTAACACACTCGTCGACCCGGATTTTAATAGCATGTCAAACCCTCAAAAGCACTTCAACTTTTATAGTTCTTCTATAATGCTCCCTTTCAAAAAATCTATAAACAATTTCTTCAAATAATAAATTTTCTCCTGACGATGACCTAAGGTCGAAACTAGTTGAGAATAAACAACATACAAGAAATACTCCTGATTGTCTTATTACTTTTTGTTCATACAATATATATATATATATATATATATACTTTGGTGTGGTACCAAGTTTCTTGGTACAAGGTGATTCTAGGCGGGTCCTAATTCTCTACCAGTAGTTTGTTGTAGAGTTCAGGTTCCGTATGAGAGCTCAATGTTTAATTATTGTAAACAGCAAAGTTATTTGGGAATAAAAGGCTTTAAATACCATGGGTATCGTGGTTATGAAACCATTTCCACTCACGAGTATGCTCACGAGCTTCTTCAGACCAGTGATATATTTTATTTCATTTATATATATATATATATATATATATATATATATATATATATATATATATATATATATTACCATAGCGAACTAGAGCTAAAATATCAAGAAACCGGTAATGGGGTGGCCTTTATCGGAATGTTAAAAAAGTCTTTAAAAAAAAACAAAAGGCGTGACACGCACGAACGATAGTTAGGTACGTACGTGCGTAGTAAACCAACAAAGCCTATTGATATTACTACGATGATGATGATGATTATTATTATTATTTATCACTATTCCTTTAATGAGTGTCGTTCTGCACTCGTTGCGCAAAACCCACTGAATGATATATATACAACGCCTCTGGCAGTCACGTGACACATATTTCGTCACAGTTGGCTGACCAAAATAGGAATTGGGATGGAACATTTTTCACTTTATGACCATTCTCTCTCTCTCTCTGAATGAATGAATTCTTTATTGTCTTGGACATTTTATGTGCGTTTAATTTTAGACGCGAATTTCTTTTGAAGACTCTTGATTGTTTTAACTGGCTCTATTTATATAGGATATAATAAACCTTCCCGAAAAGACAAAAGGAAACATATTTCTGCCCAAGTACAGGAACACTACATGACAAAAAGCGCATATATATATACTAGCTGATGTAGCCGTCTACGTGCAGCATTTTAGGCAAATGGTTTGGTTTGGGGTGTTGGATTTTACGGCATGTCACGGAGATAGATAGATAGATAGATGATAGATAGATAGATAGATAGCTAAAGAGAGAGAGAGGAGAGACAGGAGGGGGAGAGATTATCACTAATATATTATATAATATATATATATATTTATCACGGAGAGACGGATAGATAGATAGATAGATAGATAGATACAGACAGACAGACAGACAGACAGACAGACAGATAGATATTCGGACGAGATTAACTTCTATCTATCACTGCTATTCACATCTATCTATCTATCTATCTATCTCTCTCTCTCTCTCTATATATATATATATATATATATATATATATATATATATATATATATTATATTCATACATAAATATAATATATATATATATATGTAGAGAGAGAGAGAGGGAGAGATAAATAGATGTGAATAGCCTGAGATAGATAGATAGATAGATAGATAGATAGATAGAAAAATAGATAGATAGAGAAAGGGGACAGAGGGTAAGAGAGATTATCAATCAAGAGATAGATAGATAGATAGATAGATTATGAGAGAGGGGACAGAGAGGAAGAAAGTTTATCACAAGATAGAGATAGATAGATAGATAAATATATAGATGTGAATAGCCTGGATTGATAGAAAAAGAGAGAGGGGCAGAGGGAAATATAGATTATGACAAGATAGATAGATAGAATATATATATATATATATATATATATATATATTATATATATGTATATATATATTAATAAATCGAAGCTTTATATATCAAACAAAAAAATTACCTTAAACAAAATAAACTTTGAATTAAGTCAACATGTTCTCAAATGCTTATAATTTCCCGCCTATCTTCCTTCCACTATTCCCCTCCCCTTCTCACAACTCAACCCCCTCCCACAAAAAATCTCTACTGCATCGTTCGTTCGAACGACTACCAATTCCTACAACCTCCCCCTACCAATTGTTACTACCTCTCACTTCCAATTCCTACGCTACTGCTCGTGTTCCTTAAAAATGAAACACGGAACATACCATCAGTTTCCTACCTGAAAATGGCAAATCGAATTATACTGTTTCGGCCACGGTACAGCGCCGAGAAATTCCTGCGAAATTAACCTGTCAATGATACTGAGACGTCTCTACCATATGAGGCAAGGGGGCGCTGAGGGAACAATAACAAACAAACCCGGAGCCTTATGCTCTTCGGCGAAGGAAATAAGATTTTTTGTGCATAAGGCTCCGGGTTTGTTTGTTATTATCTACATAACGTGGCCGAAACAGTATAGTTTCTGACTATCCTGCTGAAGTCCCGGTTTCGATTTCTGTCGGAGGAAAATCGTTAGTATATATCGCTGATGAGACTTAATAAAGTTGAAACAGTCTGTACGATATTCTACACACCGAGTAATTCTTTGTGAAATTCGCTTGTCCTTATTATCTTCTATAATTATCGAATTTATGCGATATGCGCATTGTAATTGCTTTCAAGCAAAAATATAAATATTAATATATACTTTATTCAACAATGCTTCTAATGAATAAACAAACATCAAAAAAAATCTTATATATATATATATATATATATATATATATATATATATCAGAGATCACAATGCATTAGAGTCTAATCAGCTCTTATTACAGTTTCTAAGAGGGGATGTATTTATCTGACTTTAATCTAATATGAGGAGCCAGAATCAGATGGTAAGGCAGATAAAAACAGAACGCTGGGGAATAAATTATTTTGATAAACTTCTGTTTTTATTTTTATTTTTCCATCTGCATTTTACTTACTAAGATATAAAAAACAAGTCGGAAGTTATGCCCGAACTAAAAAAGAAACATTCTCTATTGATGGGACCGTATGAGGTGCAAACAGTATATCTTATTATAATAGAGATTCGGTGTCGCTGCTTACATCACAATACCCTCAGTAATTGCCTAAGTTTATGAATGAGTATTTAATTTATGGTCAAAATCATTAATACATAGAATAGTATATATCTTTCTATTGTCTATTTCTAGGGTCCAAGTAGTGCTGCCATACAGTAGCACTGATACAACTACGGCTTGGAAGAATAAGGCCGCAACTATAGAGCACCTTCTGATCAACCCACCGTTCAGTAGTATTTCATCTGCGATAATAGTTTGTTAAACATTATGCCATTAAAAACAAAGAAATTTTGATCACGCACACACATAGACATACACACATATCTTATTATAATAGAGATTCGGTGTCTGTCTGTAACCAAAACTACGTCACAGCTTACATCACAATACCTTCGGTAATTGTGTAAGTTTATGAAAGGGTATTTAGTTTATAGTAAAAAAATACACAGAATAGATTAATGACTTGAAGGCCAATACAATTCACATCAAAAATAAAAACAAAAAGATCTTTTATTATCTTATCGATTTCAAAGTAAACTTTATCTTCAGAGACGATTTTCGGAAATGACGCGTGTTTTTGTTTTGTTTTTTTTGTCGTCATTTTTTTTAATAATATATATATATTATAAACATATGTTTATAACATTAAAAAAAAAAATAATAAAAAAAAATGACAAAAAAAACGCGTCCATTTCCGAAAATCGTCTCTGAAGATAAAGTTTACTTTAAAATCGATAAGACAAAAGAAGATCTTTTTGTTTTTATTTTTTATGTGCATTGTATTGGCCTTCAAATCATTAATATA
>CM042170.1:19240297-19277797 GCA_023376005.1 Doryteuthis pealeii | reverse complement strand
CACTAATGAAACTAAATAAGAATGCAGATAAAATGATTTGAAACAGAGGCGGGTACAATCGAAAAATAGAACAATTTTGAAACTAACTCCTCCATCATTTTCCATCACTCCCGTCTTTCATTGTTAATTTTTCCTAATTTAACTATTTGGTTAAAATAGGAAGTAAAGAATAAAATTACACTTATTTCTTTGTGTTAATGGATTTCTTTTAAATTTCATACCCGAGATTTTTACACATATTCATTAAGATAAAACCAAACCATTAGAAATAAATAATTCTAAACACATATTTATCAAAATCAAATTTTTAATATCAATATGCAAATTAGCCTTCCCGTTCACACTGTAAACTGCTATTTTTTGTATATATAAATACAATTCAAAGTTATTAGTATGCAGATATGGTCAACAGTATTAATAATGTAAAGCAATTTTATTAATAATTGAGATTTAAATAAAAATAAAACCATTGAGAATGTGACGTATATAACTAAGGGAATAGTGTCTTGAGTAGTGATATAGTTTCGGTTACAGACAGATAATCACGCAATCTCCATAATAATAATAATAATAATACACACACACATATATATATATATATACCAACCCTTCCACACGAGTAGGGTGAGACACAAGGTCAATTTCTTGAGCGGAGTTTAACAGGTTTGAATTCAGAGTTTTCCTACTCCTAGACTGGTTACCTATGCAAGGTTAAAGAAGCCTGCTATATAATCATAATTTGAGGGGGAGTTGAGTTCATACCTTTCCCAAGGGTATTAGCGTTATTTGAAATTAAACAATCTCGTCAGGATTTGAACTTATTTCGTCGTGTCCATTTCCCACGGCTGTAACCATTACACCACACGCCTCTCCAACCTATGTATATATAACTTTAACAGTTACATTAATATTACTTAAAATTTCTTAAACAGTTTTAATAATGAAAGACACACATACACTACCTTGATAATGGTTCGGATACAAACCGAAAGTACTTGGTCAGATAATAATGGCTCTTTCGGAGAAATCATTAATGTTTTTCAAGATTGTAAGATCCAAAGAATTATTAGGAAGCTTAAGAAAAAGAATTAAAAAGAAACGTGTCTCTCTCTGTGTGTGTGTGTGTGTGTGTGTGTGTGTGTGTGTGAATGTGTGTGTGTGCCCAAGGGGCCGGGTTAGATCAGTCGGTAGAGCGTTCGGCTAGAAACCACAAGGTTCTTAGTTCGATACCGGTCCTCGCCAACTTAGCGTATGAGTAGCACAGGGATCTGTGCGGTAAAGTAAGGAGCTGATGGTAGGTTTGGCGCTCCACCTCAGACGCTAAAATAATCCCCTTGGTCTAGCGCAAGTGAAAAGGGGATAGACTCCCTCGCTGATTGGCTGATACCGACTTTAGACCGCCGCGACGACTTTACTTACTTATAGGAACACACTGACAAACTAACCCAAATTCACACTAACAAACTCAGACACAGACTCAGGCAAATTCACACACACACACACACACACATACACACACATACACATAAACAAACAAACAAGAAGACCTCGTTTTGAAGGAAATAATACAATAAAATTAACAATGTTAAAAGGTTTGGTCCATTTTTGGGAACACATTCATCAAGACATTTCTGAATACGTTTGTTTTTAATGGTTCACTAGGGTGCCGAAATCTCACGTTTTATGAACAACGTAATCATGTATAAAATTTGCTTTTTTTTTTAAGAGATTGAGACTTGTGACATGTAAAAAAAAAAGCAAAACCCTGTGGGATTGGCCGATATTGGTCACGAGGTTCTGACGTCGGGCTTTGATGTTAGGTTTTGTTTAGGCTCCTCAGGGTCAGAACGGCGAGCCACACATCGCAGGAGATTGGCCACAGTTCAAAACACTTAGGGGTCGGGTTGAATGAAATAATGAGGCCAGAAATGTCTTGGTAAGATCAAGCGATAGAGTTTGTTTTTAAATAATAGCAATGAAATGTAAAAATAAGATCAAGTTTTATCAAGGGAATTAAAAAGGTTTTAAAAATTGTTCAATGGGCCGTACAAAATTTAAATATCCTCCTATGTTTTGTAATTGTACTAATAATTGTTTAGCAGTGACGAAATACACACACACAAACACACAGAGAGGCACGCACGCACACAAACACACACTCCTACATACAAACAGAGGCACGTACGCACACTAACACACACTCACACACACACACAGAGGCACGTACGCACACTAACACACACAGGCACGCACGCATACAAACACACACACACATACAGAGGCACGCACGCACATTGACACACACAGGCACGCATGCACACAAACATGCACACACTCACACACACACAGAGTCACGTACGCACACAAACACACACATACTCTCTCACACACATACACACAGAGCCACACACGCACACAAATACACAGAGGCACGCACGCACACAAACACACACTCACACACACACACAGAGGTACGTACGCACACTAACACACACAGGCACGCACGCACACAAACACACAAACACACACACACACATACACAGAGGCACGTACGCACACAAACCCTCACACACAGGCACGCACACACACAAGCACACACAGAGGCACGCACGCATGCACACACACACACACACAGGCACGCACGCACATGAACACACACACTCACACAGAGGCACGCACGTACACAAACACTCAAACACACATAGGGGCACGCACGCACACAAACACACACAGGCACGCACGCACACACAAACACACAAACACACACAGGGCAGCACACGCACACAAAACACACACAGGCACGCACGCACACAAACACATAAACACACACACACACACACAGGCACGCACGCACACAAACACACACACATGGCCGTTTAACTCAGTCGCTAGAGCATCCGACTAAGAACCACAAGGTTCCGGGTTCGATAACGGTCCTTGCCAACTCAGCGTATGAGTAGCACAATAATCTATGCGGTAAAGTGAGGAGATAATGGTAGGTGGGGCGCTTCACCTCAGATGCTAAAAAACAATCTCCTTGGTCTAACGCTAGTGAAAAGGGAATAGACTCCCTCACTGTCTACCTTTAGGCCATCTCCGATGAAGGCCACCCCGACGAAGGCCACCGACGATGTATGCATATATTGTAGATAATATGGGTGCCTTATTTCTAGGTAGACAGTACTCAATATCATTGATAGAGCATTTATATTTACGTTATGGTTGTGTGGACATGGAGTCAACACCTTGTGTCTGAAGATCTTTTAGGCGCGAAACTGGCAGTAACGAGGTGTCCACGCTACCTTAACTTAAACACACACATATATATATATATATATATATATACATACACACATACACACACACGCACATCTATTATTATACTAAATCTGAGTTAATCAACTTTTATTCTCTAAAGGCTTTTTTACTGTTTAGATTAATGACACGAAAATTATATTAAATTATTCCTTACTTTTAGGATTGAATTATGTTTGAAAAACATTCTGTTCTTATTGGTTCTTAATTAGTCGTAATTTGCAATTAAGTCAAAAACCGACCAATCTCTTACTTTACTCTGCGTCAATCTCTTTCTTCCCCTCTATGTATCTCTTGACTACCTCCTCGTTATATGATATTAGTTTCTCTGGTGAGTAGAAACACAGAGAGAGAGAGAGAGAGAGAGAGAGAGATCCAGGAGAATTAGAAATGTATTTCTCTGTTAAATTTCACAACCAGCAACCCGTAGCTTAAATGAGGTCAATCATTTCCTTTCTTAGAAAGCTAACAAAATGATTTTAAGGTTTAGTCCGGTCGTATTTATGTTCTTTTTTAAAAGATTCTATTCGCTTTGCTAACACTCTTTCCCTAATTTCAATTATCTACCCAGAGCTAAATGGGTGACCCAATGGGTGACCCAATGGGTCACGTTTTCTTTAGTATATATATATATATATATATATATATATATATATATATATGAGGTTAAGAAAAACAAACAAATGTGTTTATTTTTATATGGCTTTACGCCGACAATTTTTGGAGGATATGTGCTTAATTGAAGTCATACCTAATTTTGAAAATTAATTAGTTAATTAATGGAGGCTAAATAAATCGAGAAAATCTCGATTTGTTTAGGCTCACATTTGAACGTATATGCCCGCCTAAATTCATTAATTATTAACTAATTAATTTTCAAAATTAGGTATGACTTCAATTAAGCACATATACTCCAATACACACATATATATATATATATATATATATATATATATATATATATATATATATATTGCCGCTTTAATCTTTCTGTTGGAGTGGCATTTGTAATTTATCCGAAAGTGCTTAATGTATTATAAACATAGAGCGCTATAATAATTGTAATAGTAATAGTAGAAACAAGTTATGGATCTGCCATGGTTTCGGTCTATATGATCTCATCAGGATCCCACCTTATTCTTGACTAAGTTGATGTCATTACTTCGTTAAAATATCTCTTTTTTTTTTCTTTTATGGTATTATTTTGTCCTGCTATTAAAAGAGATTCAATTTCTCTCTTAAGGTTTCCCCTTCTTGTAAAATAATTAGGTGTCTCAAAGAAAAGGTCAGCAGTATTTACGAAACCAAACCTTTATCACCTGACAGAGATCTGCACTAGCAATGGCTTTGGTGACACAGAAAAATGTTCGCCTGATACAACGCAAAATGTCAGGGGTTCTGAAAATTCCGACTCGGACGTCCAGAATGTCTAGCAAACGAAATGTAATTCCATTCGTCGCGTCGTCAACACAGTCTCTACCAACTGAGCACGTTACTCTCACTTCCTGACACCTCAAACACAATAGTCGTCGAATTTCACTTCTGGTCTAACAAACTTGCTTTTTCTCTCTCTCTCTCTCTCTCTCTCTCTCTCTCTCTCTCTCTCTCTCTCTCTCTCTCTCTCTCTCTCTCTCTCTCTCTCTCTCTCTCTCTCTCTCTGAGCCAGTATCAGCCACTCTCCGTTTTTTATCATCGCTTGGCCATGCTTTATGCAAATTCCGACTGGTCTCATCCGGGTCTCTGCCAACAGCAATTCAGCTACGAGGAGGTAGCGAGTTCAAATATCCGTGGCCACTCGCCATACTCCTCCCCTTCGCACGGCTAAACATATCCTGACGCGCTTTGTTTGTGGAGGCTGGGAATCCGCTCGTCCACAGCTCTGCCCTTCAATTTCGCCACAGAATGCCAACCATCGTCACAAAATTAAAAAAATAAAAAAAATAAAAAAAAAAACAAATCGACAACGACCCGAAAGAGACTCGTGTCATTTTAATGAACGAAGTATTACTGATTGGTTTAAAAGACAGAGAAGTAATCAAATACCAACAAAAAAAAAGAGACCCAGTCTCCACTATTTCTCTGAATGTTTGAGATGAGGCTTAAAGATTAGTATTATCTGCGTTATCGGACCCCGGATTNTCGGACTATTGTCCCCATCTTCATTGTTACTGTACAACGTTTCGGCCGATATACCCTACGCCTTCTTCAGGTATTTCTGGTAAAGAGGCAGTTAGAAAATATAATTAACACAACTCCTACCAAGCTATGGTTAGCGAATGAGAACAGGATACCCCCGTGGAATAAATAAAGGGTTAGGTTCAAAATTCCGTGATGGCTCCGAGTATTTCTTGTCGGACTCGGAACCTTCTCGGACTCAGGAACCGAGTTCGAAAAGAAGGTTCCCGAGTCCGACAAGAAATACCTGAAGAAGGCCGGAGGGCATATAGGCCGAAACGTTGTACAAATAACAATGAAGATGGGACAATAGTCGAATAACGCAGATAATACTAACCAGTCTCCACTGTATACTAAAAATTAGTACCCTTTGTTCTTCTTTTTAAATTATAACTCTTAATAATATTTAAACCTGAAAAACTATGAAATAGCAGAGGCGGTTACTACTAGATTGAGCTCAGTCCTAATCCACACCCTCCATACATTAACCCTTTGTTGTGTTTTGTTTTGTTTATTTTTTATCGTTTTTTGTAAATAAAAATGTGTGAAAATAAACATATTTCTTTCTTTCTTTCTTTCTTTCTTTCTTAAACAATTATTTTAGTAAGTTTGTTACTTATGATTTAGTTTTTCGATTCGTAAAGGAAGAGAAAAGAACGCAAAATAATTTTGGAAAATATTTGAGAGAAAATCCTTCTGGAACATAATATTTTGTAAATACAAGCTAGTACCCCCACCCCGGATGTAAAAAAACATTTTTGAAAGATATTGCTTGAGGGGATGGGATAATTGAATAAAACGTTTCATTTTTTTTTTAATTAATTACTTAAAAATCATCATGTTCACTCCACTCCACTGAGATATTTGTTTTGTTTTACGACAGTAAAGTAGAGTAAAGTCATCGGGCGGGCCTAAAGTCAGTATCAGCCAGACAGCGAGGGAGTATATCCCCTTTTCAATAGCGCTAGACCAAGGAGATTGTTTTGGCATCTGAGGTGGAGGCCACACCTACCATCAGCTCCTTATTTACCGCACAGATTCTGCTGCTACTCATACGCTGAGTTGGCAAGGACCGGTATTGAACTAGGAACTTGTGGTTTCTAGCCGAACGCTCTACCGACTGAGCCCCCAAACGTTTCTAGAAATTTCTGATTTAATTATTCAGTCTTCTTATCTTTAGTAAAAGTTTTTAAAAATCGTACGAGTAAAATATATTTTGTTCGGATTTCATAAAATTGAATAAGGTGGGGGTCGACTTAGTAAAAAAGATATCCCTCCTAATATATTTTAGGAAAAAAACATAAAATCATGTAAAGCTGAATAAGTATCGAAATTTTCGTGAAAAATTTGACAATTAATGATTTTTCATACAATTCTAATATTTTATGTAGTAATGATACTGACTATTAAATTAAATTGTTGAACTTTTGTACTGGCTTAAGAGGCATTTACCGTAAATATATATATATATATATACACTGAAGTGAAAAGAAAAAGAGACCGAATGAGTCAGGATAATAAATAGTGGAATGTGCTGTGCTTGTACAACCGGTTTAGGTAACTGAATCAACGACAGAAGATACCTACCAGATATAATACATCTTATTATAATGGAGATAGTGGTGTTTACCTGTCCTAAAACCGAAAACTATATTTCCTACTCTAGTCCAAATTCCCCTTAGTTATTTAAGTCATATTCTCCATTGTTTTATTTTCATCTAAATCTCACTCATTAATAAAATCTACATACTATTAACATGTAAGGGCCTGGTTAGCTCAGTCGGTAGAGCATTGGGCTAGAAACCAGAAGGTTCCTAGTTCGATACCGGCCCTCGCCAACTCAGCGTATGAGTAGCACAGGGATCTGTGCGGTAAAGGAACTAATGATAGGTGTGGCGCTCCACTTCAGACGCAAAAACAATCTCCTAGCTCTAGTGAAAAGGAGATAGACTCCCTCGCTGATTGGCCGATACCGACATTAGTCCGCCCCGAGGACTTTACTTTTTTTACTTATTAACATGCAATTGTATTTATATATACAACAAAATAGCGGTTTACAGTGTGAACGGGAACGCTAATTTGCATATTGATATTAAAAATTTGATTTTAATAAATATGAGTTTAGTATTATTGATTTCTAATTGTTTGGTTTTATCTTCATGAATATGGGCAAAAATCTCTGATAAATCTTAAAAGAAATCCATTACCAAGAAGAAATAACTGTAATTTTATTCTTTACTTCCTGTTTTGACTAAATAGTTAAATTAGGAAAATTCAGCAATGAAAGACGGGAGTGATGAAAGAGTAAGTTTCAGTTATTCTATTTTTTATTATGCCCCCTCCCTCTGTTTAAAATCTGCATTCTTATTTAGGTTTCATTAGTAGTAAGTAAAGTCGTCGGGCTGGCCTAGTTCAGTATCAGCCAATCAGCGAGGGAGTCTATCCCTTTTCACTAGCGCTAGACCAAGGAGATTGTTTTTTGGGTCTGAGGTGGAGCGCCACACCTACCATCAGCTCCTTACTTTACCGCACAGATCCCTGTGCTACTCATACGCTGAGTTGGCGAGGACCGGGATCGAAACTAGGAACCTTGTGTTTTTCTAGCCGAACGCTCTACGACTGAGCTATCTCATTGCAGTAAAACTTGCACCCGGAGGTTGCATATATTTGGTAAGTATAATTTAATGTATATTTGTATGGAAAAAAAAACATACAGCGAAAAAGTGATCCATTTTTTGTTTATTATTGCACAAATATATCGTAGTCCAGCATTTTACCAATGGGCGACGGGGACTCCCCCACGAGTTTTTTTTGAATTAGTATATTTTGTAAGATTTAACAATTTACGTGTTTGTTCTGAATGTAATTATGATATGGTACTAGTAAATGACCAGCCCAATCACACAGTGTCTGACAATGCTGTCAACGAGCGTGTCTATGTTGAAGAGAAATGACAATAGAAACGAAATACGTTTAAACCAGTCCGACACTTCGGGGGAATGTGCACCCAAAAGGACGATGACTGGGGTGGGGGGATGGTACACACACATACACACACACACGTTCATATACACATACACACACACGCGTACACACACAGGTACACACACGCGCATACATACACACACACACGTACACATGTACACACACAGTACACACACGCGCATACATACACACACACATACACACACACGTACACACACACACACGTACACACACATTATAACACGCGCATACACACACATTACACACACCACACACACGTACACACACACACATATATATACACACACACGCGCATACATACATACACACACATACACACACACAGTACACACACACACAACGTACACATGTACACACACACGTACACACACGCGCATACATACACACACACCACACACACACACACACACGTACACACACACGTCCATGTAACACACCACGCGCATACATACACACACATACACCACACACGTACACACACGCTCATACATACACACACACGTACACATGTACACACACACGTACACACACGCGCATACATACACACACACAATACAACACCACGACACACACACGCTACATACACGCGCATACGTACAACATACACACGTACACACACACACTACACACGTACACACACACATACACGCACACGTACACACACACACACACGTACCACATGCGCATACATACACACACACAAACACACGTACACACACGTGCATACATACACACACAACGTCACACACACACACGTACACATACACACACGTACACACAACGCGGCATACATACACACACACACACCACGTACACACACCACGCATTACATACACACACATACACGTACACACACACACGTACACACACACGCATACATACACACACACACAAAACACACGTACACATACGTGCATACATACAACACACGTACACAACACACGTACACACACACACGTACACACGCGCATACATACACACACACATATACACACACACGCGCATACATACACACACATACACGTACACACACACACGTACACACACACACATACACACACACACACGTACACACACCGCGCATACATACATACACACACGTACACACACGCGCATATATACACACCACACACACGTACACACACACACGTACACACACGTGCATACATACACACACGCAAAAAAAGAAAGTCTCTCTTATTAACAGTCGCATATTCTGCATATTGTTATGTAATCAGTCCGACAGACAGATTTGCAAGCATTAGTTTATGAAACGTTGGTTGGTTGGTTGGTTGGATTTTACGGCACGTCAACACTTGTTTGGTTATTTTATCCCGAAATATTTTGTTTAATTAAAAAAAAAAAAACATAAGTTCTATTGTGGCCTTTAGCTTTGTTTGGTTGGGTTTTACGGCATGTCAACCCTTGTTGGGTTTATTTATGCCGAAGATGTTTTGTTTTGTTTATTCTTGATGGATATTCAGTTTTTAGTAAAGATAATTTTCCCTAGGCGACTGGTTTGGATTTTACGGCATGTCAACCCTTGTTGGGTTATTTTATGCCAAAGACATTTTGTTTTATTCATTTTTGTTGGATATTCAATTTTAGTAAAGATATTTTTCCTAGGCTGGTTGGTTGGATTTTATGGCATGTTAACCCTTGTTGGGTTTATTTTATACCGAAGACGTTTTGTTTTATTTATTCTTGATGGGTATTGAAAATTCTTTTTTTAATTCATTTTTAACAGGGTGGCCCATTGGAAAGTACCGTGGTAATTGGAGTGTAATGATTAGAGTCGTAGGAAATGGATTCCTCGACCCGAGTTCAAACCCTGGACGAAGCTACAGTTTACAAAGCGCTAATACCCTTGGGAAATGTATGAATCTAAAATACTCTCCTCCAGCTATGGGTAAAATAGTAGGGCAGAATGGGCTCTTTATCTTGGTTAGACAAACAGTCTAGGGGAAGGAAAAACTCTGAATTCAAAACCTTGGGGGGGGGTCACTACTAGAATAGGTACAGTCCTAATTAGTGATCGATTTTCACTAAATATTCCTCGACAGAGGCGCAGTTGGTGTTTCTACAGCCTAGCCGACTGGGTGGTAAATAAATCTGATGCTATATTCGGAATCAGAGTATCAGAATTTAGTCTTTAAAAAAATCATATCATTTGCAATAAAAATTAGAATTGACCTGTTAGTTTTCCCGATATTAGCCTCTCTTTTCTTTTTTTTTTTTTTTTTTTTTTTTTTTTTTTTTTTTTTTTCTTTTTTTTTTTTTTTTTTTTTTTCGCGCTGTAGAATTGCAGGAGCCCAAATGATTAACTTTTAATCGGATAAAAAGAAGAAAGGGAAAGGTAAAAAAAAAACTAAAAAAACGTGGGGGGGGGGAGAAACAACAAAAAAAACGGGCGAAAGAAAGAAAGAAATATATGAAGAAAATAATTTTTTTAAAGTTGAAAATGATGAAAGGAAAAATGATATTAATGAAGAGAAGAGAAAAAACAACAACGAGAAAGAGGAAGAAGAAGAAGAAAGAAAGAAGAAAAACAAAGACACACACAAAAAACAAAACAAGATAATAAGAATAAAGAAATGAAAGAAAAATACGAAAGAAAATCCTCAAGAAAAAGGAAATGAAATTGAAAGAAAAGTTTAAAGAAGAACGAAGAAGAAACGAAAACGAGTGTAATAAATGAAAGAAAAACTACAATCAAACCCGCGAAGAGGAAGAAGTATAAAAAAATAAAACAAAGTAAAGAAGAAGAAAAAAGAAAGAAGAAGAAGAAGAAGAAGAAGAAGAAGAAGAAGAAGAAGAAGAAGTACAACAACAACAATAACAACAACAACAACAAAGAGAAAGAAGAAATCCCAAAACAGAAGAAGAAGAAGAAGAAGAAGAAGAAGAAGAACAACAACAACAACAACAACAACAACAACAACAAAGAAGAATCCCAAAACAAGAAGAAGAAGAAGAAGGAGAAGAAGAAGAAGAAGAAGAACAACAAACAACAACAACAACAACAACAACAAAGAGAAAGAAGAAATCCAAAAAAAGAAGAAGAAGAAGAAGAAGAAGAAGAAGAAGAAGAAGAAGAAGAAGAAGAGAAGAAGAAGAACTAACGAACGAACGAACGAACGAACGAACTACCGAGACGGGCGAAATATGAAGGAAAAAAAAGAAAGAAAAGGTCATGGGGAGGGAAATGAACGATAAAGAAAAAAGAGAAAAAAAAAGGATCATCAATAATTAAAGTAACAACAGTCAATTTCAACAATTTTCTAAATTAAACTCTCTTTACTTGAATTTCCCTCCGGAAAGCAAGTTTAAAATAATCCCAATTTCCGACAAGAAACCCCCAACTTCGATTTTGCTTTCAAATTTAAACCAGTAATGATTGATTTTAACTGAAAATTAAACACTTTGATCTCTTTACAAAATTCACAGTTTAATAAAATCTCAAATAATTCATTTTTCTCTATCACAAATATTTTCTCCGTCCAAAACACTAACTTGCTTTTTTTTACTATTTTTTTCACTCGTTTAAAAGTTTAGTTATTTTCAAATAAGAAATAAAGAGGGGGTGTAGTAAACGTTCTTTAATCCTCCTAGGGGGTTCGAATTCTTGTTTAAGAAAATGTTAATTAATTTTAGTACGAAAAAATTATATAAGCTATATATAAGAGCTATTCAGTACTTAACATACAAGGTGTGTCAAAAAAGTAGCGAGATTAAAGCTGTATTTACCAAGATAGAAATGAAGAATGAATGTAACGTTATTTTTTCAGAAAACAAGGTGTGTCAAAAAAGTATAGAGATTGAAGCTGTATTTACTCAAATAGAAGTGAAGAATGAACGGAAAGTTATTTTTTCAGAATACAAGGTGTGTCAAAAAAGTACTAAGTTTAAAGCTGTATTTACTAAGATAGAAATGAACAATGAATGGAAAGCTTTTTTTTTTCAGAATACAAGGTGTGTCAAAAAAGTACTAAGTTTAAAGCTGTATTTATCAAGATAAAAATGAACAATAATGGAACGTTATTTTTTTTCTGAATACAAGGAGTGTCAAAAAAGTACTAAGTTTGAAGCTGTATTTACCAAGATAGAAATGAAGAATGAACGGAAAGTTTTTTTTCAGAATACAAGGTGTGTCAAAAAAAGTATTGAGATTGAAGCTGTATTTACCAAGATAGAAATGAAGAATGAATGGAACGTTTTTTTTTTTTCTGAATACAAGGTGTGTCAAAAAAGTACAAAAACTCTCGATACTTTTTTGACACACCTTGTAAATAGCGAACTACGACATCGTTGTAAGTGAGTTCGAACCCCAATTATACTATTACGTTCACTTACGGGCTAATGCCCTTTGAAAAGGTATAAAAACCCTTATCTCTCAGCTATGGGTTAAATAGGGTCCCTACTGTACTTCTACAAGAATAGCTTTGGCATTGAATAACTCGCGAAGGTTGATATGCCATAAAAGAAACAAACCAAATAATATGTAGAGGCGCTTGTTGCATAACGGTTATTGTCGTAGATTAGCCAGGAGCACGTGTTATACAAGAGTGCGTGTCATACACAAGTAATTACAGTAACTATAAAGTCCAAAGTTAGGAGTGGGTGTTATACAATAGCGCGTGTTATACACAAGTAATTGCCTTATGTCTAAAGTCCAAAGTTAAAAGTGCGTGTTATGCATGAGTGCGTATTATATATAAATGCGTTTTGTACACGAGTATGTACTATACACACGGTAAGTTCAAAGTCCAAAGTTAAGAGTGCGTGTTATACATGAGTGCGTGTTATACACAAGTAGTTGCGGTGTCAAAAGTCAAATGTTATGAGTGCATGTTTTACACGGATGCATGTCATACACAAGTACGTTATACACAAGTAATTATGGTATGTCCAAAGGCCAAAGTAAGAAGAGCGTGTTATACATGAGTACGTAATATACATGAATGCGTGTTATACATGACTGTGTGTTATACACAGGTAATCACGGTAAGTCAAAAGTTAGGAGTACGTGTTATACATGAATGCGTGTTATATACAAGTAATTACGGTAAGTCCAAAGTCCAAAATTAGAAGTGCGGGATATACACGAGTGTGTGTTATAGACGAGTGCGGGTTATACACAAGTCATTACAGTAAGTTTAAAGTCCAAAGTTAGGAGTCTGTGTTACACAGGGGTGCGTATTGTACAGGAGTGCTTGTTATACAGCGGTGGGTGTTATACACAAGTAATTACGGTAAGTCAAAAGTTAGGAGTGTGTGTTATATTGGAATGCGTGCTATACACCAGTACGTACTGTACACGAGTACGTGTTATATACATGTAATTACGGTAAGTCCAAATTTAGGAGTACGTGTTATACATGAGTGTGTTATACAAGAGTGCATGTTATACATGAGTACGTACTGTACACGAATGCGTGTTGTATACAGCTAATTACGGTAAGTCCAAAGTTAGGAGTGCCTGTTATACATGAGTGTATGTTGTACAAGAGTGCGTGTTATACTCAAGTAATTATGGTAAGTCCCAGGTTAGGAGTGCTTGTTATACTGGAGCCCGTGTTATACATGAGTACGTTCTGTACACGAATGCGTGTTATATACATGTAATTATGGTAAGTCCAAATTTAGGCGTGCGTGTTATACTGGAGTGCGTGTTATATACATGAGGAGTGCGTATTATACATGAGTGTGTGTTATACAAGAGTGCGTGTTATACATTAGTACGTCCTGTACACGAGTGCGTGTTATGTACATGTAATTTTGGTAAGTCCAAATTTCGGGGTGGGTGTTATCATGTGTTATCTTGTGTTGAGTGTTGTACAAGAGTGCGTATTATACACAAGTAATTACGGTAAATTTAAAATCCAGTGTTCCAGACGCTTAACTGGGATCGAAAACCGACCTCCGGTTCCGCTAGGTCATAGGTAACGATTCCAACCAGGTCACAACAGCTAAGAGCATTTCTTCACTACTCAAGATGAGTCTGATTGGGGGTATTATGTTGAACAAATCTGGAAGCCGAAAGCAAATTAATTACTATTCATAGAATACAAATACTTGCCGTCAGCCGAGCGTAACGTGATTAATTAGTTATTCATTAAATAATTAAAAGAGGGGGAATCACGTTCAATAAATCAAGGAAGGTAGCAAAATAGCTCCTAAGTCAAATGCGTGGCCCAATCAGCTGTGTAGTTGTCGATATCTTGTCCGGATAATCATTTGATCAATCTTCCTTAAGGATAATAGTTGAATATTGGAAACTAAAATTAAGGAGTTTTCGACATACCCAGAGTAAATAGTAAAGATATTTTCCCAATAGTTGGACTCGTCCAACGAAACTTAAAAAGATATTAAATGCGTGGGTCAGATTATAGTTGGATATTAGAAACTAAAATTAAGGAGTTTTCGACATACCCAGAGTAAATAGTATGTTGTAAGGGAAGATATTTTCCCCTATAAGATAGTTGGACTCGTCCAACGAAACATAAAAAGATACTAAATGCGTGGGCCAGGTCATAGTTGGATATTAGAAACTAAAAATAAGGAATGTTCAACATACCCAGAGTAACAGGGTAATCTGAACATTAGCTACAGAAATGAGGAAGTCGTTATGTTTTGGTCGGCCATTTTCATTTCACAGTAAATCTACACTGAAAATACGAATTTGTTCGAATCCATACAACTGCATGTTTTAACACGAAAATATCATAAAATGTGTTCTTAATTGAGCTTACGCATTATTTGAAATGACTATAATTGTTATTAAGAACACATTTTATGATATTCTAATATATACATATATATATATATATATATATATATATATATATATATGTGTGTGTGTGTGTGTGTGTGGGGTGTGTGTGTGTGTTGTGTGTGTGTGTCATAAAAGTATCGAAGATTGAACCTGTATTTAACAAGACAGAAATGAAAACTGAATGGAACGTTAATTTTTTTCCGAATACATGCTGTGTCAAAAAGTATTAAAAAAAATCTCGATATTTTTGACGCACCTTGTATATTATATATATATATATATATATATATATATATATATATATATATATATATATATATTAAGAGCATTAAAAATATAACCCACCTCATAGAGGTTCTTCACGGAAGAAATGGACTTGCTACTACTAACACACTCGTCTACCCGGATTTTAATAGCATGTCAAACCCTCAAAAACACTTCTATTTTTATAGTTCTTCTTTAATGCTCCCTTTCAATAAATCTATAAACCATTTCTTCAAATAAGAAATTTTCTCCAGACGATGACCTAAGGTCGAAACTAGTTGAGAATAAACAACATACAAGAAATATTCCTGATTGTCTTATTACTTT
Organism: Doryteuthis pealeii; assembly: GCA_023376005.1. Taxonomy (NCBI): domain Eukaryota; kingdom Metazoa; phylum Mollusca; class Cephalopoda; order Myopsida; family Loliginidae; genus Doryteuthis; species Doryteuthis pealeii. The sequence goes on along the minus strand of CM042170.1, from coordinate 19,261,935 downwards.
TTGTTCATACTATATATATATATATATATACTTTGGTGCGGTACCAAGTTTCTTGGTACAAGGTGATTCTAGGTGGGTCCTAATTCTCTACCAGTAGTTTGTTGTAGAGTTCAGGTTCCGTATGAGAGATTCAATGTTTAATTATTTGTAAACAGCAAAGTTATTTGGAATAAAAGGCTTTAAATACATGGGTATCGTGTTATGGACCATTTTCCACTCACGAGTATGCTCACGAGCTTCTTCAGACCAGTGATATATTTTTATTTTATATTAATATATATATATATATATATATATATATATATACCATAGCGAACTAGAGCTAAAATATCAAGAAACGGTAATGGAGGTGGCCTTTATCAGAATATTTAAAAAAATCTTCTTTTTTTTTTAAAGGCGTGACACGCACGAACGATAGTTAGATACGTACGTGCGCGTAAGTAACCAACAAAGCCTATTGATATCACTACGATGATGATGACTGATTATTATATTATTTATCACTATTCCTTTAATGAGTGTCGTTATGCACCGTCCCGCAAAAACCCACTGAATGATATATTATATATAACAACGCCTCTGGCAGTCACGTGATACATATTTCGTCACAGTTGGCTGACCAAAATAGAATTGGGATGGAAACATTTTCACCTTATATGACCATTCTCTCTCTCTCTTTCAATGAATGAATTCTTTATTGTCTTGGACAATTTTATGTGCGTTTAATTTTAGACGCGAATTTCTTTTGAAGACTCTGATTGTTTTTCAACTGGCTCTATTTATATATAGATATAATAAACTTCCCGAACAAGACAAAAGGAAACATATTTCTCGCCCAAGTACAGGAACACTACATGACAAAAGCGCATATATATACACTAGCTGATGTAGCCGTCTACGTGCAGCATTTTAGGCAAATGTTTTAGTTGGGGTGTTTGGAATTTTCGGCATGTCACGGGAGATAGATAGATAGATAGATACAGACAGACAGACAGACAGACAGATATTCGGACGAGATAGAATATAAGAGAGAGAGAAGAGAGAGAGAGAGAGAGGACAGGGGGCGAGAGATTATCACGATATATATTAATATATAATATATAAACATATATATATATATATATATATATATATAATATATATATATATGATATATATATATATATTATATATATTAACACGGAGAGACGCATAGATAGTAGATAGATGGATGGAGAATAGAACAGACAGCAGACAGCAGGACAGACAGACAGACAGACAGATAGATATTCGGACGAGATACATAAATAGATAGATAGATAAAGAGAGAGAGGGGACAGAGATTATCACGAATATATATATAATATATCACGGAGAGACGGATAGATAGATAGATAGATAGAGAAAGACAGACAGACAGACAGACAGATAGATATTCGGATGAGATTCACATCTATCTATCTATCTATCTATTAATATAATAATAATATATATTTATATATATATAGAGAGAGAGGGGCGGAGAGAGAGAGAGGGAGAGAAGAGATAAATAGATGTGAATAGCCTGGATAGATGATAGGATAGATAGATAGCATAGAGAAAGGGACAGAGGGTAAGAGAGAATTATCAATCACGAGATAGATAGATAGAATAGATTATGAGAGAGGAGGAGAAAGTTATCACAAGATAGAGATAGATAGATAGATAAATAGATAGATGTGAATAGCTTGGATAGATAGAGAAAGAGAGAGGGGGCGAGAAAAGATAGATTATGAAAGATAGATAATAGAAGAGAGAGTGGGAGAGTTCGTTACCAGATAGGTTTGGTTTGTTTGGTTTGCTAGGTTTTACGGCATGTAAAACTCTTTACCTTGGTTAGGTAACCTGCTCGTCAGAAGTGTTGGATATATATATATATATATATAATATATATATATAATATATATATAATAATAAATCGAAGCATTTATATATCAACAAAAAAAACCTACCTTAAACAAAATAAACTTTGAATTAAGTCAACATGTTTCAATGCTATTATTTCCCGCCTATCTTCCTTCCACTATTCCCCTCCCCTTCTCGCAATCGTGCCCCCTCCCAAAAAAAATCTCTACTGCATCGTTCGTTCGAATGACTCCAATTCCTACAACCTCCCCCTACAATTGTTACTACCTCCCATTCCATTCCTACGTACTGCTCGTGTTCCTTAAAATGAAACACGGAACATACCATCAGTTTCCTACCTGAAAATGGCAAATCGAATTATTACTGTTTCGGCCACGGTACAGCGACGAGAAATTCTGCGAAATTAACCTGTCAATGATACTGAGACGTCTCTACCATATGAGGCAAGGGGGCGCTGGGGAACAATACACAAACAAACCGGAGCCTTATGCTCTTCCGGCGAAGGAAATAAGATTTTTTTGCATAAGGCTCGGGGTTTGTTATTATCTACATAACGTGGCCGAAACAGTATAGTTTCTGACTATCCTGCTGAAGTCCGGTTTCGATTTCTGTCGGAGGAAATCGTGTATATATCGCTGATGAGACTTAATAAAGTTGAAACAGTCTGTACGATATTTCACACACCGAGTAATTCTTTGTGAAATTCACTTGTCATTATTATCTTCTCATATTATCGAATTTATGCGATATGGCATTGTAATTGCCTTCAAGCAAAAATATATATATTAATATATATTTTTTTCAACAATGCTTCTAATAAATAAACAAACATCAAAAAAATTCTTTTATATATATATATATATAATATATATATATATATATATATATTATATATATATATATCAGAGATCACAATGCATTAGAGTCTAATCAGCTCTTATTACAGTTTCTAAGAGGGTGTGTATTTATCTGACTTTAATCTAATATGAGGAGCCAGAATCAGATGGTAAGGCAGATAAAAACAGAACGCTGGGGAATAAATTATTTTGATAAACTTCTGTTTTTATTTTAATTTTTCCATCTGCATTTTACTTACTAAGATATAAAAAAAAAGTCGGAAGTTATGCCCGAACTAAAAAAGAAACATTCTTTATTGATGGGACCGTATGAGAGGCAAACAGTATATCTTATTATAATAGACATTCGGTGTCGCTGCTTACATCACAATACCCTCAGTAATTGCCTAAGTTTATGAATAATATAATACATAGAATAGTATATATCTTTCTATTGTCTATTTCTAGGGTCCAAGTAGTGCTGCCATACAGTAGCACTGATACAACTACGGCTTGGAAGAATAAGGCCGCAACTATAGAGCACCTTCTGATCAACCCACCGTTTAGTAGTATTTAATCTGCGATAATAGTTTGTTAAACATTATGCCATTAAAAACAAAGAAATTTTGATCACGCACACACATAGACATACACACATATCTTATTATAATAGAGATTCGGTGTCTGTCTGTAACCAAAACTACGTCACAGCTTACATCACAATACCTTCGGTAATTGTGTAAGTTTATGAACGGGTATTTAGTTTATAGTAAAAAAATACACAGAATAGATTAATGATTTGAAGGCCAATACAATTCACATTAAAAATAAAAACAAAAAGATCTTTTATTATCTGCTCGATTTCAAAGTAAACTTTATCTTCAGAGACGATTTTCGGAAATGGACGCGTGTTTTGTTTTGTTTTTTTGTCGTCATTTTTTTTTATATATATTATAAACATATGTTTATAACATTAAAAAAATAATAATAATAAAAAAAATGACAAAAAAAACGCGTCCATTTCCGAAAATCGTCTCTGAAGATAAAGTTTACTTTGAAATCGATAAGACAAAAGAAGATCTTTTTGTTTTTATTTTTATGTGCATTGTATTGGCCTTCAAATCATTAATATATAATAACATAATTAACAATGCTTCAAGCAAATTACCAATTATTTTTACACAGAATAGAATAAATCTTATTAACGATGCCGATAAAAATCTGAATGAGATTTGCCTCAAAACAGCCCATGTTATTAGTGCATTCAAAATCCTGCAATGTGTCTTATATATCACTAAGAAATAATGGTTTACATAATATATGGTGTGGTTAATTTCATACAGGATTCAACAAAACTGGGTTTAATAAATAATTTCGTGGTGTTATTGATCTCTAATATTATTGTTTTATCCCCCAACATATTAAAATCAATCCTATGAATGATTTTATATAGAAACCAATTAAAATATAATCAAAATAAGCGTAATCTTTTTGTATGCGTTCTTATTTAATTTCGTTAGTCTTTGCAATTTAATATATTTCATTACATAAGGGGCCGGGTCAGCTCAGTCGGTAGAGCGTTCGGCTAGAAACCACAAGGTTCTAGTTCGATACTGGCGCCTCTCCAACTCAGCGTATCAATAGCCTCTGCGGTAAAGTAAGGAGCTGATAGTAGGCGTGGCGCTCCACCTCAGACGTAAAAACAATCTTCTTGGGTCTAGCGCTAGTGAAAGAGGGATAGACTCCCTTGCTAACGACGACTTTACTTTCTTTACCCTTGGATTTCAGGAAATAATAGAGAGGAGCGTCCGACTAGGAACCACAAGGTTCTGGTTCGATAGCGGCTATCGAAACCAGACTGATTTAAGCTTATTTTTTATTCTGTATCTCCTAAAAGTCAATTAACTTTGGTCCCTAAAGCTTGTTCTTTTGAAGTTAGTGCTAAGTCAAACCTATGATTATTCAGGGACCAAAGTTAATTTGACTTTTAGGAGATATTTCCCCTGAAGACGGTTTGTATAAGAACACCGAACCGTGGTAGGGAAGTAATTTTCTACAACTATTAATGCTCTATATTTTACAAGATATATTAAGCCCTTTTTGGATTAACTACTTATGCTACTACAATGTTTACATGGTAGTAACACTTTGATATATATATATATATATATATATATATATAATATATATTAAATATATATATAAAGAGGTGATGCTGAAAGTTCACGACCACTACCAGGAAAGGATTAGAAAAACCAGAAAATGTACTTAGTTCACCAAATCATCTCGAATTTCAAGCATATCGTTTCTCGACTTTCCTTAAAACCAAAAATAATTACTTCTTCTTCTCAACCCTCTCGTGATATATATATATATATATATAATATATATATATATTATATATATATATATATGAATTGTGGTGACTAGTATGTTTTTTGTGAAATATTGAAAATTGCTAAATAAATAAGATTAAGAACATAATATTCATTATTTTTTTATCTTTATTTTTTCATGTTTGTAACACCCAAAATTTTTCCATAATTATATATATATATATATATATATATTATAGAGGAGAGAAGAGAGAGAGAGAAGAGAGAGAAATGTCTTTAATTTATGTATGTATCACTTATATTTAAATGGTATGAGCAGGTACTTTGCACATTCACAAATGCTCTCAAAAAAAACCTAAGAAACTTAAAGACAAATGAGTAAATAAGAATATATATAACACACACATACACACACACCCATATATATATATATATATACATATTTATATATAAATACATACATATATACATATAGAGACATATATATGCATACATATGCATATATATGCACACACAGACACACACACAGACACTCACATACACACACACACAGATACTCACATACACACACACGCACACACGCACACACCAATAATATAAATATATATATATATATATATATATATATATATAAATACATACATACATATATATACAGAAATATATATGTATGTATATGCATATATATGCACACACAGACACACACACAGACACTCACATACACACACACAGATACTCACACACACACACACACACACACACAAAATATATATATATTATATATATTATTATACATATATATATATAATGTAGGCCCAATTAATAAGAAATGAAAAGAACTTGGATACTTTTTCTACTATTGCCATAATTTTGTTTTTGTTTTTGTTTGTTTTGTGTTTGTCCCCACACCCTCACTCCACCACTTCTCTCCTTCTCCCCCTCTCTCTCTCACTCCCTCTCCTCTCTCTCTACCCCCTCTCTCTCTCTCTCTCAACCTCACTCCCTCTCCCTTCCTCTCTCTCTCTCTCTCTCTCTCTCTCTCTCTCTCTCTCTCTCTCTCTCTCTCTCTCTCTCTCTCCCAATCTTACAAGTAGATGTTTTGCGAGCCAAAATGTCGGTGATACTTGCAAGATGCCATTTAGACGTTCAAATGTTGTTTTCCTTTAACTCGTAACTATTTTTGTCCCTCGCCACCGACGTAGGCGTGTTAACTTTCAATTCTTTAACTTAACGTCTTCCTCCATTTTTCTTTTTGTTTTTCTTTTCGTTTTTAATTGCCCGACCCTCAACTCTCGTCAAAGAAGAAGACATCGTTCCGTTCACGGTGCAGTTGGTGGCCTTTGCAGAGGGCCGACATCGCTGCTGGCTTCTGACGTGTACAGCTATATATATATATTATATATATATATATATATATATATATATAGCTGTACATATACATTTTCATCAATATATATATATATATATATATATATATATATTATATATATATGATGAACATTTCATCACTGTCGGTTTATTCCATTTATTATATACTTAGATATATATATATATATATATATATATATATATATATATATGTATATATATGTATATATATATATATATGTATATGTATATATATATATATATAGTTTTATACACCGTGCATATCAAGCGTTATAACTTATTCCTACTGATGTGCATATATTATATATATTAAGTGTGTGTGTGTGTGTGTGTGTGTGAGAGAGAGAGAGAGAGAGAGAGAGAGAGAGAGAGAGAGCAAGGTCTTAAACACCGGTCATATTAACATTTATTTCCAGCGATATATATATATATATATATATATATATCTTTGGTCGGGGCTGTTTTTCAAACATTGGATTTCACAGACACAAAAGGCGATATAACTTCAGGTTCACAAGAATTATATTGTCTCCCCCTCTCTCTCTCTCTCTCTCTCTCTCTCTCTCTCTCTCTCTCTCTCTCTCTCTCTCTCTCTCTCTTCTTATATATATATATATATATATATAGAGAGAGAGAGAGGGGAGAGGAGGGAGAGAAAGGTAGATAGAGAGATATGTTATATATATACAATATATGTATATATATATATATATATATATATATATTAAATTTTTACTTGAAGGCACTTACAATCCATGTATCGCATAAAATTCGATACTTTTTCTTATAGAAAATGAATTTGACAAGTGTAATCTCGGCAAATGATTGCCTGGTGTGTAGAATATCGTACAGACTGTTTCGACTTTATTAAGTCTCATCAGCGATATATACTAACGATTTCCCTCCGACAGAAATCGAAACCGGGACCTCAGCAAACATAGTGAAACACTATATCGCCTCGACCACAGTACACAGCTAACAATCCCAGCGAAATTAAGCTTGTCAAATGATACTACACGCCTCTACCATAATAGGTAAGGGGGCGTTTTTGAGAGAATAATATATATATATATATATATATATGCTTCATCAGGAAATGATCTGGGAAAAGGCAAGATTTGCTTTCATTAAGATTCGCAGTCTGATGAAAACGATATATATATATATATATATATATATATATATATATATATATATATCGGTGGAAATAAATTTTTAACTGTTAACATGACCGGTATGTAAGTCTTTTCTTTGGTAAATATATTGCTCTGTCCATAATTTCCAATAATTGTACGCTGAGCTCTCAACATTGATAATAACAATTTTTAACATTCCAATGTTAAAAAGACATTGCTTAGAATCATATATATATATATATATATATATATATATATATATATATATATGGGGGGTCTTTGTGTGTGTATATGCGAGTAAATGAAGGAAAAAAGCCTTTAAATATGTTTTATTTACATTTGTATTCTGTATCTTTAAAGACATATTCTTAATTAATTTGTAACAACCTCAAATGCCTGTATTTTCATATACATGTTTTAAAATATAACAATACAAACTTTTTATGCGTTTTGATGCATGTGTGTACGTTCTATTCGATGGTCACAGTAAACGTAAACGCACACACACACAAACAAACACACAAACACAAACACATATGTATACACGCACACACGTACACGTACACGCCCATATGTATTGGCATTTGTGTCGAACATCTAAAAGAAAGAAGCGATATAGTTTATATTGTCTCTTCTCAAATGCAATTCCACCGGAAGATATAAATAGAATTAATAGAAACACAAGAGATATAAATATTCTTATAAACCACCACAAACAGATTCAATCGACAAAATCGATATTGCTGAGACGCCTTCAGGTAGATGAATTATCTCACACACACACACACGCACATACAAACACATACATACATATACATATACATATACATACTGGCAAATATATGCACCCTATGAGTACAAGTATTTAAGTTTAGATATAATAATATATTAGTATTATCTGCGTTATTCGGACTATTGTCCGCATCTTCATTGTTATTTGTACAACGTTTCGGCCGATATGCCCTCCGGTCTTCTTCAGGTATTTCTTGTAAAGAGGCAGATAGAAAAATAATTAACACAACTCCTACCCCAGCTATGGTTAGCGGAATGAGAACAGGATACACCCGTGGACTAAATAAAGGGTTAGGTTCAAAGTTACGTGATGGCTCCCGATTACGACAAGAAAGTTCCCGAGTTCGAAAAGAAGGTTCCCGAGTCCGAAAAGAAGGTTCCCGAGTCCGAGAAGGTTCCCGAGTCCGACAAGAAATACCTGAAGAAGGCCGGAAGGCATATCAGCCGAAACGTTGTACAAATAACAATGAAGATGGGGACAATAGTCCGAATAACGCAGATAATACTAATCTTCAAGACTCATCTCAAACATTCAGAGAAATAATAATATATTATATTAAATTAGAAACACTAATGAAACTAAATAAGAATGCAGATAAAATGATTTAAAACAGAGGCGGGTACAATCGAAAAATAGAACAATTTTGAAACTAACTCCTCCATCATTTTCCATCACTCCCGTCTTTCATTGTTAATTTTTCCTAATTTAACTATTTAGTTAAAATAGGAAGTAAAGAATAAAATTACACTTATTTCTTTGTGTTAATGGATTTCTTTTAAATTTCATACCCGAGATTTTTACACATATTCATTAAGAAAAAACAAACCATTAGAAATAAATAATTCTAAACACATATTTATCAAAATAAATTTTAAAATTTTTAATATCAATATGCAAATTAGCCTTCCCATCCACACTGTAAACTGCTATTTTGTTGTATATATAAATACAATTCAAAGTTATTAGTATGCAGATATGGTCAACAGTATTAATAATGTAAAGCAATTTTATTAATAATTGAGATTTAAATAAAAATAAAAATCATTATGAGAATGTGACGTATATAACTAAGGGAATAGTGACTTGAGTAGTGATATAGTTTCGGTTACAGACATAATCACGCTATCTCTATAATAATAATAATAATACACACACACACACACACATGTATATATACCAACCCTTCCACACGAGTAGGGTGAGACACAAGGTCAATTTCTTGAGCGGAGTTTAACAGGTTTGAATTCAGAGTTTTCCTTCTCCTAGACTGGTTACCTATGCAAGGTTAAAGAGGCCTGCTATATAATCATAATTTGAGGGAGAGTTGAGTTCATACCTTTCCCAAGGGTATTAGCGTTATTTAAAATTAAACAGCCTCGTCAGGATTTGATCTTATTTCGTCGTGTCCATTTCCCACGACTCTAACCATTACACCACACGCCTCTCCAGCCTATGTATATATAACTTTAACAGTTTCATTAACATTACTTAAAATTTCTTAAACAGTTTTAATAATGAAAGACATACATACACTACCTTGATAATGGTTCGGATACAAACCGAAAGTACTTGGTCAGATAAAAATGGCTCTTTCGGAGAAATCATTAATGTTTTTCAAGATTGTAAGATCCAAAGAATTATTAGGAAGCTTAAGAAAAAGAATTAAAAAGAAACTTGTCTCTGTGTGTGTGTGTGTGTGTGTGTGTGTGTGTGTGTGAATGATTTTGTGTGTGCGCAAGCGCGACTGTGTGTGTGTTTTGCCCAAGGGGCCGGGTTAGATCAGTCGGTAGAGCGTTCGGCTAGAAACTACAAGGTTCTTAGTTCGATACCGGTCCTCGCCAACTCAGCGTATGAGTAGCACAGGGATCTGTGCGGTAAAGTAAGGAGCTGATGGTAGGTGTGGCGCTCCACCTCAGACGCTAAAATAATCCCCTTGATCTAGCGCAAGTGAAAAGGGGATAGACTCCCTCGCTGACTGGCTGATACCGACTTTAGACCGCCCCGACGACTTTACTTACTTATAGGAACATACTGACAAACTAACCCAAATTCACACTAACAAACTCAGACACAGACTCAGGCAAATTCACACACACACACACACACACACACACACATACACACACACACACATAAACAAACAAACAAAAAGTAGATCTCGTTTTGAAGGAAATAATACAATAAAATTAACAATGTTAAAAGGTTTGGTCCATTTTTGTGAATACATTCATGAAGACATTTCTGAATACGTTTGTTTTTAATGGTTCACTAGGGTGCCGAAATCTCACGTTTTAAGAACAATGTAATCATGTATAAAATTTGCTTTTTTTTTTAAGAGATTGAGACTTGTGACATGTAAAAAAAAAGCAAAACCCTGTGAGATTGGCCGATATTGGTCACGAGGTTCTGACGTCGGGCTTTGATGTTAGGTTTTGTTTAGGCTCCCCAGGGTCAGAACGGCGAGCCACACATCGCAGGAGATTGGCCACAGTTCAAAACACTTAGGGGTCAGGTTGAATGAAATAATGAGGCCAGAAATGTCTTGGTAAGACCAAGCGATAGAGTTTGTTTTTAAATAATAGCAATGAAATATAAAAATAAGATCAAGTTTTATCAAGGGAATTAAAAAGGTTTTAAAAATTGTTCAATGTGCCGTACAAAATTTCAATATCCTCCTATGTTTCGGTAATTGTACTAATAATTGTTTCGCAGTGGCGAAATACACACATACAAACACACAGAGAGGCACGCACGCACACAAACACACACTCACATACACACACAGGCACGCACGCATACAACACACACACACACACACACAAAACACACACATACAGAGGCACGCACGCACATTGACACACACAGGCACGCATGCACACAAACATACACACACTCACACACACACAGAGTCACGTACGCACACAAACACACACATACTCTCACACACACACACACACACATACATACACACACAGAGCCACACACGCACACAAAATACACAGAGGCACGCACGCACACAAACACACACACTCACACACACACACAGAGGTACGTACGCACACTAACACACACAGGCACGCACGCACACAAACACACACACACACATACACAGAGGCACGTATGCACACAAACCCTCACACACAGGCACGCACACACACAAGCACACACAGAGGCACGCACGCATGCACACACACACACACACAGGCACGCACGCACACGAACACACAAACACACATAGAGGCACGCACGCACGCACAAAACACTCAAACACACATAGAGGCACGCACGCACACAAACACACACAGGCACGCACGCACACACAAACACACACGCACACACAGGGGCACGCACGCACACAAACACACACAGGCACGCACGCACACACAAACACACACGCACACACAGGGGCACGCACGCACACAAACACACACAGGCACGCACGCACACAAACACATACACACACACACACACAGAGGCACGTACGCACACACACACACACACACATAGGCACGCACGCACTCACACAAACACACACACATGGCCGGTTTAACTCAGTCGCTAGAGCATCCAACTAAGAACCACAAGGTTCCGGGTTCGATACCGGTCCTTGCCAACTCAGCGTATGAGTAGCACAATAATCTATGCGGTAAAGTGAGGAGATAATGGTAGGTGGGGCGCTTCACCTCAGATGCTAAAAAACAATCTCCTTGGTCTAACGCTAGTGAAAAGGAGATAGACTCCCTTGCTGTCTGCCTTTAGGCCATCTCCGATGAAGGCCACCCCGACGAAGGCCACCGACGATATATGCATATATTGTAGATAATATGGGTGCCTTATTTCTAGGTAGACAATACTCAATATCATTGATAGAGCATTTATATTTAAGTTATGGTTGTGTGGACATGGAGTCAACACCTTGTGTCTGAAGATCTTTTAGGCGCGAAACTGGCAGTAACGAGGTGTCCACGCTACCTTAACTTAAACACACACACATATATATATATATATATATATACACACATACACACACACGCACATCTATTATTATACTAAATCTGAGTTAATCAACTTTTATTCTCTAAAGGCTTTTTTACTGTTTAGATTAATGACAGGAAAATTATACTAAATTATTCCTTACTTTTAGGATTGAATTATGTTTGAAAAACATTCTGTTTTAATTGGTTCTAATTAGTCGTAATTTGCAATTAAGTCAAAAACCGACCAATCTCTTACTTTACTCTGCGTCTATCTCTTTCTTCCTCTCTATGTATCTCTTGACTACCTCCTCGTTTTATAATGTTAGTTTCTCTGGTGAGTAGAGAGAGAGAGAGGGAGAGAGTGAGAGAGAGAGAGAGAGAGAGAGATCCAGGAGAATTAGAAATGTATTTCCATGTCAAATTTCACAACCAGCAACACGTAGCTTAAATGAAGTCAAACATTTCCTAACAAAATGAGTTTAAGGTTTCGTCCAGCAGCATTTTTTAAAAATTTTATTCGCTTTGCTAACTCTCTTTTTCCTAATCTCAATTATCTACCCAGAGCTAAATGGGTGACCCAATGGGTCACGTTTTTTTTAATATATATATATATATATATATATATATATATATATATACTCACACTGATGAAAGGTGATACCTCGAAACACGTGTCTGTGGATTACTTATTTATTATATATATACTCCCACTTTAGTCGAGTACTTTAAATTTTTAGAAAAATAATTAACACAACTCCTACCCCAGCGATGGTTAGCGGAATGAGAACAGGATACCCCCGTGGAATAAATAAAGGGTTAGGTTCAAAGTTCCGTGATGGCTCCCGAGTATTTCTTGTCGGACTCGGGAACCTTCTCGGACTCAGGAACCGAGTTCGAAAAGAAGGTTCCCGAGTTCGAGAAGGTTCCCGAGTCCAACAAGAAGGTTCCGAGTCCGACAAGAAATACCTGAAGAAGGCCGGAGGGTATATCGGCCGAAACGTTGTACAAATAACAATGAAGATGGGGACAATAGTCCGAATAACGCAGATAATACTAACCAGTCTCCATTGTATATCTAAAAATTAGTACCCTTTGTTCTTCTTTAAAAAATTATATCTATTAAAATATTTAAACCTGAAAAACTATGAAATAGCAGAGGTGGTTACTACTAGATTGAGCTCAGTCCTAATCCACACCCTCCATACATTAACCATTTGTTGTGTTTTGTTTTGTTTGTTTTTTGCGTTTTTTTGTAAAAAAATAAAGTGTGAAAATAAACATATTTCTTTCTTTCTTTCTTTCTTTAAACAATTATTTTTGTAAGTTTGTTACTTATGATTTAGGTTTTAGATTCGTAAAGGGAAAAGAAAAGAACGCAAAATAATTTTGGAAAAATATCTGAGAGAAAATCCTTCTGGAACATAATATTTTTGTAAATACAAGCTAGTAAAAACGCCCCCCCCCCTCCGGGCGATGTAAAAAATAAATTTTTGAAAGATATTGTTTGAAGGGGATGGGATAATTAAATAAAACGTTTCATTTTTAAAAATTAATTACTTAAAAATCATCATGTTTACTCCACTCCACTGAGATATTTGTTTTGTTTTACGACAATAAAGTAAAGTAAAGTCATCGGGGCGGCCTAAAGTCAGTATCAGCCAGACAGCGAGGGAGTATATCCCCTTTTCAATAGCGCTAGACCAAGGAGATTGTTTTGGCATCTGAGGTGGAGCGCCACACCTACCATCAGCTCCTTACTTTACCGCACAGATTCCTGTGCTACTCATACGCTGAGTTGGCAAGGACCGGTATTGAACTAGGAACCTTGTGGTTTCTAGCCGAACGCTCTACCGACTGAGCCCCCAAAACGTTTCTAGAAATTTCTGATTTAATTATTCAGACTCTTATCTTTAGAAAAAGTTTTAAAATCGTACGAGTAAAATATATTTCGTTCGGATTTCATAAAATTAAATAAGGTGGAGGGTCGACTTAGTAAAAAAGATATCCCTCCTAATATATTTTAGGAAAAAACATAAAATCATGTAAAGCTGAATAAGTATCGAAATTTTCGTGAAAAATTTGACAATTAATTGATTTTTCATACAATTCTAATATTTTTATGTAGTAATGATACTGACTATAAATTAAATTGTTGAACTGTTGTACTGGCTTAAGAGGCTTACCGTCAAGAGTGGAGATGTCTCCTTTCTCATCCACAGAAAGCGATGTTAATACACGAATAGGAAAGGCATGGGCGGCCACAAACAGAATATAAGTAATATGGAGATCCGATCTCACTGACAAACTAAAGCGACAATTCTTCCAGGCTGTGGTTATATCAGTGCTGATGTATGGCTGCACCACCTGGACCCTAACAAAGCACCCCGAGAATAAGCTAGATGGTACCTGCACAAGAATGCTGCGAGCAGTCCTGAACAAGTCATGGAAGCAGCACCCCACAAAGAAGCAACTATATGGTCACCTGCCCCCAATCTCACAAACCACCCGGGTGAGACGGACTAGGCACACAGGACACTGCTGGAGAAGCGGGGATGAGCTCATAAGCGACGTTCTTCTGTGGAAGCCAACACATGGACATGCTAACGTAGGACACCCGCTAAGGACCTACATTGACCAACTATGCGAGGACCCGGGATGCTGCGCAGAGGACCTCCCAGGGGCCATGAGTAATAGGGGAGGTTGACGAAAGATTGTCATGGATATCCGTGCTGCGCGCGCGACAGGATGATGATGATGATAAATTAGATACTCATTCATAAAGTTACCTAATTCCTAAAATGACTGTGACGTAGGCAGTGACGTAATTTCGGTTACAGACAAATATAGACCAAATCTCTGTTATTACTAGATAAATAATCCGAGTTTCAACGGGATTGTTTTCAAATAATGGATATAAATAATCTGAAACACTGGTGGAATATGTTAGAGAAATATTTGGTTGAGATAATGGAATATACTAAAAAGAATAGTGGAATGCGGTAAAGTACGTCACTAAAAACCAGGTGATAATTGTTGACGTACAAATAAGGAAAAAAACTTTTTCTGAATAATTAATTAAGAAAAATTCCAAAAGAACCTAGTTTTTTTTTACAATTCATGAGAATCATAAATTGTGAGCGTACCTGTAAATAAAGTTCTCTCTGCTACTGTTTACTGCTAGGATGATTGTCACGGCAAAATAAAGTTGGCAACGACAAGAACAAAAGTGATCGGCGTTCGATTCTTTCAAACGAGGTTACCACGAAGAACTTTAAGGCTGGTAATTTTCCATAAACGTTGGGAGTAATGATTGGTGTTTTAGACGACCCCAACTGACCTCCGGTACAGACGTGGGAAAGTAAATATACATACACATCTACTATCACCAGATTTTGCTTTTTGTGCAAATATGATGAAGATATTTAAAAATTAGTATTTAAATAGTAAGAGAAGGGAAAGTCATTGGTTGCGTTCGGGATTTTTTTTAAATAAACCAATTATGTAAGACCAAAACAATCAATGGATCTGCGAGACTAACTTTTTATTATTGGACGTGCTCTGGGGTCGATCTCTCCCGCGGTGAATAAAACATGGGCTTATCAATAAAAGCTTGATCAAGCAAAAGCTAAAAATCTTGTTGGTTATTAAATATAAAAACAATGACTAGTCCAAGAAGACCAGCCCAGAAGATAAAAGACTTAGAAGAACAGAAGAAATAGAAGTCAACTTAACTAGACAAAAAGATGGCAGCCATTGCAGATAGAAGACAGGATAGCAATAAGTAAGCAGAAATGAAGTAATCAAGTAAGACCATCCATCCACTCTAAGTAACTCTCTCTCTCTCTCTCTCTCTCTCTCTCTTCTCTCTCTCTCTCTCTCTCTCTCTCTCTATTCTATCAGACGAGAACTCTCACCGTTTGTATGCCCGATGTGAGAATACATTATTGATACTAGCAAAATAAAAAACGCTCTCCGGGCGATGTAAAAATAAATTAAAAATTAAATGTCGGAGATTTTGAATCATAAATCATGAAATCATCAAATTTATTAAAGAAGTAAAAAAAAAGTAGAACAATTTGAAATCGAAACTAAGTTCTATTAACTTTGAATATCTATTAAAATAAAACAAACTATATATAAATATATGATACTGGGGATGTATCTATTAAAACTTGTTTTAAAAAACAATGAGGACTGTCTAATGTTGCATGCTCAAATTTTGAGTGTATTTATTCTATGTTATGACGATTTCGGGTATAAGCAGTTGTCCATTTCTTTCTAGTAAACAATTCTGAAATAATAATTTGTAAGAAGTCAAAAATTCAACTGTAATCAGTCTAGGAGAAGGAAAACTGTAAATAGATTGTAGTCTACAGTATAGTAAAGTAAAAAATGTGTTCTACAAGGTGTGTCCAAAAAGTATCGAGATTTGTTGTACTTTTTGCCACACCTTGTATTCTGAAAAAAATAACGTTCCGTTCATTCTTTATTTCTATCTTGGTAAATACAGCTTTAAACTTTGTACTTTTTGCCACACCTTGTATTCTGAAAAAAATTATGAATGGTACTTTTTTCCAAAATACAAGGTGTGTCAAAAAGTTCAAAAACTCTCGATACTTTTTGAACTTTTTGACACACCTTGTATTCTAAAAAAAATTATGAATGGAAATTTTTTCAAAATACAAGGTGTGTCAAAAAGTTCAAAAACTCTCGATACTTTTTGAACTTTTTGACACACCTTGTATTCTAAAAAAAAATTATGAATGGAACTTTTTTTTCAAAATACAGGTGTGTGTCAAAAAGTTCAAAAACTCTCGATACTTTTTGACACACCTTTTGACAAATCTAAATATAGTAAAGTAAAAAAAAAAAAAATGTGTCCTACAAGGTGTATCAAAAAGGTATCACGTTTTTTGTATAATAAAGTTTTTGTGCCCCTGAAGTTACAGCGCCCCCTGTGACTGTGAAGTCCAATGTTCGAAAAACATTCTCGACCATAGATGTTGCATTTGAAAGTTATCCCTGAAGATGTTGATGTTCCGGTGCTTTGTTGTCGCTGCTTTCTTCTGGACCTCCTAGCTTCATGGTGTTGCGTCAGGGTGACTTCTGACACGAACAGTCCTCTACGGAGATTCTGCCGCCACCGAGAGCGGTCCTGAGCCAAATTTTCCCAGCTCAAAGGGGCAATGCCAAAGGACCTGAGATCATTCTTGCAGATATCCTTGAATCGCAGCTGTGGGCGACCAATCTGTCTTTTACCAGACGTAAGCTCTGCATAAAGAATGTATTTCGAGATTCGTCCATCATCCATCCGACATACATGACCCAGCCATCGGAGACGACGTTGCCTCAGTAGAGAACATAAGCTGAGGAGTTGAGCTCTCTCTAGAACTCTGTGTGTGTGTGTGTGTGTGTGTGTGTGTGTGTGTGTGTGTTTTATTTGTTTGTTTGTTGTTGTTTGTTTGTTGGGTTTTTTGTGGGGGCGGAAAAAGATAAAATTTAGAAAATTCTGGCAGGCAAAGACGGTAACGACAGGCCGATTTCATTAGAGGAAAAAGATAGGGCACTGGCGGCCATTTTGTTGTGTTAAGCGGGTACAACCCACAGACGAGATCTTGATAAAATTGCTTATCTCGGGGGTGAGGTGAAAATATTCGGTGGATCCGGGTTTGGTGGCAAATGGCGGAGTTGTCGCCACCTACCCAGCAAATCTACCCGTGTCTGACTGGGGATTGCGCAAGGAAATGTTTTTGTGGGCGTGTGCTATTGAGCATGTCGGTCACGTGACCTCAGAGATAGAGATAGATAGAGAGAGAGAGAGAGAGAGAGAGAGAGAGAGAAAAGAGTAATGAGCTTTGTAATGAGAAATTCTGTCGTTGTGGAAACACGTGACATTACTCGAATAAACAAAAATAGATAAATAAATCTGGAAAGAAAGAAAAAGAAAGAAAGAAAGAAAGAAAAGGAAATAGAAAAGGAAGATAGAAAAAAAGAAATGAAAAAGAAAGAAAGAAAGAAAGATAGAAATGATAGATAGAAAAAAGAAAAAAAAAATGAAAAGAAAGAAAGAAAAACAGAAAAGCGAGAAATGAAAAAAGAAAGAAAGAAAAGAAAAGAAAGAAAGAAAGAAAGAAAGAAAAAAAAAAAAAAAAAAAAAAAAGAAAGAAAGAAAGAAAGAAAGAAATAGAAATGAAAGAAAGAAAAAAAAAGAAAAAGAAAGAAAAGAAGAAATGAAAGAAAGAAAGAAAGAAGAAAGAAAAAAGAAAGAAAGAAAGAATGAAAGAAAGAAAGAAAGAAAGAAAGAAAAGAAAAGAAATAAAGAAGAAGATAGAAAAAGAAAGAAGAAAGAAAGAAAGAAAGAAAGAAAGAGAAAGAAAGAAGAAAAAAAAGAAAAAGAAAGAAAGAAAGAAAAAAGAAAAAAGAAATGAAAGAAAGAAAGAAAAGAGAAAGAGAGAATAGAAAAAGAAAGAAAGAAAGAAATTAAGAAAGAAAATAAAGAAAGAAAGAAAAAAAGAAAGAAAGAAAGAGAGAGAGAGATAGAAAAAGAAAAAAAAAAGAAAAAAAGAAAAAGATAATGAAAACATTTCTTCTTAAAGAAAAATATTCCATTTTGCGGACCTACTTTTTTATAAAATATTTAATTTTCTCCTGTTGGACACATAACAATACTTTTGAAGTTTTATATTTCTTCTTTCAAATTTTTTAACAAGTTTTTAAAATAAAAAAAATTGAAATTGAAATTCAAAATTTAATTTTGAAAATAAATATTTTAAAATTTTGAAAATAGAATTAGAATTATTTTCTTAAATAAAAAACTTAAACACACACACACACACACACACACACACACACACATATATATATACATATGCATGTATTATGTATATATATATATATGTGTGTTGTGTGTGTGTGTGTGTGTGTGTGTTTCAAGTTTTTTATTCAAGAAAAAAAAATATTTTATTTTCCAAATTTTTAAATCTAAAATTTTGTAATTCTCATTTTTAAAAAAATGAATTTTGAATTTTAATTTGATTTTCATTTTGAAAAATTGTTAGAAAAGACAAATGAAAAAAATTGAAAACAATAAGGATTCTGTTATTTTTAACCAAATTTGTTTCAATAAAAAGATGCTGCCCAAATATACCTATTTCAATATATATATATATATAATATATATATATATATATATATAATATATATATATAAGGTGAGTCAAAAAAGGTATCGAGATTGTTTGTACTTTTGAAACACATGTTTTCTGAAAAAATTAACGTTCCATACATTGTTCATTTTATCTTGGTAAATACAGTCAATATATATATATTATATATATATATATATATATGTGTGTGTGTGTGTGTGTGTGTGTGTGTGTGTAATACGTGGGTCGATTAAAATGTTTTAAGCCTCACCCAGAAAGAAGAGCCACTTCTTTATGAAGCAAGAGAAACTAATTCCTGTCTTAATTTCTATTCAGGTGAGACCCATAGCAAATTCCATCGACAAATTTCAAAATGGACAAAATAAGGACCAGAAGAGCCGTAAAATATTTGGGTGAGGCATATAACTTTTTTGAGTGGTCCTCGTACACACACATACACACACACACGCACACACGCATACACACACATATACATACACATATAAAAATAATATATGAATGTGTATGTGTGTGCGTGTGTGTGTGTAAGGAGGAAGAATAGTTGATTTCATACCTTTCCCAAGAGTATTAGCGCTATATGAAATGCAAACAGCTTCGTGCAGGATTTTAACTCTTGCTGTGCCCATTTCCTGCGACAATAACCATTTAAATAGACACCGCCATCATAAGTTTAATGAATGTATGAAATCATGAAACCCGGGGGCACAAATATCCCAATCTTATGTATATTATATATATATACATGCTATATATATATATATATATATATATAATATATATATATATATATATATATCAATCTTTTTATCGCATTTGTTTTGATCTCATTCTTCCACGCATAGTCATCATAAAGGCTGAATGTCACCCGAAATATCAGAATAAATTTTTTTGTCTTCTTTTGCTTGTTCATTTTCTATGCTTCATGATATCCAAACAACAACGTTCCCAATAAAAAAGTGTATACGCATTCAATTCATTATAATATATTATATATATATATATATATATATATATATATATATATATAGATAGATAGATAGATAGATATAGATATAGATATAGATATAGATTTATGTTTATATATATATATATATATATATATTATATATATATATATATATATATATATATATGTATATATATATAATATAACTTTTTATCATTAACATCAATAAAAAATAATCATTTATCCAATTAATATATATATATATATATATATATATATATATTATATATATATATATATATATATATATATAACTTGTGTGAGTATGTATTAGTAAGTTAGGATATAGTCAACGGCGCTTAGTGACAGTCAGTTTCCTATGCGACCGAGGGCGATTTAAATTATAAAAGGTAAAATTATTATCTTTATATTGATGTTAATGATAAAGAAAAAATATTATATACATATATATATATATATATATATATATATATATATAATTCTTTCTTTATCATTAACATCAATATAAAAATAATAATCTTACCCAATTAATATATATATTAGGATAATGCCTGAACTCAGAGTCATCGTCTGATGAAGGCTTTGTTGGTTGCAATGCTACTGTGTAAATAGCAGCCATTGTATGAAGATTATATATATATATATATATATATATATATATATATATATATCTTATTATAATGGAGATTGTGTGTTTTTCTGTCTGTAACCGAAACTATATTCCTACTCAAGTCACAATTATCTTAGTTACTGACATCACATTCTCCATGATTTTATTTTTATATAAACCTCAATTATTAATAAAATTCTCTTACATTATTAATACTGTTAACTATGTCTACATACTGACAACATGCAATTATATTTATATATACAACAAAATAGCGGTTTACAGTGTGAACGGAAGGCTAATTTGCATATTGATATTATAAAATCGAATTTAATAAATATGTGCTTAGTATTATTGATTTCTAACTGCTTGGTTTTATTTTAATGAATATAAGCAAAAATCTCTTCAATGAATCTTAAATGAAATCCATTAACAAGAAAAAATAACTGTCATTTTATTCTTTACTTCCTCTTATAACTAAATACTTAAATTAGAAAAAATAACAATGAAAGACGAGAGTGATGGAAGAGTAAGTTTCAGTTGTT
>CM042170.1:19212797-19237797 GCA_023376005.1 Doryteuthis pealeii | reverse complement strand
GAGGTAAATAGATAGGGATTTTAAAATATCCCATCATACAGGTAAAAAATACCAAGATAAAATTTGGTACAGCCGTAGGGAAAATTTGATAGGCAATGCGTTAAAGATGTTTGAATCTTTGCCAACTTTAAACCACTCACAGCGGTTCTCTTACCACTGTGACTACCGTAAGCCGCCGATGGTTAGTTCATTATAATTGAGTAGAAGGGAAAATCTGACTCAGAGTCAGAGTGGACCTGAGAATAGTATTAATGAAGGGATACTCCACACTCCGGATATGCGGGCATTGGCTGGATTTTCTGATGAGGAACATTAATTACCTTTCCAAAATGTTTATGTCAGATGATTATCATAATTTGAGGAATAAGGAAAGGAATGAAGAAAATAAGGAAATGGTTCTTTTATTTCAAAGACTCACCCCCCAACCCACCCACCTTTAACGAATTACCGCTTAGAGATTATCGTTTCGGGGGATAATAAGTCTGACGTCAACAGCTTTTAATTCTTTCCCTTTTGGCGGTCTTTTGTCAGACCGGATTTATCACTTCCGCGCATTCTATTCTGAAGCTCTGGGTAATGAGGAGTACTCCTTTATCACTATTACTCCCAGGTCAACTTTGACGCAGTGGGGGGGGGTAGTACCTGTTAGGGTACCATCTATGGATTAAATAGAAAAAATTAGTTTGAAAAAATTAGTTTTTTTCAAAGATAGAATACCCATTTAGAATGAATAAAATAAAAACGTCTTTGGCATAAAATAACCCAACAAGGGTTGACATGCCGTAAAATCCAACCAACTAACCAACCAAGAATCTCCTACTACTCTTCTTCCTATCGTTTTCTTTATTTTTTGTTTCTCATCTTTTTTTTCTTTTTTTTTTTTCATCCCCCATAATGTCTTTTCTGACTATTCGCAGAGTACCGTCCTGGCTTTCTGTCTTTAAAAACGCTAGCCGGTGATAGCTGAAAATACGTAAATGCGATATTTTACTCACTCCAGTCTTTTTTCGACAAGTAAATGTAAATATTTTAACCCTCCCCGTCTTTAAAATATTTTAAGGGGGAAGAGTGTAAATATTTACATTTACTTGTCGCTAGAAAATATGGCTTACTTTTAACACTAAAAAAAAATAATTTGTCAATAAAAAAAACAGCTATGGACCTCAGTTAAAAATTTGAAAAAATGAATATCTAAATATTTTGATTTTTTATTTGTAATTGATTGTTGGAAATAAATATATTAAAATAAAATAAAAATACCGAAAAATGCTTTAAAGAGGGGGAGAATAAAAAATATTTACATTTACTTGTCGAAAAAGGACTGGAGGTAGTAAAATATCGCATTTACGTTTTTTCAGCTATCACCGGCTAGCGGTTTTTAAAGGCAGGCCGAGACGGAACTCTGCGAATAGTACCGTCTTTTCTTCTCATTTTCCTCGAACTTCTCATTTTCAATTCCAGAGCTCTGGGTAATGTGGAGTACCCCTTCATCACTATTAGTCCCAGGTCCAATTTTGACCTGGGGGGGGGGGTAGTACCTGTTAAGGTATCATCTATGGATTAAATAGAAAAATGAATTTGATAAAATGTGTTTGAAAAAGAAAAAAATTTTTCAAAGATAGAGTACCCATTTGAATGAATAAAACAAAAACGTCTTTGGCATAAATAACCCAACAGGCTTGGCATGCCGTAAAATCCAAGCAACCAACCAACCAGAAAAATAGTTCCAGTATTTTGGCACGAAGCCGCCAAAGTGTCTTGGGAAGAATTTGTCATCAGACTTTCTAATGGAACCGAAAAAAAATCCAAAGAAATTGCCGGTAATATTCCGAATGTTTATGTTGACAATTTTTTCTTACGATTTCTTTATGAAATAACGACCAGACGATTAAAAAAAGAAATAATCTTTACAGGGAATTGGGTTCACTTTAAATAATAGTTATATAGAAAGATATTTATGGAGTGGACTTCAGGAAATTGCTTAGATAGATAGATAGATAGATAGATAGATAGATAGGACCAGACTGGGTTAGATAGATAGATAGATAGAGGATGGATAGATAGATAGGAACAGACTGGGTTAGATATATAGATATATAGATAGATAGAACAGATTGGGTAATAGATAGATAGATAGATAGATAGATAGATAGATAGATAGATAGGACCAGACTGGGTTAGATAGATAGATAGATAGATAGATAGATAGATAGATAGATAGATAGATAGATAGATATATGGATGGATAGATAGATAGGAACAGACTGGGTTAGATATATAGATATATAGATAGATAGAAGATAGAAATAGATAGATGAGGAACTGGGATAGATAGATAGATAGATAGATAGATAGATAGATAGATAGGATAGACAGACTGGTTAGATAGATATGTAGATAGATAGAAACAGATTGGGTTAAATAGATAGATAGATAGATAGATAGATAGATAGATAGATAGATAGATAGGAACGGACTGGGTTAGATAGATAGATAGATAGATAGATAGATAGATAGATAGATAAATAGATGGATGGATAGATAGATAGGAACAGACTGGGTTAGATAGATAGATAGATAGATAGATAGATAGATAGATAGATAGATAGATAGAATAGACTGTGTGTGTGTGTGAGTGAGTAGAGACAGACTGACAAGACAGAGAGACAGCAGAAACAGACAGATAGACAGACAGACAGACAGACTGAATGAGAGAAAGAGAAGAGAAAAAGAGAACAATAGACCAATAGAATATTTGCTTGGTATATGATGTTTATTTCCATATTATATATATATATATATATATATATATATATATATATATATATATAGCGCTAGAGATACAGAGAGATATATAGTAACAGTGAGGAAAAAAGAGAAAGGGCGAGATAGAAGAAGTGAGAATAATTGATAGATAGATAGATAGATAGATAGATAGATATGAACAGATTGGAATAGATAAGAGGGTAGACAGAAAAGTTATTTGATTGTCTAATGGAATATGGCCAAACGCGGTTTATTTCACGCATCAGTGCTGCAGTGGTTGGATCCCATTATTAAAAAGACACCACAAAATTATATGACGTCATCATTTGAACTTTTCTGTCCACTCGTAGATAAATATAAACAGATTGAGTAAGATAGATAGATAGATAGATAGATAGATAGGTGAAAACGGATGAGTGAGATAGATAGATAGATAGAAACAGACTGAGATAGATAGATAGATATGATAGATAGATAGATAGATAGATAGATAGATGGAAACGGACTGAGGGAGATAGATAGATAGATAGATAGATGGAACGGACTGAGATAGATAGATAGATAGATGAGATAGATGGAAACGGACTGAGTGAGATACATATATATATATATATATACATAGAGAGAGAGAGAGAGAGAGGGGGGAGAGAGAGAGAGAGAGAGATGAATAGACTGGGAAAAAAGAAAGAGAGAAAGAAAGAAAGAAAATATGAAAGCAATAGATTGAGCATTAGTGCGTGGGTGTTAGATATATTGATAGATAGAAAGAAAGGAACAGGCTGGGATAGATAGATAGATAGATAGATAGATATCAATAGGCTGGGAAATAAACAAATAAAGAAACCAACAAACAAAATATGAAAACAAATAGATTGAGCATTCGTTGTGTGTGTGTGTGGTGTGTGTGTGTGTGTGTTGTGTGTTAGATAGATAGATAGATGGATAAAGAGAGAGACAGAGAGTGAAAATGAAACACAGACAGAGAAAAAGAGAGAAATAGTGAGAGAGAAGATAGAAAGGGATAGATAGAGAGATAAAGTGAGAAAGAGTGAGACAGACAGAGGGACAGAAAGAGAGGGAGTGAAGAGACATGGATAGATAGATTGATAGATAGATAGATAGATAAGATAGATAGAGAGACTGGGAGAAAAAGACTGAAGCACAGAGAAAGAATAAGAGAGAAAAGATGGAGAGATAGGGAGAGAAAGGGAAAGATAGAGAGAGAGAGAAGGAAGAGAGAGAAAGGGGAAAGAGGGAGAGAAGATATATATATATATATATATATATATATATATATATATATATTAGAGAGAGAGAGAGAGAGAGAGAGAGAGAGGGGGATAGATAGATAGATAGATAGATAGATAGATATAGAGAGAGACTGAGAGAGAAAGAGTGAAACACAGAGTGAGATAGATTGAGAGAAAGAGAGAGAAAGATAGAGAGAGATGGATAGATAGATATAGAGAGAGACTGAGAGAGAAAAGGTGAAACAGAGTGAGATAGATTGAGAGAAAGAGAGAGACAGGGAGAGAGAGCGAGAGAAATAGATAGATAGATACAGAGAGAAGAAGAGAGAAGAAAGAGAAAGAGAGAGAGAGAGGGAGAGATAGATAGATAGATATAAGAGAGACTGAGAGAGAAAGAGTGAAAGACAGAGTGAGATAGATGAGAGAAAGAGAGAGACAGAGAGAGAGACAGAGGAAATAGATAGATAGATACAGAGAGAGAGAGAGAGAAAGAGAAAGAGAGAGAGAAAGGAGAGAGAAAAGAGAGAGAGGGGAGAGATAGATAGATAGATATAGAGAGTGACTGAGAGAGAAAGTGTGAAACACAGAGTGAGATAGATTGAGAGAAAGAAAGAGACAGAGAGAGAACGAGAGAAATAGATAGATAGATATATAGATAGATAGATAGATAGATACAGAGAGAGAGAGAAAGAGAGAGAGAAAGAGAAAGAAGAAAGAGAGAGAGAGAGAGAGAGAGCAACCGGTTGGACAAGAATATATGACGCAATTTACACGCAGAAATCCAAGAATGGAGAAAAAGTTTCTAATTGTTTCATTTTGCATTTTTGTTATTATTTTTGTCTCCTTTGTTTATCAATATATCAATGCGTTTTTATTTCGTGACATTTTAGTGGAAGAAAAAAAGCTCCCTAAAGCCTCGGACATCCTTAATAGCCACTCTTCCTTCATTTCCCCAAATACAACACAGACATTTCTTTCCTTATATGAATAATGTGCTGATAATGGTTAACTCGCGGAAGGTGTTTTTGAGAAGTTGGTTATTCGATAGTGTCCATACATCTTAACTTACATCGAAGGGACTTTTTTCTCTCTTCTCTATCATTCATCAAAACGACAAGCGTATGAATACACACATAGATACACGTTGTTGTTGTTGTTTTTTAAAAGCGTTTGTCTTTGCGGAGCTGCGATTGGCGTAATGGTTTAGAAAGTTTAGCAAAAAGGGGGAACCGCCGAACCACGTTCGAATCCGGGATGAATGTGTATCTTTAAGGTGCTAGGGGGGAAGCAGGATTGTGTTTATCCTGAACCAGATATGAGTTGACATCTCTCTCTATATATATATATATATATATCTAATTTTTTTTTCTTTGTTGGCGTTGCACAAGGGTGGCGGGTTGGAGTTTGATCGGCTCCAACGGGGTCTGGCTGGCTGAGGGGGGTATTATGTTGAAAGACCCGAAACCCCCCTATGAAGCTAGCCAATAACATAACTGACGACGCCACCTTGCGCTAAGTCTAGCGTATTTCAAACATATTCCTCTGTCTATCTGTGTATGTGTCTGTCTGTCTCTCTCTCTCTCTTTCTCTTTATCTATCTCTGTCTCTGTCTGTCTGTCTGTCTCTCTATCTATCTATCTCTCTCTATATATAATATATATTTTTCTCTCTACCCCCTGTCTGTCTCTGTCTGTCTGTCTGTCTGTCTGTCTGTCTCTCTCTCTCTCTCTCTGGCCCTGGTATCTCTCTCTCTCTCTCTCTCTCTTATAAATATATATAATATATATATATATATATATATATATATATATAATATTATGTCTATCTGTGTCTGTCTGTCTGTCTCTCTCTCTCTCTTTCTCTCTCTCTCTCTCTCTCTCTCTCTCTCTATAATATATTATATATTATCTGTCTCTGTCTCTGTCTCTCTCTATCTCTCTCTATATATAAATATATATAATCAATGGTAATATTATGGTTTTACACTCATAACTCGGAGTTTCATGGTAATCCAATCATCAGATGAGATCAATGGTTGAGATGTTAACATCTAAACCATTTCACGACTGGTTTTTAAGATCTCAACCATTGATCTCATCTGATGATTGGATTACCATGAAACTCCGAGTTATGAGTGTAAAACCATAATATTACAATTGATTATAAATCTGCTCTGCTTTATTAGCATTGAGCACCTTTCCATGCAAATACTTTTCTCATTTTTTCATTCACTATTCATTATATATTATAAATATATATATATATGTATATATTTCTCTCTACCCCCTGTCTGTCTGTCTGTCTGTCTGTCTGTCTGTCTGTCTCTCTCTCTCTCTCTCTCTCTCTCTCTCTCTCTCTCTCTCTCTCTGGTGCAGAAAAAACGAGTGGCCTGGCGCCTCCTCGTCAAAAAATGGACGAAAAGGAGTGAAAAAGAGAGGAAAGAAGCCGCCACAGAAAGAGAGCCAGAAGGAAGGAGAGACAACAGCAACTTCAGCAAGCATCACTGTTTGTTTGGAGTCACTGCACCAGAGATTGCCATTCAAAAATTGGCCTGTTCAACCACCCACGCAGGTGCAGTTAAAAAATTGTGGACATTACGCCATCGTCTTTAGTAGATGGAAGGATGCCAACCATATATATATATATATATATAATATATATTGCATTGTATAACAGAATGTAATATAATATTGGGTAATTTATGAGGAAGTGCGTCCCGGTCTCCTGTCTCAAAAATTGCTGCCCGGTGACTATTAAAATAACGACCCCAGCTATGGTGTTACTTGAAAGAAAACAACCAACTTAGGGCGTTAAATGTATTTTAGGGGGGGGCTTCTCTTTTTGTCGTAATTCTTATTTATTTATCAAACAAAGTAAAAAAATGAACAAATTGAGGTAGATAGATAGATAGATAGATAGATATCCATCTTCATATCTAAACAAGAATACGACAAAATTAACATTAAACAAGAATTACGACAAATTACGACGATAAATAATAAGAATTACGACAAATTACGATATAAATAAATAAGAATTACGACAAAAAAGAGAAGCCCCCCCCCACCTAAAATACATTTAACGCCCTAAGTTGGTTGTTTTCTTTCAAGTAACACCATAGCTGGGGTCGTTATTTTAATAGTCACCGGGCAGCAATTTTTGAGACAGGAGACCGGGACGTACTTTCTCATAAATTACGTAATATTGTACACTGGTATAGTTTGTGGCTGTTTGTTTCATGCCATTTGTAATTTTAAAATAATTTCCTTCTTGTTTTCGAGCTCGTCTATGTCACGTGTCCCTCTAACAGCGTTGATCTGCTTTCTTCTTTTTCATTATTGGTTTGTTCTTTGACGTTTGGTAGTAGGAATTTGTTTTCATGTCTGCATTTAGAAATGAGTTCTTTCTTTTTACATGTTATTATGTGTATTTCTGAGATGGGGCTTGATATAAATAATTATGATATATCGGACTGTTGTTCTCATCTTTATTATGTATAAACACGATGTTCAGACCACTGTAACCTCGTGCTCTGTTTTAGGTGTATTTTATTCATTATTTTAATTACTTAAAACAAGACATCATAGCCTCATCTCATAAATACACATAATAATATTTTCGGGAGAATATGTGCCTTATTGAAGTCATACCTAATTTTGAAAATTAATTAGTTGATAATTAATGAATTAGGCGAGCATATCCGTTCAAATATAAGGCGTAAACAAATTGAGAAAAAGTCAATCTACATTTCGGCATATTATGCCTCATCGGCAGAGTTATAGACAGGAAACTGCTCTGTGTGTGATTATGTGTGTCAAAGTCATAAGAAATAGACTCGTCACCCCGAGTTCAAATCCTGGACGTGGTAATTGCATTTCATTTAGCACTAATATCCTTGGGAAAGGCATGAATCCTACTCCCCCTCCAGCTATGGTAAATAATAGGGCAGACTGGGCTCTTTAACCTTGGTTAGGCAACCGGTCTAGGAGACGGAAAACTCTGAATTCAAAGCCGCTGAACTCCGCTTAAGAAATTGACCTTGTGTCGCATCCTGGGGTTGGTATATATATAGAGACAGGAAACTGCTCTGTGTGATTCGAACCCTAACTGCCAGGCGGGGATTCTAACCATTACACTAGCTGGGTTTTTTTCAGATTTCTCGTTTGTTTTTAAAACTACATTTTTGGGTGACTTACTGCACGACAGTATGAAATTATAGTACGGACCCGATCAATAAATAATTAGATCGTTCAATAAAAATCTTAGCATGGGATCCAATTGTTGTATTATATGGACCTTCTCATTGGTCAGATAAGGTGTTTAGGTAATTGATAACACTCTTTATGGAAGATGACATAATTTATGGTAATTAAAATGATAGATAAAAGAAAAATACCAAAAACAGAGCCCGAAGTTACAGTGACCTATGTGTTGTGTTTATACACAACAAAGATTAGAACACAGTCTGAAGATTACTTATTTTAAGGTAATTAGAATAATAAATTTAAAAAATCATCTAAAACAGAGATTTCAGGCCACTGTAACTGTTTTATAAAACGTTGTGTTTATACACAATAAAGATAAGGACAACAGTCTGAAGATAATTTATTTCAAGGTAATTAAAATAATAAATTTAAAAAAAAAAACATTTGAAACAGAGCCTAAGGTAACAGTGGCCTGTATGTTGATTATACAGAATAAAGACGAGGACAACAGTCTGAAATATCATACTTATTCTTTCTTTTTGTGCGACCATTGTTGATTTGTTATTTTACTTTTGGAATGTGTTTTCGTGTCTGCATTTGGAAATCAGTTCTTTCTTTTTGTACCCTAATTCGGGTTTTTTTTTCTTTGGATTCAATTATGCAAGTTTTTTTCTTCGTGCAGATTACAATTTTCGGGTCCAGTGTCTGCTGCCTTTTTTCTTTTTAAATAAATCCCCCACTTCCATTCTATAACCGGGATTTTGTTATCATTTTTATTTATTTATTGAATAATATTATTATTAAACATATATTGAAAGCGTCCAGGTATTTTCATATTTTTCGTTTTTCAGTGACGTGAGTGGATTATTGAATTACATTTACCATTAGTTTTCACTCGCCCCAGAATATATATTATATATATATATATATGTGTTGTGTGTGTGTGTGTGTGGTTATTGATTGTCCTCTTCTAACCTTTGATATCTAAGGTTTGTTTACCTGCAGTTTTTTTTCACATATATATAGAGAGAGACAGAGAGACAGACAGAGACAAAGACAAAGAGAGAGTGAGAGAGAAGGAAGAGAGAAGGAAGAGAGAGAGAGAGAATAATATATAGAATGACATATACATATATATGAACAGACAGATAAATTGATAGATAGATAGATAGATAGATAGATAGATAGATAGATATGAACAGACAGAAATTAATAAATAGGTAGATATGAACAAACAGAAATAAATATTGATACATACATAGATAGGTAGATAGATATAAATAGACTGAAATTGATAGATAGATAGATATATTGAGAGATACTGCTATATATATATATATATAATATATATATATATATATATATTATATAAAGTGAGAGAGAGAGAGGGGGGAGGGAGTGGGAGAGACAGAGTGAGAGAGAGAGATATGTACAGACGCAATACATAGATACATAGATATGAACATGCTGAATATATATAGATAGATAGATAGATAGATAGATAGATAGATAGATAGGAACAGATCGAGATAGATAGATAGATAGATAGATAGATAGATAGATAGATGAGCAGACTAAAATTAATAGAAAGATATATATGAATAGACTCAAATACATAGATACATAGATTGATATGAACAGACTGAAATTAGTAGATAGATAGATAGATAGATAGATAGATATGCCTGTACGTTTACTAACCCAAGTCTCTGTATTTGTAGGTTCGAAATTGTGACATTAGCATGTGCTGATAATTTCACCGCTCCCATTCGCTCATAAACATAAAGAAACGCAAAATAACTCAAAAGTCTGTGATATTATGAAAAAGAAAACCTGCATTTCCCTCCAAATCTGGCAGAACTATAATTAGCTTTAGGGTGGACGTTTCAACTAACTTATTAAGTCGTCAGAGTGTCATGCCAACTCACCTTTATGTCATCTCTCAGGGAAATGGGGGAGGGGGTCATTTGGCAGTGCCCATCTCCTCTCCCATAACATTCAACCTGTCTGTCATATTAAATGAGAACATTTTTTTGCATATAAGTTAGTGAAATAGATCACTAATTAGAACTGAGCCTATTCTAGTAGTGACCAACCCAAGCGGAATTTAACAGGTTTGTATTCAGAGTCTTCCTTCTTCTAGACTGGTTGCCTAATCAAAGGTTTAATAGCCCAGTCTGCCCTACTATTTACCCATATAGTTGGATTCATACTTTTCCCAAGTGTATTAGTGCTATTTGAACTGTAGCTTCGTCCAGGATTTGAACTCGGGTCGACGAGTCTATTTCCTAAGACTCTAACCATTACACCACGGCCTTCAATTACATGGACCGATTTAGTTCGGTTGGTAGGTGGTCCGCCTCGGAACCAAATTGTCCATCTGTGTGAAAGTTGTGTGTTAGTATACTGAATACTGATACCAAAAATAGATCTTTTATTTGTACTGTTGGATTGTCTTCCCTTGGATTTGGAAGAGTTATCTTCCCTCTCGTTTCTTATTCTCACCACCAGGCGTCTTTCTGTATTTAAGCAGGAAGCACCAGATTGAAGACCTCTCTTTTTCTCCTTCTTCTTGGACTGGACAACATGGGTTAGACATCAGTGTATACACCCTACCCTCGTGGGGGCCTCACCCCCACGTACGGACTAAGTCAGTAAGTGACTTTAACCTTATGGACTATCCATAACTCTATTTATATATTTTATATGTACATGTAGTAACTATTGTATACGTTCTTGTTGTACCTTGTGCCTTACACGCATTTCTTGTATATGTTATAAATGTCTCTCCTTGTGTTTGTATATTAAAGTCCATTATGTTCTGTATTTTAACACTCGTGTCGGGGTTGTTTGGTTTTTATTATAACTTTGAACCTAACAGTACCATTGTTTGTGGAAATAGTATCAGATTACACAATATGTACTATTCATGCACTGAGGTGAGGGGACCGATATCAAACCAAGCAGGTGCTCTACCAACTGAGCTAAACCGTAGTTAGTTCTAAGACCCACCGACAGGGCGTTTCTCTTTTTGAAGATTGACGCAAAACAATCCTTCTTTGTTTGGTCGTTTTGTTTTATTGCATATCAACCTTTTTCGGGTTATTTAATGCCGAATCAAGTCATTTTGATATCAGGTTTCTTACAGTCAATTGCTTAGGTCAATCGTTCTCAACTGAAAACCATATGCACCCCCAGGGGACCATAGAATATTTTCTAGGGTCCAGGCAAGTAAAATTATTTTATTATAAAAATACAATAGGACTTTTAAATATCGAATGGCTATTGTGTCGCGCACCAGAATAAAATAGGAATCAAAGTGGTCAGAGGTTAAAAAAAAAGTTAAGAACCACTGGTTTAAATGGTCACCCATCTAAATATTGAATAGATTCATCGCTACTTAACTACTGGGATCTCGTAGGCACCTGTGTTCTCAACATGCTGACTGCAGTACTTTTCTACCTTGTGCGACTGAGTCAATCTATTTAAATAGGTATAAAGACACAGGGAGAAAAAAGGGCCCGAAATTTTGAGATATTACCGTACATATTCCAGTGATTTAAGATCAGTACATGTGTGCGTATATTACGATTCGTTGATAAGAGTATATTTATTTCCTTGTCTCCACGTGAGTAAATAGACTTATAAATATACGTATGTGAATAATTATATTCGTGGATGGCGAAATAGTTTTGTTCTTCTAAAAATCCTCGTTTTCTTAAGAGTAAATTTTTACTGTGGGATATCCACAGGTCCCGCTAGTAAATAAATGAATATTCCATTCTAATAAAAGCAAAACTTAAACATTTTTTAAATATAATTCTTCATGACATTAATTTTGGGGAAAGTTTTTGATTAGAGAAATTATAATTAACTACTTAACTAGAAATAAGCATGAGAGGTTAACTAATTGAAATTTTCAAAATAATTAATGGAATTACTAATTATGGTAGACATTATTTAACATTTCTGCTCGAACTGGAAATTTACTGTCAGGGTAGATTTCAAAAACTAAGTCTATTAACTAATTAGATTTTTTTGATAATGGTATATATATATATATATATATATATATATATATATATATTATATATATATATATATTTGGAACAAATTACATAATCAGATCAAAAAATAGTTATGGCGTAAGAAATCTTAGATTAATTTGGATGGTTTCCGAAAAAATATTATATATATATATATATATATATATATATATATATATATATATATATATACTTTGTTGGGGTACCAACTTTCTTGGTACAAGGTGATTCTAGGCTGATCCTATTCTCTACCAGTAGTTTGTTGTAGAGTTCAGGTCCCGTGGAGTTCAGGTTCCGTATGAGAGCTCAATTATTATAAACAGAGCAAATTTATTTGTGAATTAAAAAAAGCCTTAAATACCATGGGTATCGTGATTATGGACCATTTCCACTTGTGGGTATCTGAGGCCCACAGAGCTTCGTCAGACCACGTTTATATTTTATTTAGACAGTCTAAATAAAAAATAAAATAAACTACAACAAACTACTGGTAGAGAAAAGGACCAGCCTAGAATCACATTGTACCAAGAAACTTGGTACCACACCAAAGTATATGTATATATATATAGAGAGAGAGACAGACAGACAGACAGACAGAGAGAAGAGAGAGAGACAGAGAGACAGAGAGAGAGTGTGTGTGTGTGTGTGTGTGTGTGTAGAGAGAGAGAGAGAGAGAGAGAGAGAGATTCATCAAAAAGTTCTAACCACGTTTTCATTGCAGTAGCATAAGTAGTTAATCCAAAAGGGCTCAATATATCTTGTAAAATATAGAGCATTTACAGTTGTAGAAAAGTTTTTCTCTCTACCACGATTTCGGTGTTCAAGGTACTCCTGAGGGAGGTGTACCTTAACACCTAAACCGTCGTATATATATATATATATATATATATATATATATATATGGTGATTGAAACTTCTTCACAGAAGGCCACTTCTACAAAGTTCGGTTGTGAGCACGCTAATGGCCCAGAAGTTCAGCTTTGCTTTTACATGTCCTGTCGCATAAAATACACTTGAGATCCCCTGCTTTAACTCGTACAAACACATGTTTTCACGAGATCGTCTGTCACCACGGGACCGCATATGACTCAAGAGACCATATATATATATATATATATATATATATATATATATGAATTTATATATATATGTATATATATATATATATATATATATATATGAATCGAAGGAAATATATATGAATAGAAGGAAAGACGGAATAAATAAAATTTATTTATTCCGTCTTTCTTTCATAAATATGTTGCACTCGAAGAAGACCGGTTTATTAAAAGGTCGAAACAGATCTGTCAGCAAACTAATAACATCATTTGTTTTTTCTAAAAAAAATTATATTCATACTCTCGGATACACTTCCATTTACTATATATATATATATATATATATATATATATATATATATATATATATCTTTGGTGGGTACCAAGTTTCTTGGTATTAGGATGGTCCTTTTCTCCAATATAAGGTGTGTCCCATCTATGGGTTAAATAGAAAAATGTATTTATAAAAAAAATTGTATTATCCATTAAGAATTGATTTATTTCAAAACTTTATCGGCATTAAATGACCCACTGAGGTTGATATGCCGTAAAACAAAACAAAACAAAAACAAACCAATATAAGGTGTGTCATAAAAATGCCGAGTTTGAAGCTGTATTTATCAAGATAAATATGAACAATGAATGGAACGTTATTTTTTCCAGAATACAAGGTGTATCAAAAAGTACAAAAACCCACAAGGTTCCGAGTTCGATACCGGTCCTCGCCCACTCAGCGCATGAGTAGCACAGGGATCTGTGCGGTAAAGTAAGGAGCTGATGGTAGGTGTGGCGCTCCACCTCAGATCCTAAACAACAATCTCCTTGGTCTAGCGCTATTGAAAAGGGGATAGACTCCCTCGATGACTGACTGATACCGACTTTAGGCCGCCCCGTCAACTTTAATATATATATATATATATATATATATATTATATATATGTGTGTGTGTGTGTGTATATAACCGACCGGATTTCAATTCCGGCTGTAGTAGCTTACAAAATGTCTAGCCACACTGAGAACTTGATAAGTCGAAACACGTGTCTGTGGATGACCCTATATATATATAATATATATATATATATATATATATATGTATAGAAAGCTAGAAAATGAATCAACAACAATCGGCCAACAAGAAGAAGAGAGAATTCAACATGGCGACTAGACGATCACACGATGGCCAGAGAAGAAGAAGAAGTAAGTAATGCAATTATGCATCTCTCTCTCTCTCTCTCTCTCTCTCTCTCTCTCTCTCTCTCTCTCTCTCTCTCTCTCTCTCTCATCAAAAGAACATTGTTTATATACCGCGAACATGAGCATGTGGGTATATAACACTCTCTAGTGTGTCCATGTGTATGATTCCATAGGAGAACGTCGCTTATGGGTTCGTTCTTACTTATCAATCAGTACCCCGTAGTCCACGTTTGTATTTCATGGATGGTTTGCGAGCTTGGAGGGAAGTGGCCATACAATTGCACTTTTCTCGGCTGTTCCGGCATTTGTTCAAAACAGCACGCAAAATCCATGTTATTTCTCTGAATGTCTGAGATGAGGCTTGATGATTAGTATTATCTGCGTTATTCGGACTATTGTCCCCATCTTTATTGTTATTTGAACTACGTTTCGGCCGATATGCCCTCCGGCCTTCTTCAGATATTTCTTGTCGGACTCTGGAAAACTTCTTGTCGTAATCGGGAGCCATCACGGAACTTTGAACTTAACCCTTTTCAGTCCACGGGCGTATCCTGTTCTCATTCCGCTAACCATAGCTGGGGTAGGTATCCTGAGAGCATAACATCGGCTATGAGAAATCTGGATCGCAGGACAGAGGATGATACTCGAAAACTCACCACAGTCTGTCAGCCCTATGTCAAAGGCTTGGCTGAAAAGATTCTAAAGAATACGACAAAAAGGTTCTTCCCGAGTCCGACAAGAAATACCTGAAGAGGGCCGGAGGGCATATCGACCGAAACGCTGTAGAAATAACAATGAAGATGGGACAATAGTCCGAATAACGCACATAATACTGATCTTCAAGTCTCATCTCAAACATTCAGAGAAATAATAATATATTATATTATTAGAAACACTAATGAAACTAAATAAGAATGCAGATAAATGATTTGAAACACAGGCGAGTACAATCGAAAAACAGAACAATTTTGAAACTAACTCTTCCATCATTTTCCATCACTCCCGTCTTTCATTGTTAATTTTTCTTAATTTAACTATTTAGTTAAAATAGGAAGTAAAGAATAAAATGACTTATTTTCTTTGTGTTAATGAATTTCTTTTAACTTTTATCACCGAGATTTTTGCTCATATTCATTTATATAAAACAAAACAATTATAAATAAATAATATTAAGCACATATTTATTAAAAATCCAAAAATTTTTAATATCAATATTCAAATTAGCCTCCCGTTCACACTGTAAACGCTATTTTTGTTGTTATATATAAATACAGTTGAATAGTATTAGTATGCAGATATGTTCAACAGTATTAATAATGTAAACCAATTTTATTAATAATTGAGGTTTAAATAAAAAATAAGATCATGGAGAATGTGACGTAAATAACTAAGGGAATTGTGTCTTGAGTAGTGATATAGTTTTGGTTACAGACAGATAATCACGCAATCTCCATAATAATTATATATACTAGCAAATATATGCACCCTCTGGGTGCAAGTATTTAAGTTTTAAGGTAATAAAATATTGTATTAAATTAGAAAGGCTAATGAAACTAAATAAGAATACAGATAAAAAGATTTGAAACAGAGGGAGTATAATAAAAGATTTCAAACAGAGGGAGTATAATAAAAAATGGAACAACTGAAACTTACTCTTCCATCACTCTCGTCTTTCATTGTTATTTTTTCTAATTAAAGTATTTAGTTATAAGAGGAAGTAAAGAATAAAATGAGTTATTTTATCTTGTTAATGGATTTCATTTAAGATTCAATGAAGAGATTTTTGCTTATATTCATTAAAATAAAACCAAACAATTAGAAATCAATAATACTAAGCACATATTTATTAAATTCGACTTTTTAATATTAATATGCAAATTAGCCTTCCCGTTCACACTGTAAACCGCTATGTTGTTGTATATATAAATATAATTGCATGTTGTCAGTATGTAGACATAGTTAACAGTATTAATAATGTAAGACAATTTTATTAATAATTGAGGTTTAGATAAAAATAAAATCATGGCGAATGTGATGTCAATAACTAAGAGAATTGTGACTTGAGTAGGAATATAGTTTCGGTTACAGACAGAAAAACACACAATCTCCATTATAATAAGAAGATATATATATATATGTATATATATGGAAGTACGATAAGGAAAGTAATCCGACTGTATGTGGAGAAATTTTTTTAAAGAAAACAAACACAGGATGTCATGAACAATGGAAACTCTTTATGTAGATACTTAAGTATTTCGTTTTTTTGTTTTTTTAAATAAAACCTTCTTCAGGACATTAAATATTTGTATAAGTAAAAGATGAAAGATGAAAGATGTTCAGTGTATGTTGAATGTGTGATAAAAGGTTATTATCCATTATTTACTTGGCGTTTTTATATGAAAACCGATGACGCGATCATTGCATGTGAAAACCTTTTATCACACATTCAACATACACTGAACATCTTTCATCTTTTACTCATACAAATATTCAATGTCCTGAGGAAGGTGTTAATTTAAGAAAACTGAAATACTCAAGTATCGCCATAAAGATTTTCCATCGTTCATGACATCCTGTGTTTGTTTCTTTTAAAAGATTTCTCCATATATATATATATAATATATACATATATATATATATATATATATATATATATTCATTTTATATAAATTATATATATATAAATATCATTTATATAAATTATATATATATATATATAAATTCATTTTATCCATTTACATTTCTTTTCTTTACTTATTTTTCCTCATATTGTCGGATTCAATTCCTTTTCCATTTTTACATATATATATATATATATACCAACCCTTCCACACTAGTAGGGTGTGACACAAGGTCCTCTGTAGAGTACTGTTTATGTCTGAATTCACCCTGGCACAACACCATTAAGCTAAGAGGTCCAGAAGAAACCAGCGACAACAATGCACCGGCACATCAACATCTTCAGGGACAGTCTTCACATGCGACAACGGTCGAGATTTTTTTTCAAACATTGGACTTCACAGTCACATGAGGCGTTGTAACTTCAGGGGCACAAAAACTTTATTATAGTCTTCCGAGACTGAAATGCCAATAAAAAATAAATATATATATACGTATATATAAATTTATATAACATATTGATGGTTATCATAGTGATCACCACTTCAATGGATGGAATGAAAAGAATTCAAAAAAATGTTTATTAGTAAAACAAGGGCCCTTTCGTCCGGTGCTTGTCAAGTTATACACCCTGAATCGATTAAAAGTATAACTTGACAAGCACCGAACGAAAGGGCCCTTGTTTTACTAATAAACTTTTTTTTAATTCCTTTCATTCCATCCATTGAAGTGGTGATCACTATGATAACCCTCAATATGTTATATAAATTTGCCTGTACCAAAAATTTATTTAAGTATATATATATATATATTTACCCACCCTTTCATACGAGTAGTGTGTGACACAAGGTCAATATCTTGAG
The DNA here is from genome assembly GCA_023376005.1 of Doryteuthis pealeii. NCBI lineage: Eukaryota > Metazoa > Mollusca > Cephalopoda > Myopsida > Loliginidae > Doryteuthis > Doryteuthis pealeii. The sequence continues at coordinate 19,219,793 of CM042170.1, read as the reverse complement.
TGGTATTTAACAGGTTTGAATTCAGTTTTCCTTCTCCTGGACTGGTTACCTATCCAAACTTAAAGAAGCCTGCCATATAACCATAACTGGAGGGAGAGTTGAATTCATACCTTTCCCAAGGGTATTAGCGTTATTTGAAATGCAAAAAACTTCGTCAGGATTTGAACTCATTTCGTCGTGTCCATTTCCCACGGCCCTAACCAATACACCACACACCTCTCCAGACTATGTATATATAACTGTAACAGTTACAAAATCGATATTGCTGAAACGCCTTGAGTTAGATGAACAATAAGGATATATCAACCAGTGTCACCGTCCGACACCTTCTAAAGGAGGGGGGACAACGGAAACAATATTTCAACTCTTCATACACACACTCTCCATTCACATACTCAACACACGCATACACATATGTAACGGTTATCGGAGTACAAAATCGACACGCCGACCCGTGTTCAAGTTCTGGACGACACTGTTTGCATTTCTTATAGAACTAATACCCTTGGGCTTACGGTCAAGTCACATAGAAACCGCCGATTCCCATTAGATGACCGAAGTTAAGCAGCGATGAGCATTCTCAGTACATAGATGAGTGACCACTTAAGCAACAACAGGTACTCTAAGCAGCTGATTCCTTTATTTATAAAAAAATAACTTGGCATTAATTGACTCGTAAAGAGTTGATATGCCATAAAACAAAACCACTTACCAAACAATGATCCTAACCCATTTGTATTACTTTATGGTCAAGTCACGTTGAAAACACCGGTTCCTTCTAGATAACCATAGCTGGGGTAGGAGTTGTGTTAATTATTTTTCTAACTGCCTCTTTACAAGAAATACCTGAAGAAGGCCAGAGGGCATATCGGCCGAAACGTTGTACAAATAACAATAAAGATGCGGACAATAGTCTGAATAACGCAGATAATACTAATATATTATTATCTAAATTTAAATACTTGTACTCGTAGGGTGCATATATTTGCCAGTATGTATATGTATATGTATATGTATGTGTTTGTATGTGCGTGTGTGTGTGTGAGATAATTCATCTACCTGAAGGCGTCTCAGCAATATCGATTTTGTCGATTGAATCTGTTTGTGGTGGTTTATAAGAATATTTATATCTCTTGTGTTTCTATTAATTCTATTTATATCTTCCGGTGGAATTGCATTTGAGAAGAGACAATATAAACTATATCGCTTCTTTCTTTTAGATGTTCGACACAAATGCCAATACATATGGGCGTGTACGTGTGCGCGTGTGTATACATTTGTGTTTGTGTTTGTGTTTGTGGGGGTGTTGTGTGGGTGTGTGCGTTTGTGTGTTTGTGATTGTGTGCGATTACTGTGACCGTGGAATAGAACACACACACACACACGCGCATAAACAGTGTGTGTTTGTATTTTTAAAACATGTATATGAAAATACAAGTCATTTTAGATTACTAGACATTAATTAAAAATACTTATTTAAAGATATAGAATAAATATGTAAATAAGCATATTTAAAGGGTTTTTTCCTTTATTTATTCACACACACACACACACACACACACACACATATATATATATATATATATATATATATATATATATATATATATTATATTCAATGTTGGGAGCTCAATATACAATAATTGGGGAATTATGGACAGAGCAATATATCTACCAAAAGAAAAGTAAAATTTTTCAGTTGTACAATTCAAATAACCTGATCTTCCATCTGATGAGACTGAATTTTAGGGGAGCTATATTAAATCAACTTAGATGAAATAGGCCCCAATATTGGTCGAAATAAAGTTATTATGGAATTACGGTGAGAAGAGACAATATAAACTATATCGCTTCTTTCTTTTAGATGTTCGACACAAATGCCAATACATATGGGCGTACGTGTACGTGTGCGTGTGTATACATATGTGTTTGTGTTTGTGTGTGGGAGGTGCGTTTGTGCTTTGTGTGTGTGTATGTGTGTGTGTGATTACTGTGACCATGGAATAGAACGCAGACACATACATGAAAATGCATAAACAGTGTGTGTTTGTATATTTTAAAACATGTATATGAAAATACAGGCATTTTAGATTACTAGACATTTATTAAAAATACTTATTTAAAAATATAGAATAAATATGTAAATAAAGCATATTTAAAGGGGTTTTCCTTTATTTATTCTCACACACACACACACACACACACACACACACACACACACACATATATATATATGAGGTGAGGTAAAAGGAAAAGTGGACAAAAAATAATGACTCAAACAAGTAGATATAGGAGAGAAATATTTCGTTCTCCTACTTCATCTTGTTTAAGTCTTTATTTTTGTCCACTTTCCTTTTACTTCACCTCATACTGTCAGATTTTACTCCAACCCTCCTATATATATAATATATATATATATATATATATATATATATATATATATATATATTGTACATGTTGAGAGCTCAATAACAATAATTGGGAAATTATGGACAGAGCAATATATTTACTAAAGAAAAGGTGTGTGTGTGTGTGTGTGTGTGTGTGTGACCATTGAATTGAACACACACACACACACACATCCGAACGTATAAACAGAGTGTGTTTGTCTATCTTAAAACATGTATATGAAAATACTGGCACTCTGACCCGGAGTGGTAGTACATGTTAGTATCCATTTATGGCTTGTATAGAAAAAAAAGATGAGTTTTAAAAAACATGTTTAAAAAATTGAGTTAAAAAATGCTTTTAGATGTGAGCATAAATGCCAATAAATACGCACACACGATAATGTGTGTGTGTGTGTGTGTGTTTGTGTGTGTGTGTGTATGTGTGTGTATCCCCGAGTGTATGTGTGTGTGTGTGTGTGTGTGTGTGTGTGTGTCTTTCTGTCCTTTTTCTATCTGTATCTCGATGTGTGAGTGGTCGTATTTTATATATGTGTGTGGGGATTTGTATGTGTGTTTGTGTACATGTGTGTATGTGTATACGTATGTGTGTGTGTACTTATGTGTGAGTGCGTACGTGTGTGTGATTACTGGAAGTTTGGAAAAGAATACGCACACACACCACACATACACACAACGTGTATACACATCTACATATGTGAAAAACGCATAAACCAACGTGTATACAAAATTGCTGACATGTATCAATTTCGAATTACACGTGCTTCTAAAAGAAAATAGCAGTACTCCATATATATATATATATATATATATATATATATATATATAGCCACTACCAATTCTTACTACCTCCCACTACCAATTCCTACGTTACTGCTCGTTGTTTTAAAAACGAGACATCCGAAACATCCCAACAGTTTCACACCTGAATATGGCAGATACACATGCCGAAAGCGCTCGTAAAGAAACCTTTGGTTGGTTTGCTACACCAGTTCCACCCTGAAAATTAGAAAGGATCGAACAAAAACTCGTCCGACAGACGTCAGTACAGTTTAAGGAAAGATATATATATATATATATATATATATATATTATATATATATATATGTGTGTGTGTGTGTGTGTGTGTGTGTGTGTGTGTGTGTGTTGTCGTTGTGGGATCCACGTATGCCTCTTTGTTGATATATCTGGTGAGTCTGGTTCTCAGTGTGTATATATTATATTAGAATATATGTTATGTGTATATAAATGTCTATAATGTATACTATTTGGGCTTTTGTGTGAAGCATGGGGTACGAAATATATAAGAAGCTCAGTTTGTTGGATGTTAAATATTATTTCAAACAGAAACTCAAAAAATGAGTTTAGCTCATCAGACAGATTTTACAAATACAGAGAATATATATATATATATATATATATATATATATATATATATATATATATATCTATATATGCACCCTTAAGTATTTAAGTTTTAATATAATTAAATATCATAGAGAATGCAGATAAAAAGATTTTATATTGAATAGAAGAGAAATATATATTATATTGTAAATACTAATTTATATTTAGTTAAAATAGGAAGTATTAAGTTATAATGGATTTCTTTTAAGATTTATAGATTATATTGATTTAGAAATAATAATACAAGCATATATTTATAAAATCATAATATCATATAAATTAATTATGTAATATTTATATATATAATATAATATATAAAGTAATGTGTTATTTTATTAATGATTGAAATATCATGGAGATATGTATGTATATGTTTTGATTGCATAGTAATAATAGTTTCATAAGAAGATAATATATATATAGCAATATATTATTATACTATTATGTCTGTCTTTATCTCATGCATATATGTGTGTGTGTGTGTATGTGTGTGTGTGTTGTGTGTTTCTGTGTGTCTCCGTCTTTATCTCTGCGTGTGAGTGTATTTCATATATACATCTGCGTGTTTGTGTGTACGTGTGTATATGTGAGTGTACATATATGTGTGCGTACCCATGTATATGTGTGTGCGTAATTGACGTAACATATAAAGTCAAAAGTCACCTAGACGTAAAACCTAGAGTGACAGCCAACGTGGGTGGGGGGCACCGCCCTATGACGTATCGATTCGCACATTTGCCTAGTAAGCCATTACCGCTGATACGAGTTCGATCCTCACTAAGTGACCCTCACCTGTTTTTTTTGTTTTGTTTTGTTTTCTAACTCCCTCCTCTTCCCGTTCTAAGCTAATCCTGGAAAATATCAATAACTACCTACGTCAAAGCAGGTGCCGGATCGATGATCCTCCTCACCACAAGTTCACTTAATTAACATCATAGTTCACTGGTTCTGTGCCGATTATCGTCTTGGAATGGTAAGTAAAAGGTTCTTATCGCGATCTTTGAACTTTTCGGTTTCAGCTGGGATCAAAGATTTTGCCAAAATTTTCGCTGAATATGTCAGAAGGAGTTAGTGCAACGTAAAGAAGAAAGAAAAAAACGATAACGCTAACCTATCCGTATTAAATATCTATATACGTACTGGATGTTAGAGGCGCGTTGTGTAACGGTTATTACTTTAGGAAATGGTTTGGTTTGTTTTACGGCATATCAGCAGGTCTTGTATACAAATTTGATTCTAATTTCTGCCCACATCTAAACGAACTTTTCCAAACTTAACACAATAACTTTTATACTTTACATTACACATATCACCTACACTATTCCTTTCGAACATTTACATATTTGTTGACTACTTGCAAATTTATTCTCCGTCAATTTTAATACACCAGGTCGCCTCTACAAAATTACTATTGCAAATTTATTCTCTGAATAAATTTATTTGTTATTTTATAATCATATGCATTTGTTTTATTATTTCTCCGTGTTTTCTACTTAAACTGTGTCATATTGTTATTCGTCGTTTCTAGTATTATTGAGCACCCATCTCATAATCCTCTACAGATTTTTAAATATTCCAGAAATATTGGACTTGAAATGGAACATCTTTTGGATTGAATTTCCTCAAATTTTCAAAGAGTATAAAAATAATATATCAAGATTAGATGAAAAGATTCACAGGAGGAACTTTGCAGATTTAAATAAAAATGTTGACAGAAAGTGTATATCAAGTTTGATAGAAGGAGTACATCAGTGTAAGATAAAAAGATTCACAGGAGTCTATTCGGGTAAAATAAAAAGTGGGTCATTTCATCATCATCATCATCATCATCATCATGTCGCGCATGTAGCACGGGTATCGACAAAAATCTTACGCCAACCCTCCCTATCATTCATTGCACCTGGAAGCTCCTCTGCGGAACAGCCAGCATCTTCACATATAGCTGGTCAATGTAGGTCCTTGCTGGGCGCCCCACACTTGCATGACCATGTGTTGGCTACCACAGGAGAACGTCGCTTATGAGTTCACCCTTACTTCTCCAGCAGTGTCCTGCATACCCTGTCCGTCTCACTCGGATAGTTTGTGAGATGGGGGCAGGTGACCGTACAGCTGTTTCCTTGTGGGGTGCTGTTTCCATGACTTGTTCAACACTGCTCGCAACATCCTTGTGTAGCTCCCATCTAGCTTATTCTCAAGACGTTTAGTTAGGGTCCAGGTGGTGCAGCCATATAACAGCACCGACACAACCACAGCCTGGAAGAACTGTCGCTTCAGCCTGTTAGGGAGATCGGACCTCCATATAACCGATAATCTATTTGTGGCCGACCATGCCTTCTTAACGGATACTCAATTTTTTTATAAAAATCATTTTTCTATTTAACCTATAGATGGGACCTTAATAAGTACTAACATTTCGGGTCAGGGTGGACCAGGGAGCAATGGTGATGAATGGGGTGCTCCACATTCCCCAAACCTCCAGAACTGAAACCTCATCATCAGATAGAGTTTAACGTTATTACCTGGAGACCCTCAGACACCACCTTCTAGCACCCATATGATAAAAAAGGGTTGGGTCATATAGGTGCTAGGTCTATACGTGACCAGCCGATTGATCGGAGGGAGCCTCTTCTTATAAACACATTTTTCTATTTAACCCATAGATGGGACCCTAACATGTACTACCACTTCGAGTCAGAGTGGACCTGGGAGTAATGGTAATGAAGGGTGCTCCACATTCCCCAAACCTCCAGAACTGGAACCTCACCACCAGATAGAGTTTAATGTAATTCCCAGGATATGAAGCCCCTCAGCCACCACCTGCTAGTACCCATATGATAAAAAGGGTTGGGGCATAAGGACAATAGAGTTGGAGCAATCATATAGATGCTAGGGCTTGACATGACCAGCTGATTGATTTTAGGAAATGGACTTGACAAGTTAAATTGTATTACGACTTTATATCCAGCGGAAATCGTTGGTAAAGAATCCTTTGGTTGTTCCTTGGTGCTCCTCAGTATTGCAAGTCCTTCGTTAAGGATTGCAAGTGGACGTCTCTCAGTATCAGTGATTAAGTAGTCAACCAGCCATACATTCGGGCTGTTAATTTGCTGAGATTTAAACCACGTGACATCGCTTAGTCTATAAATTCAAGTGGTGTATTGTAGCACACCTTATATAACAA
>CM042170.1:19207797-19210297 GCA_023376005.1 Doryteuthis pealeii | reverse complement strand
ATTGAAAGAGAGAGACAGAGACAGAGAAAGAGAGATAGTAGAGGTAGAGGGAGAGAGAGAGAGAGGAAGAGAGATATATAAATTGATAGATTGTGTGTGAGAGAGAGAGACAGAGAGAGAGAAAGAGAGAGAGACAGAGACAGAGACAGAGACAGACAGACAGACAGACATAGATAGATAGATAGATAGATAGAAAGAGGGAGAGGGACAGTTAGAATGTTTGATTGATTGATGTTAACGCTATGTCAACCCGTCTAGAGTTATTTTATACCAAGAGGTTAGAGAATCGCATTCATTATATGTATTTGACATGCCGTTAAAAGTCAACTGGCCCACCAAACCAAACCAAACCAAACCAAACCAAACCAAACTACTACGGTGACCAAATACAGTTAATCATCATTATGTTAATTCTTTGTTTTTTTGTTTTCTTTGTTTTCTTTTTGTTGTTTTTTGTTTATTTATTTATTTATTTTATTTTATTTTTTTATTTACTTATTTCACACGTTGAATAGATAAACTATGCTACTATTTTATCACAGTAAAAACAATCTTTTTTTACACCCACTCCCGACTCACACTAACTATTTTCCTTCTGTTGTATACTGAATCATACAGTATCCAGTATACTAGTACATTGAAACTACATGTACGACAGACATATAGTAACGCGCAACTGGGTGCTAAAACCTCGAGGTAGACGGTTCGCGTAACGTTTACAGTCTCGGGGCATTTGCATCTCATCCCACTTATGAGGGCGTGACACAAGGACATTTTATGTGGGCCCACCCACAAGCCGAAGCTCATGGTTGGTAGACACAAAAAATGCGTCGATCCCGTCGGCATTCCCCCACAAGAGGGCTCCTCAGACACTGTGCAATAAACCCAGCCCTGCCCCTTTAAATCAAGGGGGCAGATATTTCCTGGAGGGATAGCCCCTTGGGATCAACGCTGTTAATTTTACCTAGCCGCTCCAGAGGCCGAAGCACTCTGGAACAGGCCACGAGGGCCTTTGCCGTCTAAGCAAGGTATTTGCCTCTCATCCCACTTATGAGGGCGTGACACAAGGACATTTTTGTATGGGCCCACCCACAAGCCGAAGCTCATGGGTGGTAGGCACAAAAAATGCTTTGATCTCTTTGGCATTCCCCCTCGAGGGGGCGCCTCAGACGCTGGGCAATAAACCCAGCCCTGCCCCTATAAATCAAGGGGCAGGTATTACCTGTGGGGAGATATTTACATCATACCCCACTTGTATGGGTTGGACACAAGGTCTCATTTTTACGTGGGACCACCCATAAGCCGAGACTCAGGTGGAAAAAATTGCGTCGATCCCGTCAGCATTCCCCCTCAAGTGGGGCACCTCAGACCCTGGGCAATAAACCCAGCCCTGTCCCTTTAAATCAAGGGGCATGTATTACCCGGGGGATAGCCCCCTGGTATCAACGCTGTTAATTTTATTTAGCCGCTCCAGAGGCCGAAGCACTCTGAAGCAGCCCCGAGGGACCTTTACCGTCTAAGCAAACACTCCGATGTTCTCAGACAGCCGTGTATAAATAGTCCTGCATCAGCACATTCAATCTCGACGCAAGGTACGCAAGGTACGCAAGGCTAGCCCACAACACCTTTCATCTCGTAACACCGACCCCACAAGCTTCCCTTTCCTGGTTCGATTTTATATCGACAACCACCCCTAACCCTCTTCCCGTTAAATGCTTGCAAGAATAAGACAGCTGTTTCTGTATATCGCTCTATCATTGCGTCCTTTCCATAAACTAGACTGACCGCTTTGGAAAGGGGGTCTGTCAAAAAAGATGATCTTAAAAGGGATTTAATCTTAAAGGGATTTTATTTTTAGTTCTATAATTGCGTCCTTTCCATAATCTAGACTGACCGCTTAAGAAAGGGGTCTGTCAAAAAAGATGACCTTAAAAGGGATTTCATTTTTACTTCTATCATTGCGTCCTTTCCATAAACTAGACTGACCGCTTAAGAAAGGGGGTCTGTCAAAAAGATGATATTAAAGGGGATTTTATTCTTAGTCCTCAGTGAAATGAATAAGAATATTTTGATAATCGGATATCGAAAAATAAAGACGGCGCTAACCGTGTCAAGTAAAAACGGAAAAAGGAGACCGTGTGTTTTTGTGCCTATATGCCTCTGTGTGTGTGTGTGTGTGTGTGTGTGTGTGTGTGTGTTTCTCTACGTTTATGCTTGTATGTGTGTTTGCGCTTTAAAATCGAACAAAAAATAGTTTCTCTGTGTGTATGTTTATATATGTGTGTACACTGTACATCGAATCGGACACAGAAAAATTCAAGTCAGGTAAAGAAAGTAAAGGTTGACTATGTGTATACGTGCCACCCCCACTCTCTCTCTCTCTCTCTCTCTCTCTCTCTCTCTCTCTGTATGTACTCGTTTGCTTCTTTGTGTATATGTCTAAGTGTGAGTGTGTATGTGCGTTTCTTTTCTTTGTGTATGTTGTATGTGCGCAAGAAAA